>JBBBDQ010002148.1:422500-682929 GCA_037127315.1 Ascarosepion bandense
ATTCATTTTGGGAGTACAATCCTAACTTCTAAATTAGGAGAATTTAAGTTAGTAATCTATTTCATTTTCCTTTAATCTAAGCCAGAAACACTTTCTCGTTGTTTTGTTATTGTAGTGAAGTGTCAAATTTTTATTATTTGTTAAAATGGCGGTGGTCAAACAGCGGCTGTCTTGTTTAGACGTGTACTTATTGCATTTGACAAGTTCAAGAGATTTGTTGGTTTTTGTACCAACTTGGATAAATTCGGGTGTAGGGGAAAAATCACATCTATGTGAAATTTATATTTTCAATGTTTATCTTTTTCATTATCTTTATTTTTTCTCAATCGTTTTACTCTCTCTCTCTCTCTTTCTCTCTCTCTCTCTCTCTCTCTCTCTCTCTTTGTTTCTCTTTTTACTCGTATCGGTGTCATTTTTTTCTTGTATGTTTGCTGATTTTTCCATATATTATCGCAGATTCTCTTTTACTATCACTCACTTCTAAGAAAAAATTGAAAGCTTTGGTTCATGAAGACCAAAAGATAATAGAACAAATAAATAAGTGCCAACATCAATAAGAATCGAAGTGGTCACATTACAAAATAAAACATCACACAGACTGCAATAACTGATTTTTTAAGCCTATACCAGTGTGAATAAATAATTTTTATTTCTTCTGTTAACCGTTGTAAATAAGTTTCTAATGTTAAAAAATAATTATCCTGTATATTTTTTAAAAAAGTTAGGCCATCTTATTCTCTCATTTACTTATTGCCAGATTACATGGTAAACTATTAAAATATGTACATTTTGGAGAGTGAAATATAGTATCGTGGGGAGGAAAGATGTTTGTGCTTGTGTCTGTTTATCTGTCTGTATGTCCTTTATACAAATCCACAATTGTTATCCGATTCTCAACAAACTTCACAGACATATTCTTTATGCTGAGTCTGAGTTCCAGGACCATGGATTAGTTTTAAAGCTTTCATTACACCCGATCAACGCCGGGCTATCCTGCTAGTTTTATATAGATCAAGAACAGTTTTAGGGAGAAAAGTATGACAAAGTGAAAAAAAATGTTCTATGATGCAGTTCGCCCTTTAAGAATTCATCTGACTAAATTAATGGTTACTACGTATGTGCACGAAAGAAAGCTGGTGTTGAAAAATTTAAATGGAATTTATTTAACTTTAAAATATATATTTTGGATATATAATCTGGCTGATTACATCAGACTAGTGGTGAGTTCGATCCTAACTGGGTGTTCCATACTTTCGGCTTTGTGCCACATCTAGTACGGTTAGTAAATCACCATAATCTGGCCGATTTCACGAAATTCTTTTTGGATTTTTCTTTATGCTTTCATAACTTATTAAATAGCCCACATTGTGGTAATAGACGATCTGCCAACAACGGTGAACGTTGAACTCAATATTACTATGGATCATGTAGTTATTAAAAGCCTTTTCAAATATGGTAAATTGTTTCCTTTTTTAAGTTGAATAGAATTTTTAAAGCCAAAATTGTGGTCAGATTCATTACGCTGAACAGCAAAATGTGTTTAGTATGTTGTTCTATAAAATAATCCTTTTGTATTCATATATTTTATTTAAATTCTTTGCGGTTTCTCCTACGGATTGCTGGTGGTAATGTCTATAGGTAATAGTGAAAATTCTTCTTCAAGTTTTACATCATTATTTTGTTTTGTATCAATGAAGTTTTCTATTGTTTTAGAAAGTGTTGTAATGTATTTTATATTGAGTTTAGAGAAATTATTTTCATTTGTAGTTGCGATAGTGGATAGAAGAATATATTTTGATTCGTCTAATATGACAGGAAAGATCGATTTTCTAATTCTATTTCACGTTGAATATAAAATAGGGTACTGGAGGAGCTTAAAAATATTTTCAATGTATTTCTATTCATAACATTAATACAGGTTATAAATCTGAGTCTCCTTAAATGTAATCCAATAATTATTCAGGCTTTTTTTATATAAGAAATAAATTATATATCTTTTACTTATACTATAGACATGGAAAATTACAAAACACTAAAAAAAATATATTTCAAAAAACGAAAAAACTCTTAATAAAATGTGTCAAGTCAAGAATCATCCCACAATGCATATATAAATTATTAAGAACGTCCTATTATATATTTCCAATTTAACGTGTGATTTTTTAAATAACCTACCTAAGAACTGGAAAGAATATAGAAACTAACTTTTAACACAGCTGAAGATTCTGAACTCGAACTCCGCATGAAGAACATTATAACAATATCGGAAATGGCTTATTTACAACAGACGATTAAACATATCAGCTACAATCAAACCAACAGATTACAACGTAAAAACAACACCCTATATATCAATAACAAATTGAAATACAATGGAAGATCAGACCGAATAGAAAAACTATCGGTTATAAAGCTATCCAGTATCAGATTGGTAGCCATTAGCTTTGTTTGAAAATCACTATCGGGTCTCATGAAGTAGACCTGGTTGGTTCTTTATCTTCTATGTACTCTGTCCCTTCAGAATGTAGATAGTCATGGCCATCCACATTTCTCTATCCCTTGCAGCTCTTAAAACCCTTTCTTGTTACTCCTCCCAAACCCAGTTCTGCCATCAATTTGATCAAGCCCAGTATTTCATATATTGCTTTCCCCTGTCTCTATTCCCCTCTATCCGATCTGTTAGTATCAGGTTTTCTAATCCCTCCTTCCTCATTACATGTCCCAGAAATTTCAGTTAACTTTTCCTGGTTTTAAGTATAAGTTTCCTTTCCATTTCCATCCTCTCCAAAAGCTCATCTTTGCTAACATGTTCGGTCCATGATATCCCCAGCATCCTTCTGTAGAACCACATTTCGGTTACTGCAGGTCCTTCTTTTATCATTGATAAAATTGTCCAGCATTCGCTGCAATATTGAAGGAAATACCTCCAATAAAAATCCAACACTCTCTTCTTTGTTTCCAATGAAATGTTCCTGTCTCTCAATACTCCACTCAGCGTTTGGAATGCATCCTTGATCATGCCAATACGCCTTCGTATCTCAGTGTCGTACATCAGGTCTTCTGCTAGAACACTACCCAGGTATCTAAAGTTCTGTATCTGGTTGATTTAAGTATTCCTGGTGTAGTTGGCATTTTAGGCTCCTCTTTTTACTGAAATATAAACTATAAGAAAACTGAATGTATATTTAGTCTTTCTTATCGCTACATTCAGTAAGATATCTTGTAGTTTCCAGTGTCTGCTATCAGCACTATATCATCTGCGTATCATATATTGTTCAGATTGTGGCCGCCAATCACGACACCTGGCAGAGTTTGTAGTTCTCTCAGAATTGCTTCCCTATTTTAGATTGAATAGATCTGGTAAGAAGACACATCCTTGTCTTACGCTTCTTTCTATTTTTGTAAGACTGATGAACTCATTTCCTCTCCGTATGCAGACAGTTTGATGTCATTACATTCTAATGACCTTCCCGAATATGTATAGGTTAACGAGCATCTCTATTAAGTCCTTATCGCTTAATTTGTCGAAGGAGTTTGCGTAGTTTAATAAAACACAGGTACACGTCCTTCTGTTTGTATTGCCCTTTCCGATAACCTTATGAGCATAAATATTGCCTTAAAATAAACGAAATGACACAGAACTCACGAATAATTTTTTTTTCAGAGAATAATTAAGCCCACTCTAGAAACCAACAATAAAAGAACTTTACCAGAAAAACAGCGAAATGTAGTATTAAACTTACAAAAACTATCAGTATAGCCCGGTGTTGCTCGGGTGTAATCAAAGCTTTAAAATTAATCCATGGTCCTGGAGCTCAGACGCTTTGGACGTTGGCACGAAAGACTAAAAAGCAATAGTTGTTTCCAGTTAAAGCAAAACTGTAGACTGAAAGAAAAAGGAATGTAAGTCAAATTTTGATTTCCTTGTATCGATATAAAATTTTGCACACTATTGTAAGAACTGCAACCTTGAAACTTCTGAATATCGTTTCTTATGTCTTTGTCTATGAGTGTATCAAATTTGATTAAAATCGGACCACACTTTCTATAACCCGATTTTTTTCGATTATCGATTTTCGATATTTATCGGGAGTACCTCGACACAAAACCTAGCTAAGAACACTAGCAGACGCTTATAGTACAACTGTGTAAATTTTCAAGAAAATCGCTTCAGCCGTTTCGGAGTCTATAGGTAACGGATACACACACACACACACACAGACAGGCACACACAGACAAAGTTGCATTTATAAATAAGTTTAGATAAAGAAACCCACATTACCCCATCGGATAATAAAGGTGGGATTGTTATTATTGGCTCATGGAACTCCCTTTTGTTTAGTTGTTTCCCGGATAATTCTTCTCCTATGTGCCTTGTCCCCTCAGGACATAGGCGATCATGGCCTTCCACGTTTCCCTATCCCTGGTGTCTCTCAGCACGCCTTCTCCTGTTACACCATGCAATCCTCGTTCTGTCATCCACCTGATTAGGTCCTTCAAATATGTTATCCGTTGCTTTCCTCTGTCTCTTTTTCCGTCTATCTGGCCAATTAGTATCAGATTCTCCAAGCCCTCTTTCCTCATTGCGTGTCCCAGGAACTTCAGCTGTCTCTTTTGTTTCCATCATTTCCAAGACCTCATCATTGCTCACATGCTCGATCCATGATATTCGCAGCATCCTTCTGTAGAACCAGATTTCAGTTGCTTCAAGTTTTTCCTTCATCTTTGATGGTATTGTCCAGCATTCACTGCCATATTGAAGGACGGACAGCACGTAGCAATTCAGTACTCTCTTCCTAGTTTCTAGCGAAATTGTCCTGTTCTTTAATACCTTACTCAACTTCTGGAATGCTTCCTTCGTCATGCCAATTCGCCTTTGGATCTCTGTGTCGCACTTTCCGTCTTCTGTTATAACGATTCCCAGGTATTTAAATTTTTGTCCCGGATAATCAAAATCTCCAAAAATTTAAATGCAGCGTTAGTTGCCTTCGCCCTATCTTCTTCAATCCGATTCATGGTTTATCCTTTGATCTGTACCCCATGTACACAGTCATTTCTCTCACTGTAACCGCTTGCACACTAGTGACTGTCCCGCCTTGCTTAGGATGAAATAATTAAAAAAAAGACGAAAATAAGAACACATAAAATGTTTTAAAAATAATTTACTTCTCAACGATTCTGATGTAATATATTCCTGAAACCCAACAGAAATATGATTGACATCAAAAGCAGGACGGACAAAGGTATTGTCAACATCAAAGGCAGAAAATATAAACAGGATCGACAAAAGTGTGATTATATCAAACACAGCCGGCTTAAAAAGCAATAGCCAGCGAAAATGATTGATAGATGTGTCTGGCCATAGATGACACAATTAAGCGAAAGCTCGAGAAGGTAAAATGCGTGAAAATTTCAGTTTATATAATTTTGAGGTTTTCGGACCAAAAAAGTAGAACACAAAGGAGACGCAGAGAGAACATAGTGAAGAGAGAAGAAAAGACGCCTCCCACTAGTCAACTACCTCGTATTTGCGTATTACCTCTGACTACCACTCTACACAGCAGTCACAGACGAAAAATAAAAATATACGTTTATATTTTTATATATACGCTGTTCGTTGTTTGTGGAAAGGACCAGGCATTATACTTCACCGAGACATGAAAAAATAAATGAACACAAAATAATTACTAAAACACCTAAATTTAATCGTGCGATTAATAAACTAATTAGAAATTAAAACAAATCATGACATCGATTTCTAGAATTTTACCCTAGAATACGTAAATTTTATGGTCTCCCTAAAATCCACACATCAGACATCCCAATGCGCCCCATTATTTCAGGTATTGACAGAGCTATCACATACTAAAAATACAGACAACCTGATTGAAAAACTAAAGGAATTAATATAACTAACAAACTTATAACCAGTCTAGTTATAAAATCACTCTACACCAAAGTTCCTTTTAATTAATCTTAAAAAAAGCATCTAACACATTCAAAGATAAACTTCTTCCTATCAAGAGCTAAAATAATGTCTCGACTTCTCATCCAAAATCAATGCTATTTCATATTTAGCAATAAATTTTTAAACAAAAATTCAGACTGCCAATGAGGTCGCATCAATGTAAAGTCCTGGCATGCTTTTGCTTAGATTTTCCTGAATCTGTTTTTTTTTTCCAAATTATTTTACTCAAACAATCAACATACTACCGATATGTTGATGACGCTCTTTTAAGATATCATCGTGGAAACTTATTTACCTGACCTTGTAGATAAGCTAAGCAAGGTGGAATATACGAAAGAATTTTATTATGAAATGAAAATAAACAATACTTTACCTTTCCTAGAAATCATGTTCTACCACATTAGCAGTGGCTTAAACTTTAAAGTTCATATCAAATTGACTAATATAGATTATATATATATCTATACTAATGACAACAAAATACAATCCGGAATACTCATCGGATTCTATTTACACGAAGTGGAGAAATAAACATTGAAATTTCTCCGGTGCCCTAATTATTTCGTATTCAACGCAAAAAAAAAGGCGATCATTCCTGACAAAACAAACGATGAAAGATATATTGTTCTGCCCACCATATCAAGGAATTTAAATAAAAAATTATATGAACAAAAAAGTCATTTTTTACAAACCAACATACATGTGGCAACAATACACAGTCACATATTGCCAGAAGGTCACTACAAAGACTCATTGACTTTGGATACGAGACTTAGCCACACCCACCATATTCATCCAATCTCTCGCCCACTTGCTACCACTTTATCAAGCATTTTTTTTTAATCATTTCACCCCGAGCAAGGAGGAAAAGCCACTGATGTGCAGGGGGTTACATAAATGTATAAAGATTAATTAGAAAAGAGTGAGGAGTACAAACTAGTTAGAAAGGAACAACAGAAAGCTGAGAAAGCAGGTGCGATGACAGATACATAGGAGGAGAGAAAGGGAAGGTTATACAGGGGAGGGGAGAGAGCTAGAGTCCAGTGGTTAGTAGATGAGTATTGACTTTGCATTCAAATTTCTGGAGGTTGTAGCCGTCAGGAAAGCAAGAATACGGGAGCGAGTTCCACAGGCGGGAAGTGCGAGAGAGGAAGCTGCAGGAGTAGAATTGAATTTTTTTGAAGCCATAATACATTCCGTTGCAAAGATGCACAAACTGAATTCAAGTATTTCTTGGCGTCCAAAGTTTTATCGCAAAGACATAAATAACATTATAACACAGAAATGTATAGCAGAAATGTACATATGTTCAGGGTTCTTATTTTGGCAGTTATAAACACTTTTAATTACATTAAATCAGAAGTTAAAGATTATTCTGAAATTGGGCATTATTTTTTTAACAATAAACGTGCATCTTTTTGTAACTTCCGATGTAAGTACTATTGTAATGTGTGTTGAATTCTTAGACATATATAAATACATATACCTATGCTGAAGTTCCAAAAAGGAATAGTGACCAGATAGTCATCATCTGGAGCGAACCACGTTGTAATTAGAATCGTAAAGGGAGACGTAAGCTGCAATTATTGTGCTTAAGAGATGGAAAACTAGATATTTATAGAAAACCACATGTAAAAGAAATCTGTTGAAATTTATTTTTTTATATTGAATCGATGTTCAACCATAGAATGATGGTCTTAGTGTTGCGATTAAAAATTAACTTCCGTTTACAAATACATGAGGATAAATATTGGTGAAAAATATAAGAATTGACAAATCTTCAATAACAACTCCAAATAATTTTAGACTGAAAATGTTTGGCGTTTATTTTGTATTCTTGACTGAATTGTAATGATTCCAAGTGAATATTTTATAAATAATATCACTTATGAAATTTGATATGGTCAGTCAGTTAAGTGCCATACGTGATACACGCTTGGACGATCATGTCTCGAAAGAGACATTACTGGCTGGGCAGTAGGTTGCCATTGCTTTCTACGGTAGACTGGTTGCCGACCAAGGCTATAGAACCCAGTCTGTCCTGTTATTTATCCCATAACTTAAAGGAATAGACGGATTAATACCTTTCCCAAGAGTATTTGCGCGTAAGTGAAGGCAATGAATTCAGCTGGAATTCGAACTCGGTTCCCGATTTCCCGTTCCGAGTCGATATCCACTGCACCACAACGTAACGAATATCGGCGTGGAATCAGAGAGCTGAGTTCAAATTCTGGGTCCATCTCTAGTGTTCACTTTCATACAAATCATCTTGAGTAAGGCATGAATCCGTCCTTTCTTCGCTTCAGGACAGACTAGGTTTTCTAGATTTGACCTCCAATCTATAATGACAATTCAAAATCAAACTGAGGAGGGAGGAACTCTGTTAGATTATCTTACAAATCGAAGTGTATGTGATACCATGCGGCCCTATTGGGTTCCCTGATTGTGATAGAAGTTGATGGAATCAGTTTTTCCAAGTGAATATATGTGTTTTACCAGACACATGCGTAATGTTTTAGTAACAGTAATGATTATATTCGTGTATCTGTTGGAATGTGTGGATATGCTTTCGCATCTTTTGTACCTCGAGTTTTTAACCGTTTCAATGTCACTCTATTTCTATAAGACATCGTTACATGCCGTGTTTCTTTACAAGTTTTCTACTATCACAAGAAGTGTATTGATTTTTCGGGCTCTATTTCCCCTTTGGTAGTTCTTCACCTCTTCAGCCTTGATCTCATCTTTTTCTGTTGTCATATCACTATATTTATTTTCACTCCGTTTAAATTTTAATTATTTTTATTTAACTGCTTCAGAAATGTTATTATATTTCTTGCTAACATTCAACTTTTCCTTTATTTTTTATATTTTTTATTCCTTCTTATTGTTTCAGTCGTTTTATCTTTCATTAATTTTTATTCTTTTCTATTTTCCTGTTTTTATTTCTTTTTCTTTCTACATTCATTTTAAAGTCTTCACTTTCTGTCTTACATTTTTTTGCGTCTTTCTTTGCTAATTGTTTTTCAATTCTTCTTATCTTTTTCGTATATCCTGGCGAATGACATCCCTTCTGAAACGTACAGAGTGCGATAAGTAATTTATTATTATTTTATATTTTTAATTTCGCGCATGCGATTGTTTGTTTTTTATTTTGTCGATTGCACAATACAGAAGGGTCAGTTAGGCACCGTCTGTGAGAAAAAGAGCAAAAAGACACAATTTACTCTGCCAGATGTTTGGAAACGGCATGCTGTTATGCTTGGCATTTATCCAGAAGCTCTAATACGAACATTTCAGAATGTTTGGGTGTTAATCTGCGAACAGTGCAGAGAATTCGGAAAGAGTTGGATGAGTCTAATAATGATTACGGCATCTCGGAAAACTCATTCCGATTGTTCTGAAAATGTGTTGATGAAGGCATCGGACTCAACACGGAAGCCTAAATCAAGTGGATTAAGGCTTTAGTACTTCCGTGAATCATGAGGATGGCTGCTGGGAGACACTATGCCTGGCAGCAAGACTATGTACCATGCCACACAAGCAGGAGAACCCAGTCATGACTGTCAGACAATTTCTGCAACCACATCAACACTTACATCTGGCTACTCATCTCCCCAGACTGCAAACTCCTTGATTATTATGTGTAGGGCGCAGCTGAGTGAGAGACCAACAAAACTCATTGAAAAAGAAATATGAACTGAAGGTAAGGATTATAGCAGCATCCAACAACTTAAATAAGGAGACCGTCCAGAAGAGATGCAAGAGATACCAAAGTCGACTGGAGACCGTGGTAGAAGCCAGTACCAATTTTTTGAGTAAATCTACTCTTTAGTATTTCAGAATATTTTTGTGTAATTTTGGTACATATATCTAAACTCATTTATAAACGGAACATTGTGTGTGTGTGTGTGTGTGTGTGTGTGTGTGTGTGTGTGTATCCGTTACCTATAGACTCCAAAACGGCTGAACTGATTTTCTTGAAAATTTACACAATTGTACTATAAGCATCTGCGAGTGTTCTTAGCTAGGTTTTGTGTCAAGGTACCCCCAATAAATATCGAAAATAGATAATCGAAAAAATCGGTGGTCCGATTTTAATCAAATTTGATACACTCATAGAAAAAGACGTAAGAGACGATATTCAGAAGTTTCATGGTTGCAGTTCTTACAATAGTGCAGAAAGTTTGATATCGATACCAGGAAATGAAAATTTGACTTACATCCATTCCTTTTTCTTTCAGTCTACACTTTCGCTTTAACTAGAAACAACTATTCCTTTTTAGTCTTTCGTGCCAACATTTAAGAGTCTAAGCTCCAGGACCATGGATTAATTTTAAAGCTTTCATTACACCCGAGCAACGCTGGGCTATACTGCTAGTCTGTTATAACTGAGATGTTAGGACTATTTTCATTTTTGCGTAATTTGAACAACAGTTTATCCATCGCACCCTGTATTTCTTCATAGTTTTCGATTTTTTTTGTAAATAGTTTTATTTCTCACCTCTTAATGTTTACTTTTTTCCTTTTTTATCCATTTCAAGACCAAATTATTCATTTCATTTTTTTCATTTAATAACATTCTATTATTTCTATTCCTTTGTTTATTTCATTGATTTCTTTCTCCTTATGGTCCAGCAGACAATTATTGGCACTCTTTAAGTTTCTACTACATATTTAGAAACAAGTAGAAAATAACGAAATTTATACCACCAGAATCTTTTAATTAGTTTTCTGAAGTGATTTTTACCGGAGATATATTTTTCAACTCATAGGTTATCATTTCGAAGAGAAAAAATGACATGGGAAATAATAATACCACTCTTCCTTAATATTCACTCTTACCCATTTTGGTAATAATAACTGTCTTCAAATGTTTTGAGGAAGCTATCTATACATTTCATGTACTTTTCAACTGGTCATGATAATTGTACTAATGTGATCTATTATTTGTCTGGGGAAACAATGAGCTTTGACTCAAACAAAGTTTTCTTCCACTGGATAGTACATTTTGCAGACAATAATATATTGATAATCATCCGTTTTGATGGTTCCTGTGATACAGCCACGGCCTCCAATAGATGGGGCAGTAACTAAAGCCTCATAGCATTATTATTTGACTTACCATGCCTAACTGTTGATAGAGTGTTCTTTTTTCTTTTTAAGCTTCATCTTGCTGTCTGTAAACATGCTGTTGTTGCTCATTGCCAAATAAGCTCAATTTTTCTTTTGTCTGCGAAGAGAACATTATTCCAATTACGGTTGTTGGTTGTTAAGGTACTTTTTGGAAATGTTCAGTTATTCCTTTTTATGTCCTTTCTTCAGTATTTGGTTTTTTGCTTAGCCTTCGTCCATAATTTGTAATATTTCTCTTATCCTACGCTCATGGATGTTCTTGACAGTTCTATAATTAGCAAAATTTTTAATAACATTGCAAACTGTTGAAAGAAGGATACTGAGATCGTTGGAGATGACCTTATACTCTTTAGCGGTCTTGTGATTACTAGCAATAGAAAATGTTTAAAAGTAGTCCCTTTAACTTCGTTATTGTGAAAAGGCACAAAGAATAAGATTCAACATTTTAAGACATTGAAGTCATCAGTAATTGGCTAATTCCTGTCATATAGGAACTGCTTTTTTATTTAAATGATTATAATTTCTAATTTATCACAGATAAAACTGTTTTTATTTTTTAAAGATGTCAATATCAGTGGTACAGTAATATTTCAGTTTTCTATATTTTTCGCCTATTGTTTTTTAAAATTTGTTCTATCATTTACTGTTCTGTATTAACTATGAGATGTCAGTAGTCCAAAGTTGTTTCACCAGATTTGTTTTTGTTTTCAAGAGATATACCACATTATCTACAGAGAAAATTATGGGTTCGAATAGTTGTGACCAGGAGTGTATTTCTATATATTATTCATATTATTATCCGGCGAAATAGAATTAATATTCCTGTTCATAATAATAATAATAATAATAATAACAATCTTACTTATATGCAGACGTGTTAAACGTTACGTCATTGTCCGTCCATGACGTCATCAGTCTGAAGACTGTATTCCAAGAAAGCAAAAGGGTTAAGAACAGTAAGAAAAGTAAAACAAACAGATCCACATCATCTCATACAACATATGTATCATCGTGCAGACGTGCGTGCGTACGTACGTCTCTGTGTGTTTTACCTTGGAATATTGCGAATATATATTTGGACGTTTGCCATAAACTAAGATATGAAACCGAGTCTGTTAAAAAAGAGAGATTGAAGGGAAAAGGAAAAAAGTAAAGGTTCTTAGAAAGTGGGAACGAAGAAAACATAAAATAGAAAGGGAGGAACAAGTGAAAGAAAGAATAAGTATAGCAGAAATAATTTTAAATTAACATATGCATATGTATACGCAAATACATGTTTATGCAAATTCATGTTTAAACACACACAGACATGCACATATATAGGCGCATATATGCCCGGTCTCAGCAAGAAAGAAAGAGATCGTATGCATGAGCATAGCCTAAAAAAATAAATGTATACACGTAATCTATTATCTTTTTTGTTTATAAAACAAACTTTGAATACATACGTTTGAATAAGGTAAGTATGTATATATACGTATTTTTAAATGGGAGTGCATGTCTACATATATAGAAGTGTATGTACAACATCGGTATATATCTCCGTGTATTTATGTGCATACGAATGCTGATAAAAATACAATAAAAATTTCCTTCCAGTTGGCAAGAATAACCAAAGTTAAAAAGACACAAAGTTGTAGCAATTAAATAACTAATTGCAAAGGGTTACATAATCTCAACCAACAACAAAACATCGGCTGTAAATTTCGAAAGATTTCATCAAAATAACTCTAACAAATTAACAAAGCAATTAACATTGACAAAATTATAACAAAAAACGTAAAGGCTTCAGCAAAATGCCAAATTACTTTCTGAGTCCAGCAAACACTTGCTTAATCTATAATAACACCCAGAACACAAAATTACGATAAAATAAACACTAGGCAAAAATTAATAATTGGTTACAATGCTCTATGAAATAATAATAATAATAATAATAATAATAATAATAATAATAATAATAATAATAATAAAGTAATAATAATAATCCTCTCAATTCTAATAAAAACTGTTGTGTATTAATTTGTGTGTATATATATATATATATATATATATATATATATATAACTCCTGTCACGTTCAGGGAGTAACATTATTTTGTTTTGTTTTTTTGTTTTTTTTCTTATATTTTAATGTAACATACTCAATAGTAAGGACATCATTATATATGTTGCTGTCATTTTAGACAGTATATCTTAGAAATATTTGGTTATCATTTTGGACGTCACGGGCCCACTCGTAGTAATAATAATCATGGATGTCTTTTGATTTCATTTTGCTGCCAGATACAATAAGATCCCAAGTAGGTATGTACGCCGATGACACCACAGTTTACTCTCGCCTCGATCAAAAATCTGGTATGGGCGACAAAGCTAACATTGCAGCCGAGCTTAAAAAGGACCTCCAATCCGTAGTGGATTGGGGTAAGAACTGGCTCGTCAATTGTAATGCTTCTAAAACGAAGCTGCTATCAATTAACCATCATAGCACCTACCACCCATTAGCATGGACCAGGCTTGCCTCCCAGAGAGTAAAACACTACGCCTCCTTGGTCTCAAACTCTCAGCGGACCTCAAGTGGAATGACTATATCGAATCCATTGCTACATCCGCTGCTATGAAAGTCGGTTCTCTGTGCAGGGCCCGGAATTTTTTTTTCCGTCTGAATCTATCCTGCATGTAGTGTACCATCCGCCCGTGCATTGAATACTGCTGCCATATCTGGTCGGTTGCCCCTGCTATTCTCCTCGGGATTCTCGACAAAGTACAACGGAGAGTAATGTAATCGATACCGACTTGGCAGACCGCCTGCTGCCTCTCTTTCACCGGCACGACGTGGCTTCTATATTTCACGGTTTCTGCTCCGATGAACTTAGATCACTGGTGCCCCCTAGGTACGAATTTGCACGAGATACTAGATTAGCAACTAGATCCCACTCTTTACATTGAAACCGATAAAATGTAACCGCAATTTCTACTCCAACAGTTTCTTTTCTCTCACTTCCCGACTGTGGAAAACTACTTCCACATTATTGCTTCCCCGACGGCTAACAATCTCCAGGAGTTTAAATGTAAGGTCAATAGACACCTCGTAACACACTAACTCGCATCGATTCTTTCAAACACTCTTCCCATCCACCCAACCCTCAGCCTCGTTACCTTTACCCATCTATCACCCTCCTTCTGATTTTTCCAATATCTAACCACTCTTTCTCTTTACCTTCCCCTGTATAACCTTTTGCGCAATAGCGGCAGTGTAATGCCTTGCTTGGGGTGAAATGATTAAAAAGAATCCCTGTTGCAGATACTTTCTCAGACACTTTCAAACGCTTGAGCAGACATTAGTTACCCTTTCTGAAGGAGAGCACACAATATTGCGCTAACGGTTCTTCTACTTCAATTTCACTCGCAAGGATTGGGTTAACCCATGATAAAGATTCCAATCAATTTTCAACAATCCCGCATGCCTTGAACTCTAAGCAGATAAAAACCGAAAATCATCATCCGTACAAATCGTCTATGGTTTCAAGTACAAAACGCAAACATTCTAAACACTCGGCCACACACCCAAATAACAATAACGAATGACTCTCTTGATTTCCAATCTTAATTGATTGGAGGTCTTAACAGCAATGCTTTCTTCTTTATCGTGAAAACATATACTGGCCTACAGCAGTTATCTGTTTTGAGTTTGAGTTTGAGTTTGAGTTTTGTTTAAAGGCATATCAACCTCTGTGGGTTATTTAATACCTAAAATACGTTGCTTTAAGGTATATATTTTAATGTTCGGTTATAGTGAGAAGGTTGATTTAGTCAGATTGTAATGATGTCTTCTAGTTTTGTATTCAAATATGTTTTGTTGAGAATATATTTTTCTTCAAAATGTCATGCTAATAAGTTTTCTTCAAAAATGTATTGTTGGTAAAAAAAGTCTATTTTTATGTATATATTCCTATAAAAGAGTATTTTATACTTTCATAGTGTTTTGACCCCAGTTTGGGGCTTAACTTTTTGCCCATAGCTGAGACCCTAACAGGTGCTACCACTCCGGGTCAGAGAGACCTGAGAACAGCATCAATTAAGAGGTGGTTCCATGCTCCTCACAATCAGAGGCTTTACTGCCGGATGCAGTTTACTGCTATGCCCATGACCAGTTATCCGTTTTTAAGAAATTTCTTTGTAGTGATTCTGTAAGTTCAAAAAAGTGATGGATGGAAAAAGTGAAGTGAGAAGAACGAAGGAATCTCTGTAAACGCTCGTGTTTAAATCCATCGTTTTTCGTATACGATTTTTTGTGAAAGTCTAATAGCAAATCGCCCGGTTCACACTCCACCCACGTCTTTTGAACAGGTGAAGAGGCTCATCCCTTGTTTCCTGTTTAGGATGTGGTTCCCGGCTTTCTTTTTTTATTTTTTTCCCAATCTTTTTTCACTTTTTGTTTCTTTTCTTTTTTTTTTTTTTTTGTTCTCAATTGGAGTAGATAGACTTAACTATCGCCCGGTTCACACTCCACCCACATCTTTTGAACAGGTGAAGAGGCTCATCCCTTGTTTGCTGTTTAGGATGTGGTTCCTGGCTTTCTCCTTTCCAATCATTCTACTCTTAAGTAGCCCCATGCACATCAGTGGCGTCACCGCCTTGCTTGGGGTGATATGATTAAAAAAAAAAAAAAAAGCAAAATGTTAAATAACAAAAATGTGTGACAAAAATATATCTATATGCTTAAGAAAATGTATAAAATTCAGTTAAAATGCGGAATAAATCCAGCGTCAATCAAAGGGAAAACAAAGAGAAATGATAAATAAGTAATGAAGAATAATGAAAGTAACTGGTATTCGATTGAAGAATAATTACAAATAATTCTCATTTGCTTATATAAAAAAAAACACTGGAATCAGTATCACCTTGTGTAAATACATGTGAAGCCTTACTTCATTGAATGCAAAGATTAACTTGTAATGCATCTTTGAAGATCTTCAATACAGGGATCCTGAAGTAGAAATCTCAAAAATATGATACATAAGGACATCAATAATTTCTGTTGTAGTTAGAGACGTTGAATGGATAGAAAAATGTACCAATAAACCCACAAGTACAACTCACACATTACGAAGGGCCTTTTTTTAAATTCTTTTGCAAAACATGATCAGAGGAATATGTCATGAAGCCATTTCTGACCCTAGGTCTCTTGTTGAGATCTAGAAATATGTAGACAACAGAATTCTAAAGCAATAGAATGCTTTGGTGCTAAATCAGTAATGGCTCTCATGGCACTTAATCATAATTGATTGAAGATGGTAGCAAAGACATTTTTACTCTTGCTAAAATAAAATAAGCGATAGTAAATATCAGTTCCCCATATATGCATGTCATTTTCTGGCTCTTAATCAAACAGGCATGTCCTCTGGTGATTGACGCAGTATGCGCGTCTGTTCTTAAGCGATATTTGTTAGGAATATATGGGACGAATGTTGAAACAGTTGTTTTTAATTTTATTTTTGAGTGATGTATATGTTATGTCGCCAAGTATAAATGAATAACTCAACAACAGAATCAGAATATAAGTTGTATTCCGCGGAAAGACGGTTAGTATATACAGAAGTGTTTAGTAATATTTACAATAGAAAGATACAAGAGTCCAATCCGTCGTAAGACGTGTGTATAAGTGATTACTTCCGGTACGCCGCCGGAAGTGTGACTAACTCTACACTGACTCGCACTAACTCTTCACTAACTCATTAGAGACTCTCAAGTCAGTAAGGGCAACATGGTCAGTTTATATCTGGGCTTTCCGGGCTATATGGCCCGGCCAAAAAATGTCTGTCTATTATTCCCCAGTCGTGCTTCTACCCTTCGGCGGAACCACGACTGGGTTAATGCTCTCTGCTTTTAAGCAGAGAGCGCCCTCTACCCGAAGGCAGAGTGCTGACAGTGTCGTAGAGTCGTCAGTGACTCTCTACGCCCCTCTTGTAGAGAATCCACCATTGCTATATATAGCAATGGGAACAGTCCATTTGTAGTCAAATAGGAGCGGCGCCCTAACAGTATATACTCGGTAACACACTCAATCAGAGCCCAACTGAACAAAATGGATTACTTGTCATGAAGGTATTTCTTAGTGGTCTCCATCTACAATGTCATATATTATTTTCATAAAAAAATATCAGATTTACATGCATATGTTTTTGTTTGCACTCTTCAGAAGATAATAATAAAAATAATAATGAGTTAATCTGATTCTGTGATAAATATCCAGAAACAATATTAATCACCTTGTATCAAGTTGCAGAATGATAGCACAAACTGAATATAAAACATGGCGTGATAGAGTGGACCAATATCTGCACTAGAAAATGTGCAATGTTTATGGGAAGGGAACTGCTAGAAATTGGTATGAATACCATCAACACCCGGTTACAGACATAGTAGCTGTAATAACCCTATGGGATTTACCTGTATTTCTGAGATGAGGTAGTATTTACACTATTTACATTATTTAGACTATCTTTGTCCTCATCTTTGTTTTCATTTGTACGACGTTTCGGCCGTTGTACCCTCCGGTATTCTTCAAGTGCTAGCAATTTCGAATTGAACCCTTTATTACAATCAATCGGTTATGTCATCCTCATTCCTTGCATTGAGATTCTTTTGTTAGTCATGAGCAATCTCCCTCTAATAATCTTTTACTTGCTCACCACTGTTATAGCCTGGTATTGAACTCACAACTCTTTGGGTCAAGACACAGGAACTAACGAACGTCTATATCCACTGGACCATATATAGAGATGTTGGTTAGTTCCTGTGATTTGACCCAAAGTTTTGTGAGTTCAATACCAGGCTAGAGCAGTGGTGATCAAGTAACTTAAAGGGTTAGAGGGAAATAACCCATGACTGCCAAAAGAAGATTTACACAATGAATGAGGATGATATACCCCATTGATTGTTATAAAGAGTTCGGTTCTAAATTCCTAACATCTGAAGAAGGCCGGAGCGTACAACGACCAAAACGTCGTACAAACGGCAACAAAGTTGAGGGCAGTAGTCCGAATAATGTAAATAGTGTGAACTTTATGAGAGTTTGCTATACACACAATCGGGACAATCAAAGATATTTGCACAGACATCGTGATAACAGACCACAAAAACAGAATCTGCTTTCTTATTAAGCTGGCAGCCTCTGCAGATTGTAATGTATCTTTGAAGATCTTGCAAAAAATATTAAAATACTATGATCTTGAAGTGGAAATATTAAAAAATGTGCCACATGAGGATATCAATAATTCTAGTTGTAGACAGGGCCATCGGAATTATTAGAAAAGGTTATGAGAGACTCCATGAATGGATTCTTGGTAGCCCATGACTGAATATAAAAAAAATATTGTACTCACAAATATAGCTCACACATTGAAAAGATCTTTATCAGTGTAAAATGTGTGTGATCTCAATTCATAATGTTCGTACAAAAATCATCAGTGTAAAATGTCATGAAGGTATTTCTGACCTTAATTCTCTGGTTGGGACGTGGAAGAAAATGTGTATACAAAAGCAATGAAAGGAAATAATAATAATAATAATAATAATAATAATAATAATAATAATAATAATAATAATAATAATAATAGAAAATGAAATAGAAAAAATGTGGAAATTGAAAACAAGAGTTGTGCCAGTGATAGTAGGTGCACTTGGAATGATAAAAAATGGAACAAAACAACACATTGAAAGAATCCCTGGAAACCCCAGCTTAAGAGATATACAAAAAATTGTCTTATTAACTACAGCCCACACACTAAGGAAAACGTTATCTATGTAATGCTGAGGATGATAGGGAAGATAGAAAAACATGAAATGGAGCCATAACAACACGCCACTACCTGCCTTAGGTCTCCCCGCAGACTTGGTTGGTAGTGAGACCAAAGCAGAAATCGAAATATGATGAAAAATGACATAATAATAATAATAATAATAATAATAATAATAATAATAATAATGCCTTGATGTTACATAGCTCTCATGGTTTCTGATTTTAACTGATTAGAGATGTTAATATGAATATGTTCAATCGCACATGTTTGCTGTTACGTACCCCATCTTAATCCTTTGAGCATGCACGCTAGGGACGTGAGCAAGCTGCATCTCTGTTAATAAAAGTGATTAGTGTAGAAATATCATGGCTGAGTGTCAAAACGTTTTAATTTTCAAAGGTTTTAATTTTCCGAGTCTGGGCGTAATAGAATAACCGAACTGAATTTATTTCTAGTTGGATCCCGCCTGTAACGTTACGCCCTGTTTTTATCAAAACCTGTAACCCTATCGCATACATTTGGCTGTTATGCATGTGCTTGGTATACTCTTATCAGACAGGGTATCATGACGATTCTAGAGAACATTTTATATTTGTATGCCAGCGTCACAGTTGCTGTGTTGCTGTTCTTACTAAATACGCAATAATACTAAAAACTAAATTGAAGCAGGAGGTAAAATAATAAAAGTAGATGCTAAAAACATCAAACTAAATGGAAAATATGCAGACGTGACTAACCTCAGAACCAAGGGGGAAAATAAAATACTTAACTGATATCGATTGCAACCACAAAACCTTGATGTTGACAAAAATTTTACCTCTCAGTGTTTGCGGAAATCTCAGTTGAAACCGGAAACAGATGGACATATTACTCGCTGAAGATCAAAATATGCTAATAAGTCCTAACAACCACATTAAAGTAGGTTGATTTTTCACTGAAAAATCTAGAACCGGCAACTCGCTTAAAGACATTTGCCCTTTACGCTTAAGTAAAAAGCTGCACATTCTAAAGTACCCCAAAAATGGCGAACTATTAAACCATAGAGATGAATTAGCAGTGTTATGTAAACATCGAAAATATATTTCGTTAAAATTTAATTATCAAAAAATACCTAATTTACATAAAATAATCCCCTCCAAAAAGTAATTAATACCCATGTTTAATCCTCAAAATAAAAAGAAACGAATATCGTACAAAGAAAAGAAAATAAACTCACACAACATTAATAGTAACTCTATTTCATCCACTCACAGATAGTAGTAAAAGAAAAAGTGTCTACACTTTCGCAAAAAAACCCCCTTACATCCCAACATATGAATTAACTAGACAAAACTAAAAAGTGAACTGTCCCAAACTAAGCTACTCCGCACCCCTCTCCTAACCCAAGACTGTATCTCTATGGCTGCAAACTGCCGGCTAAATCATACTAAACTCCCACCCCACATACACTTACATATCATATTACCAAAAATAAATCTTTTTCACCATTTATTTTTCATTTCAACTTATCAACAGATGAGGAGGGGCACACGTAGCTCCGAAACGCAATGGTTTTTGCGTAGTGGTAGTGGTACTATCCTTTTATAAACCATTGTAATAACCATTACAATATAAAGCTCTACGTTGTATCGATCACTCTTATAAAAGTAAATGCATGAACAGTAAGTTCATGAATTTCTATGTGTTCTATAACTTCCTTACAATATATATATACATATACAAATTTATACGTTTATATATATATATATATATATATATATAAACGTATAAATGTATATATGTGTGTGTGCGTGTATATATATGTATGTATGTGTGTGCGGATGTGTGAGTTGACCGGGTGTGGTGTTGTCTGTGAAAGAATTCAGATAGATATGATGAATCAAAGAAAAGATCAAATGAACGAAACACGTTGGCATGAATATTTTCATTTTTGTCGACACTGTATATTTTTTATTTCGCCTATGCACGTTTTTTTTATGTTTTGTAGTCTACAACATTTGCACCGTTTTTGATAAAAAGAGCAGCACGAGGCAATACACTCCGCCTGAAATTTGGTATGATGTAATGCTTACCATACGAGCCTGATAATTCAATACAAACATTTCAGAGTGTTTGAATGTCAATCTGAAGACAGGGAAGAGGCTTTAGAAAGATTTGGATGAGTCTAATGGTGATTACGAATGTGTTTGGAGTGATCACTAGTGATCTCATGTGAATACGGCGTTATGCATTTATTCATCTTCCCATAGGGCCTGAAACTCAATACGGAGACCTACATCAAGTGCTTCGATGATAGAGTGCTGCTCCTCGTCAAGTGGGCGGCTGCAGGCTGCGGAAAGACTATATCCCAGGTAACAGGACTCTGCACCATTGCTATACAAGCAGGAAAACGCAGTCATGGCTATCAGACAATTTCTACGACTACATTACTCCTTACGTATGGTCACCGAACTCTCTTGATTGCAACCGTTTTGATTATTATGTGTGGGGTGCAGATGAGCGAGACACCATCAAAACTCTTTGTAACACCGGAAATCAACTGAAGGCAAGGGTTATGGCCGCATTCATCAAGTTGAACAAGAAGAACCTCCTGAAGAAATGTAGGAGATTCCGAAGTCGTCTTTGGGCCATGGTTAAACGCAATGGTGATTTTACTGAATAAATTTACTGTGTAGTTTTTCAAGATATTAGTGTTTATGTTTTAAATATATCTAGTAAGATGAGTCAGTGTCAATTTCATTTTTGTGTAATTCCAATGACAATTTTTCTATCGAAGCTTATGTGTGTGTGTGTTTGTGTGTGTGTTTCTGTGTTTGTGCGCGCACAAAACTCCTCATATTAAAACTTTATCTTGTCAATTATCTGTTTGTTACTGTGCTTGACTTGTTATAATAGTAGAGGACCAGGTTTTTTTTTCCTAAAAACACTTTAAATTAATTAATTGTGTTTTTAAATTATTTTTTTAGCAATTTAAGTGTTCCACATTGTGACAAAAGAAGACCTGTTAATAAATGTGAAATGTTGTGTGAACCCGTACAAAAATGACATTTGAATGTCAAAGCAACCGTAAAAAGAATTTTTCACGCAAAGCACCTAATGATATTGAACCCTAAACCAGCTGACTCTATTTACTGCACATGCTTTATATACGACAGACATTACAATTATTGTCTAGACATTTTCTGCAGGAGAAACTTGCAATATGCAAAGACAAATATTCTTGGATTTATTTCTCATACAGAAATTACCATATTGCTAATTAGACCGAGAATGTTTTGTAATTCTTTTTTTTTAATTTTTTTTTGGTTTCACTTTTTATATTTAAAATGATTTCTTATAAAATTCCTTATGAAAGTAACATTAAGCAAAATCTTCTTGGAGATCTTTTGCGTAATATGCCTAGTAGGGGTGTAACAGTTAACGGTATAATTTGTTTGGCTCACATCGATAGTATTCGAATTAGGAATTTAGATGCGCAAGGAAGATAATAAAAAAAAATATTTGCAATCGAACAGGAGACATCATTGTGGTTAGTATCGAAGGTAGAGATCGGCAAAGCAATACTAAAGACAGCATTTAAAGGACCGACCATCCAGAGAAGAACGGAAATAATGTTATGTAATGATTGCAAAGACGTTTAGGAATCGGCATGAGTTGGCAATTTGAATGTCGGATGGAATTTCGTTCAAACAATTACCAATCCTAGTATACTGATGGCCACAACTTAATTCTAAGTGCAGAAGATTTGATAGCATCAACCAATCTCAGTTCGACTTCTTTCTTTTCCTGGATTTCACATGTATATATATATATATATATATATATATATATATATATACATGGAAATCTGTGAGTATGTGTGTGACTGTTCCGTATGCACGCCTACATTTTTGAAGCTACACCATTTAAACTTTCTAGGGACACATATCTACAGGTCGACACATACATTTTGAGTTTAAGTTCAGCAATTTTCCCTTTCGCACTTTTTGGCTCATGTAGCCGATTGTTTACATTTGCTCCGTAAAACATCTAAGATCTAAGATGATTGCTAAATAAGTCGCAGAAACCAAATCACACGTGTCAAACGCGACTAAATTATGTTTTATTAAAAAAAAAAATAAGATAGAGCCTTTATATTTAATTTTTATTCCGACATTTTAAAAATTCATTTGGTCAACAAAAAAATGTGAATATTTTTCCCCGTAATTTTGAAACCAAAGAAATATTTTTTTAAAAAAGTGTTTTTTCAAACAAAAACAAAATATGTAAAAAAATGTGCCAATGGTTAATTTAAGTATTTAAGTCTTTTTTTTTTCAAATTTAATATTTCATACTAAAGAAAATAAAAATAAAAAATAAAGCTATTTTCGCTAAATATTTCATGCAGGAAATCGGCTAATTCCTCTGGCATTAATGTAAAGTTTTCCTTTAAAATTAAATGTCTGCATTTTTAAATATGCCTCGAAAATTTCTGAACTGACAGCGTAATTGTTTTAATATTTCTAATTTCAGTAAAACAAAATAAATAATTTTTCTTTTTATGTTAAATTCATTTAGTCAACAAAGAAATGTAAATATTTTCCCCCGTAATTTTGAAACAAAAACAAAAACAAATACAATGTTGTTTACAATGTCACGCAAAATATCAAATCTTTCTTGCAAATGTATTTCATTTCTGACTACGAGGCCCAAGGTAATGTACGCGAAGCTATCTTGAATACTCGAAAGGGAGGTTCTATTGGATATTTGTTGTTGTTATTATTATTATTATTATTATTATTATTATTATTATTATTATTATTATTATTATTATTATTATTATCTGTTGTTGTTGTTGTTATCTACTCCTCTCATTGGCATCTTCTCCTGCTACTAAAATGTTCTGAGTTGCACGAGCAACACTTGGCTACGATGCTAATATATATATATATATATATATATATATATATATATATATATATATATATATTGGGGAAAATGTATGAGAAAGTGAAGTCAGTTTTCTTGTGACATGTTTTGTTCTTTACGACTTCATAGAACTAAATTTATTCTGTTGGAGCAACTAGAAAAGCGAACGAACATGATGTAGTATTTAAACTATATACATTATTCGGACTATTGTCCTTATCTTTACTGCCATGTTTACGAAGTTTCGACCGTTGTACGCTCCGGCCTTCTAATAAAGATTTCGGATCGAAATTCCTAGCAACTGAAGAAAGCATGAGCGTACAACGGCCGAACCGTCGTAAACATGTAAGTAAAAATGGGGACAATAGTCTAAATAATGTAAATAGTTTAAATTTTATTCATTTTTTCTTAATTGATCCGATTTCATTTAGATTCTTTTTCTTTTTGTTTTTTTTTACATCACTTTAGTTGGTAGATATCCTGCACAGTGATAATAGATCTACCAGTAATCATGAAATGTTTTAATCAGGGCGCAAATTTACTGTGGATGATTTTACGATTAAGGCACTCTCGAGAGATTTTCGTCGTAGGAAATTGCTTTCTTCTCTGTTCAGAGTGGCATCTTTATGTCAAAATTGTACCCAGTCTCGTTACAGTGGAAGCTCAACGCATTTTGTAATATTTTTTACTCTTCCTGATGATTAAATATATGTATATATCATTATCTCGTATATATATATATATATATATATATATATATGTGTGTGTGTGTGTGTGTGTGTGTGTGTGTGTGTGTGTGTGTGAGAGAGAGAGAGAGAGAGAAAGACAGAGAGAGAGACCAAAATACATTTGACATAGCAACACCCAATGTCTCAGTTGTAGTTTGAAGAAAAGAAATTGCCACATGGACGTCCGTATGTAAAAAATGAATTTTGTGGGGAAGCCATATTGTTTTTTATTCTGTCAAATTGACGCAAATCACTGCGACCACGAGATTTGAGGATATATCAATATGCCTCTTTGGGAAGAACTCTGGTGGCGTACTCGTGTTTGAGACTACTGAACTACACTCTCTTCGGGAAGAATTCTTTTGACGTTCTCCTTTTTGAAACTACTAATCTACACTCTCTTTGGGAATAATTTTTTTGCGTTTCGTGTTTGAGACTACTCATGTACCTCAGTCTCTTACCATAATGTGCTTGAGCATAGTTTCGATTTAAAAAATAAATGTAATATCAAATTACCAAGATGGGAATGTATAGAATGTTTACTGTTGTTCTGTCAGTCAAGTAACATGTGATATACACGTTTGGGTGATCATGTCTTGTAAGAGGCTTGACTGATTAGGCAGAAGATTCTCTCGCAGTAGGCTACAACACATTCTGCGATTCCAAGGTTTTAGAACCCAATATATCGAGTTATTTAAACCATAGCTGGATGAAAGAGACGGATTAAACATTCCCCAACGGTATTTATGCATAAGTGACTGCAACGAATTCAAATGGAATTCGAACTTGGCTGTCCGATTTCTCGTTTTTGAGCCGATATCCACTGCACCACAACACAACACAACACATCTTGTCCCAATGTGGTATACTTAAAATGATTAAAAGTCAAAAGCGTAAGTAATCTGAATGAAATCTCCTACTCTGTGTAACCAGATACATCTGAGGCAAAAATAAATTAAAAAAAGCATTTAACTTTAAAGAAATAACAAATTTGTGTCTATGCTATCCATCTCCCACCGAAGACAAACATGCGCGCGTGCGCGCGCGCACACACACACACACACACACACACACACACACACATATATATATATAAAATCATCATCATCATCATTTATCCATCACACCCAGTTGGTGCATAGAGCAGCAACTTTTTGTTGATGTTTCTGTAACAAACTGTTTTTTACGGGGCAGGGTTGTTAGCCCTGCACCCAACCCCTAAACCTGGAGGACCGGTGGACCATTCTTGGTCCTTACGTTTACAGCACCTGATATTCCCAAATGGTCACCCATTTAAGTACTGACCAGGCTCGAATTTGCTTATATATATATATATATATATATATATATATATATATACTAGTAATAAATACAGAAACGCCAAACGCTTGCATTTTTGAAAAAAAAACTATTATATGATTTAAAAATAGGGCTTGTACTTCAAAATATCTTCATAACAACTCAAGTATTTTACGAAAATATATTTCATAAAAAGTTCAAAATATCCTGATACTAATGTAGCATTAAGCAGGAAGGAACAGGACATTTTTTACTTCTATTTGCCTTAATACACTATATTTGTTTAGTTGATGACGAGCCGAGAAATATTATAATAATATAATTGGGGTTGTGGCTTTAGAAATTTTGACGGTGTTTTGCCTTGCTGGCACGTTGAAGGGCTATGGTATCTCTAGACGATTATTCGACTTTGTTCAATATTTCTCAACAGATCGTGAAAAGAAAGACGTGTTACATGAGTACTCTCATAGATCCTTTTATATTAATGCCGATGTCTCCTCGAGGTTCTAAGAATGTACGTTTTTTCTTATTTTCATCAGCAATCTTCCCAATCAATTCTCAGATCTCTATTATGTTGATGACTGTACTATTTACTCCAGTTTTAATAGTAGGTCTGATAGGCCCAATAAAACTAACAGCTGGTTTCGAAAATAATATCCAGTCAGGTGTTCATTGAGGCAAGAAAGTTTATATAGTTGTCGGTGTGGAATAATACTAAAAATCATTCATGATTGCCAGTGAAAATGGCAGGATTTTGCCGAATTGTTATATAATATCTTGATCGGTGTGAAATTTTGCTAATTTTTTTATTTTTATTTTTTTTTGCACTGGGAGATGTTAATGAGTCAAAAAACAAGTGTCGAGCTAGAATTTTTTTTTCTGATCAAAGTCAATAATAATTAAACACACGAGGGGTGACAGTGTACAACAAAATATTACGTGTCGGGCAAACAACTATTTAAGTGATCTTAGCTGTCACAAAGTGAGAATTTAGTAGTTTTCAGACAGCAGTCGATTTGAGAACACAGAGACAGAGGTTAGCCTTCTGAATGTCTTTGGCCTCGATGTGCGCGTGCATAATCTTACCAGATCTAACCCAACCATCCGCTCCACAGTAAAACTAAGTCCCTGAAGGGAAGTACAAAGAAAAATAATATTTTTATTTAAATATGAAGCGTTGCAGTCCGTCATTTTGAAGTGAAGTAGATCGTCGATTTTATAACTGTAAAAATTAGGGTCTAACTTATGTTCAGTCGATTTATCTTGTTAATGATAATCAAAAATTCGGTTCGAGCATATTCCCCACTTGTTTTTTTAAGAAACTAATGCATCATCAATTTCTGGGAGAAAAACACTGTCATTTCGGTTGCGATTTTTCGTCGTCATCGTCCCAGTTCCTACATGACATAACGATTTGTAAATATTAACGCTTGCAAAATTAAACTGCTATCTTTTATAACTTATAGGGAAATCTTTTTTTCCTCTCATCGGCATGTCTGACACTAATGTCTAACCGAGCAACTCATTGCGACTTCTTTTTCTTACGCTTTCTACTACTAGTAAAAAGAAATGTTTATATTAAATCAATTGCTAGGGGGCTTTTAGGAAACTTGGTTTACTATGTCGTGCCTAGCATATTTATAAACTTTCCGACCGCACATTTAATATTATTGCCATATTTGGTTTGGGGCTGCGGCTACATATCTCGAGATCCTCAACAAAATTAAAAATCTTATGTTATCGGTCCTCACCTGGCATCTCGACATCAGTCACTTTTCCACCGACGTGACGTGGCTTCAATCTGTCTTTGCTATAAATATTTTCATCACAGCTTTCTAATGAACTTTTATCTATAGCACCTCGACCGCTGCAATTTAATCGTATTACTCGATTTACTGTTGAAATAACTAGACCTAACCGTATGTTTTTTTTATAGTTACTTTTCTTCTATTTTCCACAAATGGAATTAACTTCTGGTTTCTTGCTTTTTTTCAAACAGTGAGATGCAACGTTAAACACCATCTTCTGTTTTCCTGAAATCTATTTTTATTGTCCTTTCACGACTAACAATATCAACAAGAGAATATTCAGCGCATCTCCTCGTATTGTAACAATTTACGCCACTGAGAAATGCCCTAAGTCATCTTAGAATATATTGATGAAAAATACCCGCTGTAAATTGAAGTGTTAATTAATATAGTAAGAAAGATAGTAAGACAATTATTTGTGTGCTAAGATGGTGACTTAATCTACCTCCCAGAAGCAGCCACACGGAGTATTTTAATTTGATAAGAAGATGCCATACAATAATCTAAAGAAACAGTTTATGTAACATGTAAACAAGGGAACAAAACAATAACACGTGTTAATCACGAATAAAAGCCTTGGAGACTAAAAGCGCACTCATTATTTAATAGAGTAAGTTCAGCAGTTACTCGCGCAAGAAAGTAGCATATGAACATAAGGAAAAACTGTATGTATACAAAGCAATTTTTTTAAGAAGAGATAAAGGCTATAAATTGTCCGGGGATCCTTTAATATAAACAGAACGACGTTGAGTAGAAATATGCGTATAGACCAACATCAATGCCGCCGACATAGGAAGCTGTGTAAAATAACTTAAGTGGGGTAATTAGTGAATAATAGAATGACAATAAGAGAGAGAAGTGAAAAGAGAGAATGAGAATTTAGCTCCTACAAAATTGTAAGTAATTTCCACTTTGCATAACCTAAGAAACACCAACAAAGAAAAATAAATATCTCCAGAACAAACATAAATCGTGGCATCGAAATAAAATAAAGAAACCGAGACTTCCTTAATCCTGTATAGAAACAAGAACACTGATATTTTGAATTCGCAAAGGACATATGGCCCAGTAGATAAAAGCGTTCGTTAGATCCGGTGTCTGTACCCAAAGAGTTGTGGGTTCACTGAATACAAAAGTGCTGAACAAAATTACTTAAAGGGAGAAAACAAAGGCATCCGAAAGTGGCACAATTCATAGAACGAGAATATACCCCAGTGATCGAAATAAGGGGTTCAGTCACCTGAAGAAGGTCGGATAGTGCAACGGCCGAAACGTTGTGAGTATTGCAATAAAGATGAGGAAAATAGTCCCAATAATGTATATAGTTACAATAACTACCTCAGAAGTATAGACAAATACATATAATTGAATTCACTGAAAATATTCTGTATATATCATCTTCTTCTTCTTATTATTATTATTATTATTATTAGTAGTAGTAGTAGTAGTAGTCTACTATACCTCTTCAGAACTTGTGCGATCATAGTTTCCAATACCTTCCTAACATTTGACACTGTTGGCAATATTTGTCTTTATACTGTCCTATTTCTCCTTGTTATGCGATTTATTTACACAACATCATTATGTAAACAACTCACGGTTTTCCTCTTGTCTTCAGTATGTCCTGTGAGTGTCAAATTAACCAAGCACTCTTTCTTCATAATGAGTTCTAGTAATTTCAGCTGTCTATTTCTAATGCGAAATAAAACCATCATTTGATTTCTGTTTTCCATAAGTCTCCTTAGCTGTTTACATTTTCCATCCATTTTATTCTCAGTATCTTCCTGTAGAACCACATCTATTCTGATTCAAGTCTATTCTTTATCTTTGAGGAGATTGTCTAGCATTAACAACCATACCGGAGCACTGTTACTGCACAGTAACAGTGCTCCAGTATGGTTTCTAAGGAAATTTTTCTGTTTTGAAAAAATTTTGCTGTTATAATGCACTTCGGATTTCGGTATTATATTTTAGTCCTCTATTAAAAAACACTTTCCAGTAAATTAAATATTTGTACCCACTTATCTCTAATTCTTTGCTTCCATATTGCGGCTTCCTCTTGCTTACAACCATCTGTCTGAATACAACTGATGGTTTGTCTATTCATCCCGTTATCCTTATTTATATTTTCTCGGGGTTTCTTTCTGTTCTTCCAGTGTCTGATATCAACATTGTTTCACCTTCATTTTGTTAAGATTGTGTTTGCCAATTATAAATCCTGGCAGGACTTTTAGTTTTCTTAAGATGACCTCGCTATAAATATTGAAATATCCGTTGAAAAATGTCTACGCCCCTTTTTATTTTTGCATATTTTTTTAATCGTTTCAACCTATGCATCACAGTAAAGCCACTAAGACACAATAAGTTACTGAGTATGAAAGAATAAGAAAGGAAGGAAATGTTTATGGGAGGGAATAATAAAAGAAGTGGAATCAAGAAGACAGTAGATAACAATTAACGTTGTCTTTAATTTTTGAAGATCAAAATTGGCTAGAAGGCATGGAGCCGAAAGAGAGTTCCACAACTGAGAAGTGCGACAAAAGAAATTGTGAGCATAGTACTTACGGTTATATCAAGCCGATTCAACTGCGAATTAATGACATATTGCCGTCACTCTAGAACTGCGCTTAAATTAATAAAGCTTATTTGCCATATAGTAAAGTTCATCAGAACAATTATTATGAAAGTATTATAGACAAGGCACAAGGAAACTATACCATGTCTGTGAGAGAGTGGTTAAATCCAAGGTGTCAGAAGAGGACTAAAATATTGCAAATTCATCTTTTGATTTTATCAAGGATCTCCAAGTAAATAATGAGATTCAAAACAAAAACGAATGGTAGACTTATAAATATGCAAGTTAGGTTCTGGCAAAAATAATTGTCTAGCACATCAAAGTGAATCAAATGTTCTTTTGGAGTAGTTTATATATATATATATATATATATATATATATATATATATATATATATCCCAAAGGTGAAATAATTTAATAGGCATATTACGTACACGAGATAATGCTTCTTTAACTATCGAAATCTTTTAATGTCTTGTTGTGGATATCTTGATTATAAAATTGCTAAATTAATGTTAGATTAAACGATATTAATGCAGCAGTTATTAACAACCACAATAAGTTTAAGTCTTTTGAAACAGCCTATATATATCATTTACGCATAAAACACTTTTATATCTAATCTTAAGAACGTAGACGACGCATATAAAAGTAACAAATGAATACGAAAAATAAAATACAAAGATTAACAGAAACAAGTACATAATGTATTCTGATGAAAGGCAGACGGCATAGTATATGAATTATGACTGGTTTGCTGAAAAAAATATATTAAAAGAGAAACTCATTTTTGTTTGAACTTGTCGGTTTTACTTTTTACGTAATACTGAGAAAATAAAAATAATTGTTTGTCAAGAAGATTGAGAACTGAAAAATCATTACCTACAAATTAAATGTTTTTTAACTAGAGTAAAAAAGCAGTACCTAACTAAGAAAGATTATCAATATTTAAACTGTAATATCTTTTATTTAATCATACAATATAGTGTGTTTCTGTTCAAAAACAGTATTTAGAGATATTACTTAGATGTACAGGGTGAGTGAAAAGTAACTTCCCTTTTAAAATACTTATTATTTATTTATTAACTATTACAAGAAATGGATGATCGAGAAAAGGGTTTAGCATGACGTTTTACTTAAAATTTGATATGAGCATTAGATTTCGCTATCAGCTTCTCGGGCCTCCCAGTAAGAGCCCCGACTGATTTTACCAGGGTCTCTTGTGGCACGGAAGTCATAACTTCTTGCATTTGCCCTTCGAGTTCTTCCAAAGTGTTTGTTTGAAATAGGAGGCTTGGTCACTTGCTCATTTAACCAACTTTAAAGAAAATAGTCACAGGCAGTCAAGTCAGGACTCCTAGCAGGCAACTCATACATAAAATAGATAGTTACTTTTCAATTGCCCTATATATACGATGAGTTGCTAAAAAGAATTCCCGATTAATCTACTTCTCAAAATTTGTAATTTTGTCGCATCCAACCTCTTCAGTTAAGTATCATATGTGATACACGCTTGGGCGATCATGCCTCGAAAGAAACATGACTGACTGGGCAGAAGATTATCCCGCAGTAGGTTGCCATTGCTTTCTACGGTAGACTGGTTGACGACCAAGGCTACAGAACCCAATCTGTCCTATTATTTAACCCATAACTGGAGAGAATAGACGGATTAATACCTTTCCCAAGGGTAGCTGGAAATGGATAAGAAAAAAACTGGTGACAACAGGACTATGGTTCTAGAGAACGAAATTTCTATTAACGAAGCGAGTGAGCAACGAGAAAATTTTGTATATATAAATTTTTATGACTTCCGTTAGTCCGTCCCGCTAGATTAGCCACCAATCTTGGCTCAATGAATTCTCAATGTTTCCTCATAAAGAAACGGTTAATCGCATTACTGACATTACCATTTACTTTAATTGATATCGTCTACAGAAGAATATCAACGGAATGTATGAAATGTGAAAGTATTGGCTGCTGAAACATTCATGAACTTCTTTTTCTACAGAAGATTTTGGGTGATAAGTGTCTGTCATATTCAACTATGAGAAATACTGTGCCAAATTGCAGCATAGTGAACGTGATACGCAAAATGCAGCATCACCTAAGTTTCCTTCAATGGTGACAAATTCTGAATTCTATGAACTTCTTTACGGCTTACCTTTCTCTGAAAAAGAAATTTCCTTAACAAAAGACACAAAGACAAAATATGCTGTAAGTACGAGAGATAATCAGAGAAAGTGTTAGGTTTAGTTGGTAACGTTAAGGCTGGCAACACTAAGCTGGTCAAAACGTTTAATGGCGACAGAAAGTGGTATCGAGTGCACATTTCCAAGTTGATTTTGCTTGATCTTTCAAGATATGATTTTTTGCTTATGAAACATGAGTCCGCTAGGATTCAGATACAATTCAATCAGTGTCGACACCAGGGTTTTGTAAGACCAAAGCAATTTTAGACCGGAAATTTAACCGAAAATGTGATGGTCACGGTTTTTTTGGTTTAGAATAATAAGTAGGTCTTACCCACATATCATGTTGAAATACCGGTTTTCGTATGATCAACGAAATTAAACAATAATGAGCCTGATCAGTACCTAGACAGATGACACTTTGGAATACCAGGTTCCGTAAGCTTAGACGTGCGGTGGTGTAATAGATAAAAAACCCGGAATGGTAAATTAGAGAACCGGGTTCCGATTCCATTTGGGTTCGTTATGTTCACTTTCCTCATTACATGTCCCAGAAACTTCCGCTGTCTTTTTTTCTTTTTTTTTAATGATAAATATGTTTCCTTTTTGATTCCATCCACTCCAAAATAACATCGTTGTTCTAATATTTGGTCAATAGTATCCTCAGCATCCTACAGTAGGATCACATTTCGATTGCTTCAAATCTTTCCGTTATATTTGGTGAGATTTTTCAGCATTTGCTGCCATATTGAAATACAATACAGTAAACATTTTTATGTTTCCAACACATTTTCCCGACGTTCAATATTCTGCTTAATTTTTGAAATGCATCCTTGGCCCTACCAATTACGCCTTCGGATCTCTATGTCGATTTTGTTTAAATAATCAAAATTCGTTTATATCAACCGATTTTTTAAATATATTCTGAGACCAAAGCGCAAAATGGTAAAGTTGTTTTTTACTATTATTTTTGCTATTTCAAAGACGAGTTTGAAACCTAGTCTTGTGAACCTTGTGAATTTGTGTTGCTAATGAAGGTGAGAAGAAATAAATACCAAACAACGTCTAAAGTCTGTAAAAGACATTATTGAACGCAAAGGAAAACAAAAAAGCCAAAAACGCTGTGATAAACAATAAAGATAAATATGATAACTATTTAAACAAGAATAAAAAATTTCATCGCTGTACTTGAGAAGTGTTGAATGTCTAATATTCGGAACTTTTCAAGCTTTCTGAATAATGCCTATTTAATTGTATAAGACATAAGTTATAATTAATGATTCTGTAGGTATTCAAATACAGATATATCCATACACAGATGTAAGAAACATGTAAATATGAGATCGCGTAAGGCAGCTTTGACGGTAATTCTTTTAGAAGTTTGTGACACCTCATCACGAGCTCATCTGCTTCTTATAACACCCAGAAGAATTGAATGTTTATTAAAAGCTATTATAAAGATATATATCCTTTCAAATATATAGGTAAGTTTAGATTATTACACATACATGCGAGGTTAATAAACCTATTAAATTTCTCGCTACCGTTTTCAAAAATTAGACAGACAAGGGAGATATACAAAAAATTTCACTTACTACAAAAACACACACTAACGCCACACAATATGAACACGGAAAGGATTTATGTCAATTCACTGAAAGAGATGCTTCTACTACCATGTAATGTCGCAATATTAACCTCTTGGTCGCATCTTCGGCGACAAAACTGGTTTCTTCACTAGAATTTTATGCTGAAGTCGATGGCAAGACACCCAGCTAGATTACAAACAAAACCTGTCAAAGGTCAGATGAATTAACTATATATACTAACAACATAAAATTTGGTTTGGGCACAGACACGTAGCCGTGAATTCAATCAATAGGACAAGCTAATATGCTCACGACCATTACCGAGTACATATACCAGACTCTTGACAAGAATGGCGAAGCCCGAACCGTTGCCTTGGATATCTCCAAAGCGTTCGACAGAGTCTGACATGCTGGCCTTTTATGCAAACCGCGGAGCTACGGTATAACTGGACATTTGTTTGACCTCATCCAGTTATTCCTCTCTAACCGCACATTGAAGGTAGTATTAAATGGACATGCCTCCCAAAACTACCATACGAACGCGGGCGTCCATTAAGGCTCTTTCTGATCTACATTAATGATCTCCCCGATGCCATTAGATCCCAAGTAGGCATGTACGCCGATAACACCACAATTTACTCTTGTCTCGATCATAAACCCGGTGTGGGCGACAAAGCGAACCTCGCTGCCGAGCTCTAAAAGGACCTTCAATCTGGGGTAGGAAATGGCTCGTAAATTTCAATGCTTCTAAAACGAAGCTGCTATCAATTAACCACCATAGACAGTCGCATCTACTTCCCATTAGCATGGAACAAGCTTGCCTCCCAGAGAGTAAAACACTACGCCTCCTTGGCTTTACACTCTCGGAGGACCTCAAATGGAATGACTATATCGAATCCATTGCCAAATCCGCCGCTCTGAAAGTCGGTTATCTGTGGAATGCCCGGAAGTTTTTCCCGTTTGAATCTATCCTGCACATATATAAATCTACCATCCGCCCGTGTATTGAATACTGCAGCCACATCTGGTCGGGTGCCCCTGCTACTCTCCTCGGGCTTTTTGACAAAATACAACGGAGAGTTTGTAACATGATCAATACTGACTTGGCAGACCGGCTGCAACCACTCTCCCACCGGCGTGATGTGGCTTCCCTGTGCCTCTTCTATAAATAATTTCACGGCTTCTACTCCGATGGACTTAGATCATTGGTGCCGCCTAGGAACGAATTTACACGAGATACTACATTAGCAACTAGGTACCACCCTTTTACTGTGAAACAGATAAGATGTAACCGTAATTTCTACTCCAATAACTTCGTTTCTCGCGCTTCCCATCTGTGGAATTCCCTTCCACATGTCTGCTTTCCCGACAGCTACAATCTCCAAGAGTTTAATTGTAAGGTCAATAGACACCTCCTATCACACTAACTTGCATCTATTCTCCCAACACTCTCACGATCTACCCAACCCTCATTCTCGGTATCCTTACCCGTCTATCACCCTCCTTCTGATATTTCCTATGTCTAACCATTCTTTCTCCCCACTTTCCCCTCTATGTAACCCCCTGCGCAATAGTGGCAGTGAAATGCCTTGCCCGGGGTGAAACGATTACATAAAAAAAATTCTCTTGGTCGTTGCCTTTAATTTTTGGATCCCTCCACCAGTTCAGGCCGTATAATCAATGCATTGTTTGATATAGATACCTATGGTCGTAGATAATTCATCTCACGTTGTCAAAATGAGGTAAATTCATAATAGGTTGATACGTGAAAAAATCAAAGAGTTCGCACGATTTATTACAAACAAAAATTGCAGAGGAGGATTTCCAACAAGCTGGAAAGCAAGAAGCAATAAGATATTTGTTGTAGGGTTTAGAGAGTACGGGAGACAGTTCAGGAACACATTTCGTTAAGAAAAACTGCAGGGATACTATAACTTGTTAGGATAACCTGTGAGGATCCAGTTTGGAGATGATAGCAAAAACTAAGATCGAAATATTACAGAGTAAGGAAACGGTTCTAAGTAAACAAAGCGAAAAAAGTCAGGCAAAAATACACTTGAGAGTAGAACAGGAAAAGATGCTTTATCAGCAGCAGATGAAAACTAATTGAGCGAGAGAGAGAGAGAGAGAAAAAGAGAGCGTGAGAGACAACGACAGAGAGAAAGAGAGAGAGATGTTTGAGTAAAGACGTGATTCCTGTGGGCTCTAGTGGATAAAAGATATCCTTTATACCGGCTTTTGCATAAGAAAAAAAATCAAGGGTACAATTTTCAATGGGAAGTTTTACGATTTAATTCCAAGGGAGAACGCGTTGAAAACCGCGAAATCCTATGAAGTACGAACGGGTAATAAAATAATGCCTTACGTATAAGGAGTTCATGTCTAATAGCCGAGGGGAAAAAATGTCTGCAGACACTACAGCGTGATCCAAATTGCCAAGAGAATTTGTTACAGATAACTGCAAAGCGCGTGAAGAGTCCGTATAAGAGGCAAGGAACCTCATTCTTTAAATATTATATTGTAAGGTAATGAATTTTTAAGTAGAGGGACACATTAATTTATAGTAATATGTGCAGGGTACCATGACGGGGTGTAATGGTTAGCATACTTGTCTCACTAGAACCATTACAACTGATTCGAGCGTTCAATACTCACTGGGAGCCCCATACTTTCTATTTTGTACTACATCTAAGGTGCGTTTAGAAAATGATCATTAATATGTCAAAATTAGTAAATACAGAAACATAACGGCCAACTGCAGGACTTAAATCTAACCGCCGACTCTGCTGAACGTCCCAGCCTGTTTCAAGGACTACATTTTCAAGAACGGTTACCTTTCCTACACATAAGGTCTATCTAACCTTAATTTTTTAGCCCGTTTTTCTTTGCAGTATCAATCTAAGATCAATATATACAAAAGTATACTTTCATAAGTATAAGGATTTACGGAGAAGTTTTATATTAGGTCACTGAAATAGGTGCTGCTGCTACCATGTAATGTCGCAATATCTGCCCTTAGTGTTGGATCTTTGGCGACAAAACTGGTTTCTTCACAAGCATTTTATGGTGAAGTCGATGGCGAGAAACCCAATAGGCTCTTATGAATTTATTATGAATTTGCCTCATTTTGACAAGTATAGGATGCTGTAATCAATTTAAAATCTGTTAAGAATCTCACTTCTTACTCTTTTCTTTTAGATGAATATAGCTTGCATTTCTCTAGGCCTACCCCCGATGTGTGAACAGCTATTACTGAAAAGGACTTCTTCTTCTATGGGCGTTGTCCCTTCAGAATGTAGTCGATCATGGCTTTCCACATCTCCCTATGCCTGGTGGCTCTTAGCACGCCTTCTCATGTTACATCATGCAACCTTCGTCCCATCATCCACCTGATTAAGTGCTTTAAATATGCTATGCGTTGCTTTGCCCTGTCTCTTTTTCCCTCTATCTGGTCTGTTAGCATCATGTTCTCCAAGCCCTCCTTCCTCATTGCATGTCCCAGGAACTCCAGCTGTCTCTTTCTGATGCTCAGTATTAATTTCCTTTTCGTTTTCATAATTTCTATGACCTCATCATTGCTTATATGCTTGATCCATGATATTTGCAGCATCCTTCTGTAGAACTACATTTCATTGCTTCAAGGTTTTCCTTCATCTTTGATGATATTTTTCAGCATTCAGTGCCATATTAAAGAACTGATAACACATAGCAATCCAGTACTCTCTTCCTTGTTTCTAGCGAAATTGTCCTGTTTTTTAATACTTTAAACAACTTCTGGAATGCTTCCTTCGCCATGCAAATTTGCCTTCGGATCTCTATGTCGCACTTTCCGACTTCAGTCATAACACTTCCCAGATATTTCAATGTTTGTACCTGTTTGATTTTAATATCCTTCACCTGTGTTTGGTATATTGAGCTATCAAACTTTAAATAAAAACGGTGAATCTCCGACTGTGGTTTTAGATATCTCAAAAAGTTCGGTATACTGATGTTCTTCTCAAGTTAAGTGTATCTCTGACGGAATTTTTGATTTGATCCAATCTTTTTTAAGAAATCGTGTTAAACCGCCATACATCTAAACCATTTCACGTTTGTGTGAGTGTACTCTAGTGATCTATCCTTAGACTTACGTTGTTTCTCTCAAAATTCCTGATGTTATCAGTTCCTAAATTAATATTTATATTGATGACACAACTATTTACTTTTGTTTTAATAATTAGTCCTATCGGTTCGACTAGTAAAACCGAGAACTGATCTCGAAAATAACATTCACTCTGTTGTTAACTTAGATAAGAAATTTCTTGTAAATTTTAAGGCCTTCAAAGTCAAACTGCTTTCAATTAGTCATTTTGGAGAACCATTTTTATCTTCGTCAGCATCTACCGGTTGCCAACCTGCGAGTCTGCAGCTCCTTTTCCATCTTGTGTTTTCTATTCACATAAAGTAGAACGATTATATTGAATCAATTGCTAAGCAAAGGCATCAGGTTCAAATGTCACGCAAGAAAAATTTTCTCGTCATAATCCATCATGCACGTTTATTAATCTATAATTCTTCCATGCACTGAATATTGCTGCCACATCTATTTATGGTCTACTGGTATATATCTAGAGATTCTTGACAAAATCCAATTAAATATCTGTAAAATAATCGGTTCTGATCTGGCAGATAGGAGACAATCTAAAATAAAATCTCCTCCAAAAGGTTGAGAGAAAAAAGCAAAAGGAAAGACTAAATATAAACTAAACTACGAGAATATAGAATGCATGGTATCAGCAAAAGAATGCATGGTATCAGCAAAAGAATGCATGGTATCAGCAAAAGAATGCATGGTATCAGCAAAGGGATGCATGGTATCAGCAAAAGGATGAGCCTAAAACGCAAATTACTAATCAAGGATACTTTAATCAAACTCTTACAAAAATCAAATTTCTGGGAAATGTTCTCACAGAGAAAAAAATGCGACACTGAGATCTGAAAAAGCATGTCTTCCTTAAGATAAGCAGCGTATCAAAAGACAGAAAAATATCGTTAGAACCGAAGAAAAAAAAGTCCTTACGTGGTATCGAGCTGCAAATGCAGAACAATCTCCTAAAAGATGAAAAGGACATGAAGCAACAGTAATGTGCTTCTGCAGAAAACCGCGGAGGATACCATGGACCGCATATCTGAGCAATGAAAACGTTTAAGAAAAAGTGGACACAAAGGAGACATATACTTAAGAACAGGAGGAAGGGCTTTCTGGGGTAAGTATTTAGGAAAATGGGTTTGGAAAATCTGATTCTCCCATGATAGATTGGTGAAACGAGAGACAGAAGAAAGCAGCGCGTTGCGTATTTGATGAGCTTGAATAAAAATGTAGCATAATATGGTTTGAGAAAAATATCAAAAAGACCAAACTTCTAAAGAACTAAACGGACAGGAAGATGTGGAGGGCCATAATCACCTACGTCTTAAAGGGACATGACACATGAAAGAAGAGTAATTTGACATATAGTTCTCGATTATTTAATGTTCGAAAAGCTAGATGTAACCATATGTTCGATTGATATTCTTTTCTTGCATTTATTGACTCTGTAACTCTTTCGCCTTCTTGCTTCCTTTCCACTTCTTCGGTATGTGTCGTCTGCTTTCAAGACGTAGGCGATCATCGATCTCCACTTACCCTATCCCTTTTTGCTCTTAACACGTTTCTTCTGGTATTTCTCCCAAGCCCATCAAGTATGTATCGCGTTGCTTTCCCATGTCTCTCTTTTCTTCCATCCGTCCAGTGAATATTAACTTCTCCAATCCCTCCTATCTCATTACGTGTTTTCGAAACTTCATCTATCTCTTATTGATATTAAGTATAGGTTTCCTTATTTTTTCTATTGTATCCTCAGCATCCTTCTGTATAACCACATTACTATTGCCTTGACACTACGATCTTCAAAAATGTGAATGCAACATCAATCCCTATCTTCTGTTTTTCTGAATCTTATTCTTGTATCGTTTCATCTTCTTACCAATATCTTCTCATTTTATTTCACTAACTGTACTCCCATGCAGCTTAGTGGCTTTATCCTCTTTTATGGGATGAAATGATTTTAAAATATACAGAGCATAGGTGGATTAAGAGAATTAAAATGGAAAGGAATTATATTGAAAATATATAGCTTGTCATGTAAAATAAACACCTTTATAATACTATGGCTATGAAACTATGAACGAATCTTCATATATACACACATAAAATCTTGTCGCTTCACGCCTCGCGATGACAACCAAGTACGACAAAAAGACTATTTCGAGAGTGTTACCCACTCGATCTCATTTCTTGCTACGCCCCTTTTCAGGCATTTTCACAGGCTGGCAGTGAGTGAGTGAGTGTTACGCGCTTAAAATTTGATGTGTGATAACTGTACCAATCACCGGAAGTAAGCTATGACGTAATCCACGACGTGGCGGTCATTGGCGTAGGCAAGAGAAACAATCAGATTTCGATTTGTACATCTTTGCACCATACATGTTCGAATATTGTAGCTAATGTTTTTTTTAAATGAGTGGGCAAATGTAAATATATATCAGAAAAATGGTAAATTAATATCTACATAATATTTTGCGATATGTCCTATTCAGGAATCAAAGGGATAAATCATCATGATGTTATGCTGAAATTATATCGTCAACATCTATATCCTCTACGCAAGTGCAACTCAGACTGTGATTTGCTTACCGGTGTCGGTACATGAGCCAATGTCTGTCGGTACACGGAGTGTTTCCAGGAAACAAAGAAACAGCAACCGCATTCCACTTCACAGGAGACTGCTGGGACATCTGACTTTATTTTAGCATTTTCATTTTAGTTTTATATTTATTATGTTACATTTTTCATTTTACTCTCTCATGTTAAAAGTCATTGCTAACGGATGCGATAAAATGAACAGCAAAACAATGAAATACATATGACAACAATAATATCATGATGGTGTGGCGAGTGACTGTGTGGTTTCTACGCCTAGGAATAACAAAAGGTAATTTTCATGGACATCAGTTGATTAGTTAAGTGCCATACGTGGTACACGCTTGGGCGATCATGTCTCGAAAGAGACATGACTGACTGATCAGTAGTTTGTCATTACTTTCTCCAGGAAATTGCCAGCCAAGGCTATAGAATCTAATTTGTCCTGTTATTTAACCCATAGCTAGAGGGAGGAGATGGAGTAATACCTTTCTCAAGGTTATTGGCGTGTCAGTAAATGCAACGAATTCAACTGTAATTCGAACTCGGCTCCACGATTTCTCCTTCCGAGCCAACTCAGTACAATTTCTAAATTAGCCTTTAAAAATTTGCTTGACTGTGGCAAAAAGAATACCCAATTTGATGTTGTCCAAATTATCTAAATTAACGTTTCATTCCTTAAATTCATAATCTAGCGGCCTAACATATTTTAAAATTTCAGTGTATTCCACAGCTGCATGCGTTGCTAGTGTCTAAGGTCAGATGTAGTGGCACCTTGAGTTGCCAGAATTACAAAGTTTCTCAAAATTTCCACCTTAAAATAAATCGTTTTATAGCAGCAGGGTACATCAGGGCCGGTGCGTACTACCCCCAACCACTCGACACCACACTTGAGAACTCAACTCAGTTTCAAAGCTTTGCTCACCGGTCCCACGCACATTGAAAAAACTTCCAGTACGCTGTATCAGATAGTTTGAAAAGCACTGCTCTAGACACTTACTGATTCTATGAGTGTTCATAATGTCCACAAGATGGCGCTACCACTCACGCTGAATATCGTTGGTGTTATAAGTTTGTGTGCCCCAACCAGTTTAAGTTTGTCACCTATAAATACTTACACAATTAATCAAACAATTGGAATAGTAGAAGCAATGTGCCGTTTAAACACTTCATAGATCCTTTCGCAGTTTCTTACCAATTTGAAATTTCACAGAAATATTTAATTTTGATTTCATTGAAATCGTTCTTTGTAATCTATGTATAATCGCAGATCGTTTTCAGACCGCTTGCAAAAAGTAAATGCACGTCCTCATTGGGCGGGCAGTAATCCAAAATTGCAAGGCGCATCACTTACAGAATTATCTCGGTAACCGATTTGCGAGACAGTCTGGAACCTTCTTAGATCTCGATTACATCAGTTGCCGCCTTCGCTAACTGCAACCAATCTCAGCTATCAACTCCCTTCCTACTTCAAGCGCATAATATCAATTCAGAGAGTGCCAATTAATTATAAAATCTTAACCGTGAGTATGACAAGAAAAGTAAAAATGATGTCAGGAAAGATTAAAAAGAAGCAGAGGGAAATAAGAAAATTGGAAAATAAGAAAAAGCTGTTTTATATAAAATCAAAATGTTTTCTCTCCTCTTTTGTAAAAATTTAACATCGGTAAAAAAATAATTTAATATTTCCCGATCAATAAACAAGTAAAGTCATCCAATCTGACAATTTTCATATTAAATATCCTATAAATTACTAATACTATTTCGTTTCTATTTTCTATTAAACACTGTTGTTACCGTATCCTTTAGTAAAATCACATTTCTGTTGCTTCAAGTCTCTTCTCCATCTGTCAAATATTCACTGCCATACAGGAACGACTAAAGTAAAATTAATTAAAGGTTCAGTACTCTATGCTTTGTTTCCAACAGAATTTTTCTACTTCTTAATACGTTACTTAGCTTTTCTAAGTTTTGCTACATTTTCTATCTCAATGTATCTCCGGATTTCTGTGTCAACTTTCCGTCTTCTCTTAAAACACTTCCCAAATATTTAAATTGCTGTACGTGCGTGATTTTGATATCTCCAACTTGTGATTTACACTTTGGACAGTTCCTTTTTGATAACAACCATTCATTACTTATTCTTGTCATAAACGTTTACTCCTTTCTTTTCGCTTGAATTCAGTACATTGTATAGGGTTTTTACATTTCTTTTCTATGTCTGCTAAAAACATTGTGCTATTTGTATATATAACGTTGTTAAGATTGTGACGACAAATATTGAATCCTGGTCGGACGTCTAATTCTCTCATAATCGCCTCAGCGTATAGATTAAATAAGTCGAGTAAAAAGATATATCCTTCTCTTATACAGCTTATATTTTTTGTATATTTGCTTAATTCATTTTCTATCTGTATGCAGGTCTTTTGCTAAGAATATAAATTCTGGAGTATCTTATGTACAAGTATCTCTAGGTAATCTCACAGTTTCCATTTTTAGAGCATACTTAATCAAAGTCTTTAGTCCTTTTTAAAAGCTGACTTTTTTTTCTTGTAGGCATCCAATGTAATCTGGCAATTTACACAAACATTTAAAAAATGCTGGCCTAATGATCTTTACACGCAAATACCTTTTCCATCTCGAAAGAGACATGATCACCCAAGCGTATGGCATATCCGAGTGATCCCGTATGGCATATCCGAGTGATCTCGTATGGCATATCCGAGTGATATATTATCTACACTTTTATATGTCAATTATGCTAGAAAATTGATTGAATAGTTTTTTGCGACTTATCAACACTTCGTGGAATATATAAAGCCGAAACCTATGAATTTTGGATTGTAAGAATAAGTTGTTTTTTTTACAAGAGAATATTGATGGAATTAATTATATGCAGGAGCAGAGGGGGCGAAACAAACACACTGGTTGTTGTTATTTACCGAGAGGAACGTTGAAGATTTAGGGGTGCTAAAATTAAAATGTTAATTCTAGTTGTTTTTAAATTTCTTGTTTTACAGCAAAACTGATTTGATTCAGATTTTCCAATGTTTCTGACTTCATTGGCCTTGTTTTGAAATATGCATGTCTTGATGGCAGTAGATTTTGGTTAGAAAAGATGAAACTTATTGCATGGGAGTATTTATGTTTTGCCATTTAATTACCTACCATTAATCACATATACAGAGCTTATGTAGTTATGATGTTTCTTTCTTTCTTGCACGTCTTGTAGTTCCTCAAATTTTTATGAGATTTCTTCCTTTTGTTACAATAGAATAGTAATTTAGTCACACAGTGTGCGATGAATGAATTGTCGCCTAAATTACAAAATATGGAAATGACACTCGCATCTCAGTTTAACAGATAAATATTCACAAAATTACACAAAGATATCATGAAACACTAAAGAGTAAATTTATTCAATAAAATTGGCAATGACTTCAACCACGGTCTCTACACGTATGCGGAATCTTCTGCATCTCTTCTGGACTTTCTACTTGTTTATGTTGGTAAGGTTAGTTACCTGAAGCTCTATTTTTGACAATGTCCAACCTTGGGTTAAACAATAGGATTGTGCTAGTAAATCTTTTTCGGCTTTAAATAACAAATAAACTGGTTGATAAGATGTAAAAATACAATAAGTTTTTTTGACATTTATGTTTATTTTTTTGCGTGTGGCTAACTTTTTTGTTACCGTTGGTATTTTCCGTTCAGATTTTGTATTGTAATTTTACATTTATTCTATTTTATTTTTAATGCCTGTTTATGAATTTTCATTTCTTTTTTCTTGATTTAGTGAACAACAATACAACTGAAAAAGTAATACATTGCATTATTATAAAAGTAATACTTTGATTTTATTTAAAACATAGAAACAATATAGATTATTATATAGATTATATATAGATTATTATAAATCTTTACACAGGATTTCTCATTTTCAGCTTATTTGTCGTAAACAAATGGTTGTATTTTCTGAATGTTGTAGTGTTATTTTCTTTACTCTCGGGTCATGAATCTAATAATTGTAGAAAACCCATTTTTATACAAATTTGCTTAAAATTTGCTTAATAAATAAACCTTGTTTGCCGAAAAATAACAACTGTTAAAAATGAAGTCCAATATTCAATGAAATTTGTATAAAGGAAGGCTTTCTGCCCAAATACACATTTATTAAATTACAGAATCCATCAGTCAACAAGGATCTCTCTCTCTCTCTCTCGCTCTCTCTCTCTCTCTCTCTATATATATATATATATATATATATATATATATATATATATATATTATAAATTCAAGGCGATAATGCACTAAGACGCAAGGAGATTACTTCGAGTGAAAGTGAATGAAAGGACATGAGTGAAAGGAACTGGAAACTCAATCCTAAACAGGAAGCAAGGAATAAACCTCTCCTCCTTTTCATCATACCACGATATTAGCATAAAAATTTGCGCTTAGGTGTAGCGAAAATATAATTCGTTACAGGACTTGCCATGTTTTATATTTTACTTTGTTCTTTTAACAAGTTTATTATTAAAACTTTTTCTTAAGACTTATTTGGATAAATAAGACGTTAGCTAAATGCAATTTATTTTTCTAATATTTTAACGTCTCTCTTAATTTCAGGCCCCATTCTCACCACTAAACTTTAATTAATATGAATCTATCATTCTCTAAAGAAACCCTGTTTTTTGCCTCAAACTTCTCTCAAATTACGGCAGCTATTGTTCTTGCAAAATCTTTAGTTCTACTTTATTTTTCAGATACAACATTATTTACTCTTTTTTAATATAACTTCTCTTTTGCGAGATTGCTTTTACTTGCTTCACTTTCCTTTTCTCTGATATCTTCTTTCTCTATCTTGTTTTTGTTTAGCTAACGTTTTCTACCATCTGTAACCAGATTTCCCCTTTTCTTTCTTTCACCCTTTCGCCTTTTCATGCAGTTGTCACCCTTCCCACTTCTCGCTTCTCTCCATTCAGAACTGACGTCGAACACAGCAAGAAATTGAAGCGTTACTCAGTTGTGACGTCATTATCACAGACGTATCTTTACTGACAACCATCCCATCTCGATATATATATATATATATATATATATATATATATATATGGGGTGCATTACTTTGTGGATCGCGTATATATGATAGGATATATTTGCACCACTTTTGCACACAGAGGAATAAGTAAGCACAAAAGTGTACACTGTTTCACGTTCAGATGTACACATGCGCACTTGCGCACATGAATACGAAACTATCGAAAACATTTCTTTACTGCACAGCTAAGCAATTGCGCATGACATACACGAACGCACACAGACACACGCACATATATATATATTATTCTGTTTTTAAGAATATTGTTTTAGGTTACCTGTGTGTGTGTGTGTGTGTGTGTGTGTGTGTGTGTGTGTGTGTGTGTGTGTGTGTGTGTGTGGATAAACAGATAAAACCTTTTCTTACGCAAGTTGTATTACAATATTATGCATTGATATTATATTGTTTAAAAGCACTTACAATTAACAAGCACATATATGGACAGGCATATTTATTGGGTAAATCCTAGAAGCGTTAGATGAGCATATGAACACACACACAAGCACACACATGCTTACATGCATATAGATACGTATGTTTTGATATGTATTTTAATAATTCATACAAATATATATATCTCGACAGACGAAGGTGTCAGTCGTCTGTCTTGTCATCCTCGATGTGGGCTGAGTTCATATCGGACGCAGACATTTCAACAAACGAAAAGCCCAAGACAATGGTCAGGGTGTGTGGAAGGTTTTGGTCTTAAAGGGAAGAAGTTATATAAAACTTGAATATTGTAAAAAAAAACACTGGATATTATAAAACCTAAATATTAAACTTATCATATTAATTTGGGTTACATGAAAAAATTAAAATTAATTTTTAAAAGAGCGGGATTTAGAATAAGACATTAATGAAAAGAAGTAATGGATAAACAGAAAGGGAGTTAATAAGATCACAGAGAGGGAAGAGTTTATAAACGTGCCACGGTTAGTATATAGAGGATATACAGAGGGGAAATCAGAATTAGTTATATTTTCGACATTGGAAGTATTACAGGAGACAAACTATATGGAAATATAGTAGCTAATTAACTTATACACACACACACAATATATATATATATATATATATATATATATATAGTATAATGATCCGCAGACAGATCTGGTTCGCTGTATCACAGCTCATCAGTACGGTTAGACTCCGATTGCTTTTTAACCCAAGATCGAAACACGACCTAATTGGCGTCAGTCGGCGATTCTACCTCTGGGCTACGAGCGTTCGGTAGAAGAAGGCAGACTTTTTAGCGCGTATATCATTATACACGCCCAATAGCCAGAGTGATCTAATTCATTATTGAATGAGCGACGCGTATATGCCGGAGAGAATATTAAACCGTAAAGACGGAGAGGATAATCAACAGATTTTATTTACTTAATATAAACTCTCAATTAAACCATAAAAGAGAGCTTAATGGATATTATGATATTATCCAGAACCAATATTGAGAAGAAAATTCAACATATATTTAAATCGTTTTGACAATAAAGCATTTCAGAAGCTGAGTAAAGTATTAAGACAGAGGAAACTTTCACGAGAACCAAAGAAGAGAGCACTAGATTACTATGTGATGTCAGTTCTTCAATATGGCAGTGAATGTTGGACAATATGAACAAAGATGAATATAAACTTGAAGCAGCTAAGATGTGGTTCTACAGAGGGATGCTGCGGATATCATGGACCGAGCATGTGAGCAATGATGAGGTTTTGGAAAGAATCGAAACGAAAAGGAAGTTAATACTGAGCATCAGGAAGAGACAACTGAAGTTCCTGGGAGATGCAATGAAGAAAGATGGCTTGGAGAAACTGATACTAACAAGACAGATAGAAGGAAAAAAAGACAGAGGAAAGAAGCGGATAACATATCTGAACGGCCTGAGCAGGTGGATGACAGAACGTGGGTTGCGAGATGTTATAGGAGAAAGCTTGCTATGAGCCACCAAGGATAGGGAGACATGGAAGGCCATGAACGCCTATGTTCTGAAAGGACAAAACACACAGAATAAGAATAATTTCTGTTTAGTTTTTTTTCAATATATATATATATATATATATATATATATATATATAGTCATCCGCTAACTGATCTTTTTCGTTGTATCACAGCTCATCAGTACGGTTAGACATCCGATTGAAACCAAGATGGATTCGTGGCCTGAAGAGATAGGTATATTCGCCCGTCGAAATGAATAATAGTTTATACTTCCTAGCGGGCAGTCGAGACACTGTAACTTGACAGTTCGGACGGACACGTCTATATGCTGACTAATAACACTCTTATATTGTAACAATGTTCTGTTATTCTAATACAGTGGTTCAACCTACCTTCTTTTCGTGTCTTCCTTCCTGGCCCTAACAAGTCACAACATATATATACATGCAGGTTTTATAGTGAGTGTGTGTGTGCGTGTGAGTGTGTGTGTATGTGAGTGTGTCTGCGTGCGTGTGAGTGTGTGTGTGGGGTGTGTATGGGGGGGTGTCTGTATTTGTGGGTCTGCTTGTATGTGTGTATTTAAAATATGTATTTTATTTTGTAAAATATATAGATGTACAGTAATATATATATGTATATATATATATATATATATATATATATATGTATGTATGTATGCATGTATAATTATGATATATATATGTATAATATGTATATTTTTTAATATAGGTACCTCCACTAATGTGCGTTGTGGTGCATTGGATATCGGCTCGGAACGAGAAATCGGGGAGCCGAGTTCGAATTCCAGCTGAATTCATTGCATTTCACTTACGCGCAAATACCCTTGGGAAAGGTATTAATCCGTCTACTCCTTCCAGTTATGGGTTAAATAACAGGACAGATTGGGTTCTATAGCCTTGGTCGGCAACCAGTCTACCGCAGAAAGCAATGGCAACCTACTGCGGGATAAATTTCTTCCCAGTCAGTCATGTCTCGAAAAAGACATGATCGCCCAAGCGTGTATCACGTATGGCACTCAAATGACTGACCTCCACTAAATCGCTGAAAACAACACAGTATGAAGGAAAAAGGCCCCTAAACTTAATAAAAACTTTTTGTTTTTGTTTTTGTTTTTTTTTTCAGGGAAATATTTATATTATTTTTAACAGGGAAGATAACAGAATGTTAATTTTTTTTCAAATTTTAATCCTTTCTGACATGTCTAAAATATGGGTAAAAATTTTGTTTGACTTTCTTTAGCGGGTAACCGAGAGTTTACAATGGATACCGTAATATTACATAACTTAGTTTTTTCCAATGAAAAACACATTAGTTTGGAAAATTTTTGCTAAAATCAAATAATTGATCAACAATTTATTCTAAATTTCATGCTTTAAATAAATAATACTTGTATAATTCCGATTAATTTAACTTTAAATTTGCTAAATTTTAAAAATAACGTGTCGCGGACTTATTTTTTCTTTTTTTTTTGCAAAATTTTAAAAACCGGAAATTAACTTTTGTCTGCAGATGTGTAATGATAATATCTTGCCTAGCATTTTTTAGAAATATTAAAATATTTCGAAATTTTAAATTCCAATCAATATAATTTCTGTTTGAAATAGACCAGAGTATTTTGCTAACTGGAAAAGCTAATTTAATTATTTAGCTTTTAATTAAAACTAGAATAAAAGCTTAAAGAATTTTTTATTTTAATTTTTAAAAATTCAAATTAAAAGTTAGGTATCGAAAATAAATGGAGGCATCTATTTTGATATATTTATTAATGATTGATTTTGTTGGTGGTAGTGTATTTCATAACCACCATAAAGCGACAGAAATGTTTATTACCATTCATGATAATTAAAAAATAAAATTGCCAAATGGGCTACTAACCGGTTTCGAAACTCGCTCAACAGAGCTAAATCGAGTTTAATAGAGAAATAATTATCAGAAAAAATGAAAACGGGAAATATGTATAGAAAAAAATTAACATAAAACTTGACACACACACACGACATACACACATGATTTTTATCATTCACGAACATCGAGTAAACATAAATTCACATCACTTAAGCTGTCGGTTTACAATATGTACATGATGATTGCATGAAAATTTGAGTCGTGCTACCAATGTAGAGTAATATGGATATATATTAATGTATAATAATAGCACTGTTCAGAACAACTTGAGCACTGTTTTACTAACACCTTAATAATATTTTTATATACACGTATATACTCATATGCATATTTATTAATCCGCATACCTATATATATATATATATATATATATATATATAGATAGATAGATAGATAGATAGATATTTATGGGTAAAAGTGCTGACATTCAGCAATAGAGCGTATGTCTATCCAAGCAAAGAATATGGCCAGAAGATTATGCTTAAGCCAGAAACAGACTATCAGACTGACTTAGTTAGAAAATTCGTCCAGAAATACCATAACCTTTCAGGTTGTTCTAGGTGGTTTTTATGTGGTTTATGTTGTGCAAAGAGAGGAGCGGATAAGGTAAAATGAAAAGAGATAGTTAGCGATATAGGTGCAACCATACCATTTAAGCTATACTATATGTAGGTTTATATTCACGAACACACATGAATACAAGGCATATATATACATACATACATACATACATATATACATACATACATATATATATATATATATATGCGTGTATGTGTGTGTGTTTGAAGAAAAACTTGATAGTACATGGAATAAACAACGATTTGAAAAAGGCACGAGGGAATTCTTTTCAACCCTATAAAATCATTTCGTGCCAATACGTCATCAAAAGAAACCGTTTCCAAAATCTGACGACGCAACAAGACACACTCACAAACATAAACTTATATATATATATATATATATATATATATATATATATATATATATATATATGTGGGAGTTTGCATATATATATATATATATATTCATGCAGGCTGCCACAGAGTTTCAACAGGGAAAAATTTAAAATACTGTCAATATTTTGTTTTTATGAACGTATACCTATGTGTGCGCTTTGAGTTGATACTTTTGAGAATTGATGCAAATATGTGGGTGTGTGTACGTGTGTGTGTGTGTGTGTGTGTGTGTGTGTGTGTGTGTGTGTGTGTGTGTGTGTGTTTGTGTCTGTGTCTGTGTCTGTGTCTGTGTCTGTGCGTGTGTGTGTGTCTGTGCGTGTGCGTTTCATGTTTAATGTATTTTTAATGATGTACATACATGGCTACTATATGCAATCGTGTGCCTTCCAAGTGAAGTCGATATGTTGCGCTGGCGTTACTTCACTTTATTATGGGAATTATGGGATCCTCAAGCGCCCCTGGATAGATAAAAAGCCATCTTTCTTTTTTTCCCCCTTTAGACTTTAGCATTTACTTCCAGTTTCTGGCAAGCTTTCTTTCTCTTTTTGTTTTGCTATTTTCGTTTTTCACAAAGCTTCCAGGGGCACACAATTGCTTGTTCTTACTGCTCGTAGCATAAACCGAAATTCATCTTGATATAGATAAAAAGTACGGTGTTTGTTTTAACTGTAAACATATGAAATAGATCTGACATCTCTTCGTGAAATTTTACATCTATCAGGCTATTTTTTTTACTTTGTTTTGCTTTGTATTTCATTTTATTCTCGCGTAGAACACGATGTTTTAATTGTATAAAGAACGGGATTTCTGTCTATGATCAGACTGTAGCATTAGTCTTCTATGTTACACCTACGGACACACAAACACATAAACACATTCACACGCAGGTGCACATATACAGGCACAGAAAAGTATACGTATGTAAATGTATATACAAACACACATGCATATATATATAATATCAATAGTTTTCAATAAGTTGCAATGGATAAACTTACATATTTGGCAGGGTACGAAATTTTAGAGATTAATGTAAACAAAAAGGATACTTGTAATTGATATGAGAAAGAGATATCCTTTAATTAACATCAGAAAATGTTTATTTCTAGAATTTAGTAGAAAAAGAGAGTTTAACAAATTTGACACTCACATAATGATAACGATAATAGTGACAGAGAAAAACAACGCATAACCTAACAAGCTTGTGTACCTAGAACAGTTAAAAAATGACAAATTTTACTATGCAATAAAAAAGGACATGCAATTGTGGAGTGTCATGATCACCAACATCCTGAAGATACATGGAACGATAAAGAAGACGACGACGACGACGACGACGAAGACGAAGACAATATTATTATTGTCTGGTGGAGGGATTTCGCTTCTCAGAAACCTCAATAATACATGTCATCATAAAAAAAACAAAAGAATTAAAATAGCAGGCAGAACACATGGTAGCATGAAAAGATCAATTAGTTGCTTGAACTAAAAAGATGAAAGTCAAAACTAAAACACGGAAATTGGTTTATTTTGGAAAACATTTTATACAAACTGTATAAACAGACAAACACTGCGGCCAATGCCGGGGAACCTGAAAGAGACTACCACCACCTTTAAATTTGCTGTTTTGCATTTTCTTTTACTTTTTTCAGTGCAGTTTTATCGGTTATTACATAAAGTTTCAGATTATCAAAAAATTTAAAAAAATTGAAAATATTCAATATTTAAACAATTTTAGGGAGGCTCACTTTCACATACAACGTTATAGTAAATCGATTCTCCATTTTGGAACCTCTCGCATTGTGGCCGCTTTGTTATGGTTTTTTTTTTTTTTTTTTTGGTGGGGAGAACGAGTTGATGCTCTTGTTTTTGGCTTTTTCAAGTTTTCTTAACTTCTTATGATGACATCTTCCTCGGAAACTCTAAGAATGACTTTATTCTAAAATTTCGCAAAGGATTCAGTAGTTGAATATGCGTAACCAAAAAAGTTAATTGCACAGGATCGATTTACTATAAGGTTGTATGAAAAACTGAGCACCCCCCTAAAATTGTTTAAATGTTAAAATTTTACAAACTTTTTTTGGCAATCGGAAAGTTTAGGGTGTAATTGATAAGATTGCACTGAAAAAAGTGAAAAAAATTGATAATCGACCAATTTACAGGTGGTGGTAATGTTGTACCAGCGAGTGGTTCCAAAATGGAGGATCTATTTACTATAACGTTGTATAAAAACCTGAAGCCCCCCCACCTTAAATTGTTGAAATATTGAAATTTTTCCAATTTTTTTTTTCAGTCGGAAAGTTTAGGGTTTAATAGATAAGAACTCACTGAAAAAAGTAAAAAAATGAAAAACAAGAAATTTAAAGGTGGTGGTAATCTCCTTCAAAATGCCATACGAAGTACCTTGTGCTAATTCATAAATAAATTTTATTTTATGTTGTAAACGTTTCTGAATAATAATATTAAATTGATGTTTTGTACTGTCAAAAGGCGATTAAAGGAAGTCATTAATATACAGTAAACTATATATATATATATATATATATATATATGTATATGGACATATATTATTTTAAAAATATATTTTAAGTACAGTTCTGTTTCGTGCTTTTTGCATGCCACCAGAACTGTTTTTCACACAGAGTAGGCAAATCGAATATTTCAGTTTTTTTTAAATTCATCAGATGAAGGAAAATCTCGCTACGCGAACACTATATATATATGTATGTATGTGACTCGATTTCGAGTTAAGCCATCACTTTATCCGTCCTCAAATATGGATAGAACGGGCGTGGCTTTTTGTCCTGCTAGAGTCTTACATTCTCTTGCACAGATGTGGCAAATTTGGGCGTCATTTGCAGTCACTGTTATATAAATGACGCATAACGTATAATAAATGACTTTGTGTGTGTGTGCGTGTGTGTGTGGTGTTTGATGATTTTTTAGCCCCGATCTACTTAGACAGGCGTGTCCATGTTCATTACACGATAGATCAAATTCTCTACCAACTTTCCAAGTGAAATTAGCATCAAGACACTTAAGATGAAGTATATTTCGCCCAAATTTCATGCGCAACATGATTCTACTGAACTCTTCATTACCATTGTGGCACTCGCACACACACACACATACACACACGCACGCACACACACACACACACACACACACACACACACACGCACACACACGCACACACACACATACATATCCACATGAATAAGAACGAAGAAAATATTTTCAACGTTCAAACGATTTAACTCAGTGCTAAATATAACAATAAAGAAATAATATTTATTATTTATTACTTTAGAACATGTACAAACAAGAAACTACTACAAAATTGTACATTTTGTTTCGACATTGAAACAACAATGTCTCATCAGGTAGTTAATAATGATGTTACTACCTCTTCTTTCAGTGTTAAAACGAAATGTACAATTCTGTAGTAGTTTGTAGTTTGCACAGGTTCTAAAAGAATATATAAATATATATATATATATATATATATATATAAAGCTAATATTGAAGTTAGGTCAAAACCCAGAGGTAATAGTTCGCTTCATGCTTAAATGCAATTGCAAGGCCTAAAAATTGCGTTTTGTTTACTTCAGTAAAAACGTTTATAAATACATATGCTTCATCCCTGATAAAATATAAAAATAATTAACCTTAAAACTATACTTTATCGTTTAAATGTATGTGTGTGTGTTTGTGTATGTGTGTGTTTGTGTGTGAATGATTTGTCTTTACTTCAAGCATAGATCTTTGAAAATAAATACCTCTCTGTCAATGTGCCAGGTCGATGATAACTAGCTATTTCTCGTACTATGTAACGAGTACAACCAATCACTCATTAGCTGGATAAAATGTATTTCCCTCAAGTAACTCTAATTGACTCGAGAATGACATGAATTATTCATCAGCCTGCGACACTAGAATTACATAATATATACATTAGAAACGGAAGTACCAAAACTCATAAATAGCAATAAACTGATAGTTTCCTGTTTCTTTCTTTCCATCTTGCAAAGGTGGAGTCAGTGTCTGACGTGTCTTTGATGTTATAGGTGATGATGCAGTGCAGTACTAACTGTTGTAAGCATGGAAAATGAGCATTGTGTAAAACCGGTTTTCGCAGAATTAGATCGCTCTAATTTGCTGCACTTTGATAGTAGGTTGACAGCTGCTTCACCATTTTCTCGTTCAATTTTTACCACGGGTATATCAGGATTATATGAATTCAGGGCAGAAATCAACGTCAGCTTAAAAATGTGGCCCCTGGTGATGCGATAACTTAACTGCCTGGTACTAAAATGAAGGTGAAAGTAAAGGAACAATATATCAGGCGCCTTTTCACCCCAGCACGGAACAAGTGTAAAAAAGTACTGAACGAAGCCAAGAGGGCGTTTGCTACCAGAATTAGGCAACGCATAGCATCCTCTAAGTTTGGCTCCAAAGATTACTGGCGTCTCTGCAAAAGCGTGCTCAGCAGGAACAAGACTTCAATACCCCCACTAATCAATGAATTTGAAGTTCTCACCTCCCCAGCCGACAAGGCTGAATGTTTTGCCCGTAGATTCTCAACCAATTCGACACTGGATTCGTTAGGAATACCTACACCAGACTTCCCACCCAGAACTAAGGCTCAACTAAATAACGTCCACATTTCACCCTCGCTGGTCGCCAAGATAATTGCGCAACTTGACCCACACAAAGCGAGCGGCGGTGACGGAATCCCAGTCATAGTACTGAAGAAATGTGCCCCAGAACTCTCCTCTGTCCTCTCTAAACTCTATAACCTCTGCCTATCTGCTTCCTGCTTTCCTGCCTGTTGGAAGTCCTCCTGCGTAGTACCTATATTTAAGAATTCTGGCGAACCCTCAGACCCCGCCAATTACCGTCCTATTAGTCTCCTTCCAATCTTTGGCAAAGTTTTCGAAGCCGTTATCAACGCCGAGGTGATTCAGCACCTTATGACCAACGGGCTTCTCTAAGACAAACAGTATGGGTTTCGCTTCACCAGGTCTACTGCTGATATGCTAACGACCATTACCGAGTACATATACCAGGCACTCGACAAGAATGGTGAAGCCCGAACCGTTGCCTTGGATATCTCCAAAGCATTCGACAGGGTCTGGTATGCTGGCCTCTTGAGCAAACTGCGGAGCTATGGGATAACTGGACATCTGTTTGACCTCATCCAGTCCTTCCTCTCTAACCGCACATTAAAGGTGGTATTAAATGGGCATGCCTCCCAAAACTACCAGACGAACGCGGGCGTCCCTCAAGGTTCTATCCTAGGTCCCACGCTCTTTCTGATCTACATTAATGATCTCCCCGACACCATTAGATCCCAAGTTGGCATGTATGCCGACGACACAACAATCTACTCCCGCATCGATCAGAAACCAGGTCTGGACGACAAAGTGAACCTCGCTGCCGCACTTGAAAGGGACCTCCAATCCGTAGTGACCTGGGGTAGGAAATGGTTGGTAAATTTCAATGCCTCCAAAACAAAGCTGTTATCAACTAACCACCATAGACAATCGCATCTACCTCCCATTAGCATGGGACAGGCTAGCCTCCCAGAGAGTAAAATACTACGCCTCCTTGGCCTTACACTCTCGGCGGACCTCAAATGGAATGACTATATTGAATCCATTGCCAAATCTGCTGCTATGAAAGTTGGCTCCCTCTGCAGGGCCCGGAAATTTTTCCCACCTGAAACTATTCTGCACATATACAAATCTACCATCCGCCCGTGTATTGAATATTGCTGCCATATCTGGTCGGGTGCCCCTGCTGCTCTCCTTGGGCTTCTTGACAAAATACAAAGGAGGATCTGTAACGTGTTTGATACTGACTTGGCAGACCCGCTGCAGCTGCTCTCACACCGGCGTGATGTAGCTTCCCTGTGCCTCTTCTACAAGTACTTTCATGGCTTCTGCTCCGATGAGCTTAGATCACTGGTGCCGCCTAAGCACGAATTTACACAAGATACTAGATTAACAACTAGGTCCCACCCTTTTACAGTTAAACAAATAAGATGTAACCGTAAATTCTACTCCAACAGCTTCTTTTCTCGCGCTTCCCGCCTGTGGAACTCCCTTCCACAATCTGCTTTCCCGACAGTTACAATCTCCAGGTGTTTAAATGTAGGGTCAATAGACACCTCCTATCACACTAACTCCCAACTATTCTCACAACACTCTCATCTACCCAACCCTCATTCTCGGTATCCTCACCCGCCTATCACCCACCCTCTGTTATTTCCTATATTTAATCAGTCTTTCTCCACTCTACGTAGCCCTCTGCTCAGTAGTGGCAGTGACATGCCTTGCTCGGGGTGAAACGCTTATAAAAAAAAAAATTAAAAAAATATCAATTCACATCAAATTTCTACGCTTGTGCTGCTCAACTCATCAGTCAATTACTCTACAGAGTTAGCTGCATCCTACTATCCAATTTGGTAATCATCAAGAAATACGTGATTCCTTACTGACATAACACCTTGGTTACTGAGACTCGCAGTGCAAAAACGCATCACCATTAAACTCAATAAGACAATCTTTCTCGTCAGAATACATTTATAAGTCCAGTATTCCTCTCTACTTAAAATATCGTTGCCATATCCGAATTGTTGTTTCTATTATATATCTTGATAAAAGCCAAAGAAAGGTCTGTAATGTTATCGGTTCTGACATGCTATCTCGACTTCTGCCTCTTGTCCACTGCCGTGACGTTGCTTACCTCTGTCTCTTTTAATATTTTCATGATATATAAATATGATTATAGTGGGTATTCCCAGCCATATAACCGAGCCAAAAAATATCTGTCTATTTTTACCGAGTCGTGGTTCTACTCTTCCGAGCAGAGTGCGACCTCTACCCGAAGGCAGAGGGCTGATAGTGTCATAGTGTCGTCAGGGGAGTGCCTAAGACGTTCGCTTACAGTGTCTTGCTTCCCTGCCCCCTACTACCCTCAAAAATTTAAATCGCCAATTACCATTTTCTGTCTTTGTGAATCATGTTCTATTACGGTTATTTCTTCTTACTAAAGCTTTCTCATTCTTCGAGTAATCCTCCTTGTGTCTCAGTGGGCATTATCGCCTTGCTTTGCGCAAACTGATTTTTGCGTAGGCTGTTGTAATGTAGAATATTGTTACGTTTTAATCCCGGGCTAGCCCCCAACTTTGTTACGATAGAGATGGACGAGCATCTAATTTTAATTACGATAGATCCCGGACGAGCCCACAATTTTGTTGCGTTTCATTCACCGAACGAGCCCCCAATGTTGTTTCTATAGATTCCGGACGATCAGCCAATTTTGTTACGTGTTAAGTGTAACAAAAAGAAAAAAAAACATAAAAAAAAGACGATTGACCAAAACTCAGAAATAAATCACAGACAAATATTTAATTTACAAAACACACCAAATAAAATATTTACAAATATACAATTTAGTTGCATTCAAAACAAGAAACATACAGTTTACTACTGGCAAGTATTATGAGGAGAGAAGGGGAAGGTAAAATGTCAAGTATCTTTACCTATTTAAGTTGGCGTAGAAGTTAAGTGCTATACGTTTTGGAAATCCTTGAATGCGTATATAAAGACTAATTATTTGTTTGGTCAATGAATGAGTCAAAAATGCGTATTTAACCTTTTTGTTCCAGGTTCTCTTTCAGGTTTTAGTTGGTCGGACTTTTCTATGAGATTCTTTCGGCTGGATATAAATCTTTGAAACAAAACCGGAATTGATATATCAACAGATCCTTTTAACAACTCTTTCAAGTTTTAGTTTGTTGTCGACTTTACTTAGAGAGATTCTTTCGGCTGGATATAAATCCTTGAATCAAAGCCGAAGCTGATAAGGTCAGCCCATCCTGTTATCAACTAACTTCTCACTGGCCAAAACCTATTTTCATAGGGGTTAACACCTAATTTGCATATTTATAGAACCTTTCGAATTCTCTCGACTCTACTGGAGCTCTTCCAAACGTTCTATTTCTAATTTCCTTATTTTTACGACTACTATCTGAATTAAAACGTTTTTTGTAACAACAAGTAGGACTCAAAAGAGTCCCTTACTACAACTTTTTAGACATTAATATTTTATATATATATATATATATATATATATATATATATATATATATCTAAATACATCCTTGTAATAATGTCAATTCAGATATCTGGCTATGTTAATATTATATATAAGCATTTCATGATTGACTGCAACCCTCTCTTCCCCCTCCTGGTAAAGTTAACTTCTTCGGATACCCCTTATATTAACTATCCCCGGTAAAGTTCATTTCTTCAGATACCCGTAATATTCAAACGTAGATATTCATGGATTAAAGATTGACAAGATCAATATCTGTTATACTCACTTAATATTTGAATGCCGTTAATATTACAGAGTTAGTTGTGGTACAACCAGAGAATATGTAGCAGCTACTGAGAATCAAATTCACTACTCAATCGTAACGGATCTCTCCAGACAAACTTGAAAACTATTACTCTAGGTAGATACTCCATGTATTCAATATTGAAACAATAATGGGATTTAGATTTAATAATATTGCCTTAGTAGATTCAACAAGTCTCCTTTTTAAAGTTCTACCAGGAATCATTATTGGCAGCCTGATTCATAACAGCATAAGGCATATAGATTTTTTAAATCATTTAACCCCAAGCAAGGTGGTACTGCCACTGCTACATAAGAGTGAAAGATTAGACAAGAGGAGAGTGAAAAGAAATACGGACTAGTGTCAGAGAAAGGGCAAGAGAAGGATAAGAACACAGATGTGAAGACAGTTGCGAAGGTAGAGAGAAAGGAAAACAACACGATATACAGGGTGATGTAGAAAGAACTAGAGTCAAGTGGATTAGAGATGAGTATTGACATTGTATTTAATTTCCCGGAGATTGCAGCCGTCAGAAAAGCAGGTATATCGAAGGGAGTTCCACAGGCAGGAAGTGCAAGAAAAGAAGCCGCTGGAGTAGAATTGCCGGCTGCATTTGGTTGATCTAACTGTAAACGGGTGGGACCTTGTTGCCAGTTTGGTTGCATGAGTAAATTCTTGTGGGGGGTGCACCAGAGACTTAAGTTCATCGGAGCAGAATCTATGAAATTATTTGTAGAATAGATTAGCAGTGGATTTAGCTATTGACTCAATGTAATGATTCCACTTGATGTTAGAAGATAGAATAACACCGAGGAGGCGGAGTCACAGTGTTGAAAGCAGACATAAAAGAGCTAAAAACAGTCTTACAGAAGGTAGTGAAGAAAACAGAAAACGAAAGAATAAACATCAACTGCAAGAATGAATCGTTATCAGTAAAAGGACAAGCAGAAAAATACGAATTGCAAACCGGAGATAATAACCAACTTCAAACAAGTACGATATTTAAATATCTGGGAAGTGTTTTAAAAGAGGAAGGAAAGTGTGACAGAATATCCGAAAGCATATTGAGCTGGCGAAAAAAGTATTCCAAAAGCTAAACAGAAAAATACGAAATGCAAAAAAATCGCTGGAAACAAAGAAAAGAGTACTACACTACAACGTGATAGACGTCCTCCTATATGACAACGAGTACGAGACGATCTTCTTGAATATGACGAGGGGACGTAAAGCAATCAAACTGTGGTTTTACAAACGCACACTCAAAATGCTATGAACCGAACCCTCAAACAACGATATAGTTTTAGAGAAAATGGTAACAAAAAAGGAAACTAATATTTAACATCAGAAATATTAGTTGAGATTTATGGCGTACATAATTAAGAAAGAAGGCTTGGAAAATCTGATGGTCATGGCACAGATATAGGACAAAGGGTGCTAAGGAAAACAAAGCATATATAGTGAGCGGGACAGGGCTTAGTATAAATAATAGAAAAACAAAGTTTATTAAAAGTTACAATGGACAAGAAGTTGTAGAGAGCCATGATCACCTACGTACCACGAAAGCATGACAGAAAGAAGAATCCAATAAATATGAATTCATAATATTCGTCTGCCGTTCATAAACATCGGTCTATTAAATGTTGTGATAATAAGCTAAAAAGATTAACTTCATAATATTCGTGTGTCATTAATAACTAATGTAAACTGTCGGAATTAACAAACTAATTTTAAGACGGCCCTAATTATAATATAACTGATTACATTATAATCAGGGCCGTTCTAACAGATTTATAGGCTCTTAGGTAGACCAGTCAGAAAGAGCCCATACGACAATCACGCACAGGAATAAAAATGAGAAGGGTCGATAATATTAAACGTATATTTATTTTATTAGTACTTAAAAACATGTGTGCAGCAGCAACTAAGCAACATAACTGAAAAAACAAAATTTCAAATGAAGTAAAATTAATTACTACAAGCTTAATATAACAAGCATTTGCATGATTTTTTTTCTGGGAATTGCTGTATTATTGGCTTGAAGTCAATGGTCTTCATGAATAGAGTATTATTATTTCCATGCTGTTGAGTGAAAGCTGTATCAAACGATGTTGCCCCTTTGTTTTACGAAGCAAATTTTTTATCCGTTTCTGTCTTGAAAAAGAACGTACAGTTGGTCACCATCATGCACATGAATATTCTGAATACAATTTCAACATTCATGATTGCAAATTTTAATCATCACAAATTACTTTTAGTTACAATGCAGGGATAGTCCATTTTTCATCCATAGCCATGTAGTTCTTTAGACGTCTTTGTGATACATATTAGCTAGATGCTCACAGTTTTCCTTAGTGCATCAGAAGCAATGGTTTTCAATTCACTGAAGAAAAATAACAGATTTTTAATCTGTGAATAAACCTTTGCTCATTTTTGTCAGTTCATAGGTAAAAATTAGCTAATTTCAATAATTCTGATTTTTAATAAGTGAGTTTTTTATTCAACAGAAGACATTTTTAACAAACACAAATACAAAGTCAGTTTTAGCAAAGTAAAAATCTGCAGAGAAATATGAATTACTTCACTTGTTGTTGTAAAATGAACATCGAATACAAAATTATTTATTTTAGTAAAGACAGTAGAATTGCTATTTCTGGTTTGAAATGAACGTCAAATATAAAACGAGCCTCCATTTGGCACGATTTCGACAAAAAGAAAAAAGAGAGAGAAGGTGAAAAAAACGAGCGCAACGCAATACTATGAACACTAGTGTCTTATGACAATAAAATAATTTATTTAGTAAAGTCAAATATAAAGTATTACATTTAAATATTCGAAGCAATATTGATTCAGTCTTTAAGAATTAAATCAAACAAGATAAAAAAGATAATATTGTTTCCAACAGTAAGTAAACAGTAGTCTTGGTCACAAATATTAAAAAAATAGAGATGAAAGACTGATCGGATGGAGTCAAGGTCAGTTCTATGGTTTTTTTCTTTGATAGTGAAATTGTCTACAAGTGAACTGAACTGGCGAGACAAAATAACTCTTCTATTTATAAAGGTGGCTGACCTCTTTGAAAAAGTCCTCGCCATTTCCGGTGTCCTCTAGGTCAAAAGGGCCCATTTATCTTCTTTTTTTTTTTTGTTATTTGAGAACCAATTCAAATGAAATGGATGATTCTATTATGACATATATTTGCACCAATCGCAGTACTCATGACTTGACGTTGTCATTTCTATTTTAGTGTTTCCTAAAAAGGGGCTTCTGTGACACAAGTCACTTAAAATACGCAGATTAGTATGGGGCCTCTATATTCGTGGGAACCCGGGCAAGTGCCCATAAGTCCCATATGTTTAGCCGGCTCTGATTATAATCGTCCTTTCAGTAAGCATCTATCTACAAAAATCTCTCAAAATTAAGAATTACATTCATAATATACGTATACGTCAATAAATACACATCTATCAAATATTTCCATAATCATTTCCTATCATGCTCTAACAACCGTCAAATATATTGTTAGTATTTCTTTTTGTCTCATCTCAATATTTATCTGTTTGCTTATCTGCCAGAATATACGTGTCTACATATGTGTCTACATCTATACAGCTACTATAGCGTATAACAAGATTTAATCACGCACACACTCACACATATACTTACTCTTTTGTATGATGTTGTATATAGCTGATATTAAAACCATTGTACGTTAAAAGAGTTCAGTTGTTCGGTAGTAGACAGAAAGAAGTACTTAGCGAAATCAAGTTGCTGGTGGCCGCAGACAATAAGGTTACCCTATTTTTACAAGCATTAGTCGGTGAAAATAAGATGCGTCACTCTTTTGATGATGCGAACAAGATGTCGGCATTGACTGTTCCGGTCTCCAGAGATAAAGATGTGGCTTCGGAAAGAGATAGAAAGAAAGAAAGTAAGTTAGAAAGAGACGGAGGGTAGATATTCTAGTCCTTTATCCAAAACAAAATCTTGCCAAGTAGTGGTCGGATCAAGCTTTATCTCAGACGTTATATATATATATATATATATATATATATATATATATATATATTTGTGTGTGTGTGTGTGTGTGTGTGTGCGCGCGCGTGTGTGTGTGTGTGTGTGTGTGTGTGCATATTGGAAACGTATCATTGTAAACGTACGTACTTATACCGAAGTCTACGTATAAACGTAGGTTACTGTAAGTGTATATTTAATTGCTTTATATATATGTATATATATATATATATGTATTTGTAAATAAACAAATAAAAATTTCTGGATGTAAATAAAGACAAAATTCTTTTTTAAGTGATTTTACGCAAAAATAGACAACTGATTATATAAGTGCAATATTTATATCTGAAATAAATACGCTTCCACCTATGCATGAATGTGCAATTTTTTTTAAAAGCATGGAGCTATCCTCAGGTTCTTATATAACAATTTTCATATGAACCCGTGCGCTTATTCGGACACGTTTGTGCTCCCCAACCCACACACAAAATCAAATAGAATATAGCCAATTATTTTATATAGTTTTGATTTCATTTCATTTAAATAATTCATATTTGATTTTTTAAAATAAAAGACTCGAGATTCCTTGGACAGAACTACGTGTCAGCAACTGATTAAGAAGGCGAAAAAGAGAAAATGTATATGTGCGAATTTTATTTTGTTTTATTTAGTCGATTTACAACCGCCTGTTTGTGTTTCGTGGGTGGTGGTTGCTTAAGTATACTCTTCATGAGTTTGCGTAGTGATAGTCAGTCTTCACGTTTACAAATACAAGCGAGAAAGGAAACTGACTTAATTTTAGCGTCTGGCGTTCGGTTCTGTCACCGTTATGCTTTCAGTTAGGAGCATGCTCGTCACTTTTTGATAAGATCCAAAATAACTAATATTTAAGCTGCTCTCCACACACATCTGAGTGTGTGTAAATAGGGGATATAAAAATATTTACTGAATTCTGGTCAAATGATTTTATTTAAGCGTATTTAGATATTCATTTTCTGTCATCCTGGGTTTCTATGATTTACTCAATCTTCCAGAAAGAACCATTTCTCTTTGATCAATTCCTTTGTCCAATAATATTTCGGTACTTTCAACTTATTTGAACTGCAGACAGCCCAATAATCTATCTTACATTTTTCTATGTCTAATGCAATATAAGTTCAATATTTATTCGTCCATGCTTTGAATATTGCTGCCACATATTGTCTGGTGTCTTTGCTATATATTTAGAGATTCTGGATAAAATCCAATTAATAATCAGCAATGTCATTGGTTCAGAACTGGCATCTCGGCTTCAGTCACACGTCCATCGCCGTGATGTAGCGTTCCTGTGCTTTTTCAATAAATACTTTCGTGATAGTTGTTCAGATGGACTTTTCTCTATCGCACCAACACTTTATGATTTAATCGCAGTATTAGATAGGCAACAAGGTCACATCCTTTTACAAGTGAGTTGACTGGATATAGCCGTATGTTCTATGTTAACGGTTCTGTTCCACTTCATAGTTACTCGCCAAAACTGATATTCAAAAACTTAAATGCAATATCAGTCGTTATCTACTCATTTCTTAATTCCTCTTCATTTATTTTTCTTGCTCCTTAATAATGTTTTCCTTTTTCTTATTCTTTCGCATTCAGTAACACCTTGTGTCTTCGCGGGTTTATTTCCCTGGTTATGACAAAATTATTAAAAATCGTTTCAAAATGTAAGTCACGAGAATACATTTTATGTGAAAGAAATTCCATTCCTCTATTATTATCGTTTATCGCATCGGATTTATGTATAAACAGGAGTTTTCATACAACAAAAATGGTGCTCAGTATGTTATTTCAGGAAGAAAAGGATATTTCTTTTTCAGTACATGATTCAACCGTGATATTGTGTTCGCGTAGCGAGCAAAATCTTACTTCGAATTCTCATTCAATTCATTACTTTTTGAGCATTCCAGTCTTCTTCAGCGTTCCCACATGTTTGTACACACTAATGACACATTGACATTGACATCGACTAATGACACATTGACATTGACATCGACTAATGACACATTGACATTGACATCGACTAATGACACATTGACTTTGACATCGACTAATGACACATTGACATTGACATCGACTAATGACACATTGACATTGACATCGACTAATGACACACTGACATTGACATCGACTAATGACACATTGACTTTGACATCGACTAATGACACATTGACATTGACATCGACTAATGACACATTGACATTGACATCGACTAATGACACATCGAGATAATGCATTATCTAACTTAATTAAAGTATAGGGTGCACATTTTACTAAGTTATCATTCTTTCACTAATTAATGAAAATATTCAGTCAGTTGAGTGCCATACGTGATACACGCTTGGGCGATCATGTCTCGACAGAGAGATGACTGACTGGGCAGAAGATTATCCCGCAGTAGGTTGCCATTGCTTTCTGCGGTAGACTGGTTGCCGACCAAGGCTATAGAACCAAATCTGTCCTGTTATTTAACCCATAACTGGAAGGAATAGGCGGATTAATACCTTTCCCAAGGGTATTTGCGCGTAAGTGAATGCAATGAATTCAGCTGGAATTCGAACTCGGCTCCCCGATTTCTCGTTCCGAGCCGATATCCAATGCACCACAACGCACATCCGCAATGAAAATATTACATTTCTCAAAAAATCCCTTTTGATGTGGTTCGTGGGTGATGGTCGCTTAAGTACACTCATCATGAGGTTGCGTAGTGGCAGTCATTGTTCACGTGTACAAATACAAGCGAGAGAGGAAATTGACTTAAATTTAGCGTCTGGCGTTCGGTTCCGTCACCGTTATGCTTTCAGTTAAGAGCATGCTCGTCACTTTTTGATAAGATCCGAAATAATTGATATTTAAACTATTCCCCCCCACACACACACACGTGTGAGTGTGTGTATATTGGGAATAGAAAAATATATACTAAATTTCGGTCATAAATATTGCATAAATATGAATTTTGGTCATAAATATTGCACATTAGTAATATTAAGCTAAGTAAACCTCACACTATGACAAAATAGAATCAGGTTTTTTAAAAAATGTCTACTGAGTATCAGATTTCATTTTTCTTGTAAAAAATTTAATGGCAACAAGTATATTCATTTATCACATTATGTTAATATTCATTCCTTGCTGATATGTCGAAAGAAAGATACAGTTTTAGCAAAAGTAATGAAAGAAATAAAGGAACAAAATGCATAGTCTTAAGATTTTATAATCGATTTTATTCCTGTGCATAAATATTTAACGAATATTAATAGTCACCAAAATCATTTTAATTGTATGCGCAAAGCTTGGCTGTGTAGCTTTTCTTTCTTTTATTTGTTCTTGTGCGTAAACCGCTGATCACATATGGGTCAGACCGAATCTTGATTTTGGTACTTTTTTTTTGTAATATATTTCATTTCTAAAATTATCAAGCGATACAATTCCTCCTGAGACTTGGTACTTCTTAATGAGCGAGATAAACTAAATATCCTTGTGAATATCTGACGCACTATTTTTCCTAAGTAAATAAAATAAGTAAAACAAAAAGGACATAGATTAACGAAAGGAGATAAAAATTAAAGGACTTTGTGAAACGGACAGAATATTTTATGGCTCCCAAGTTAACCAAATCAGCAATGGATGGATTTCGAAAAGTTATAACTTACAAGAAATTGAGTTAATGTTAGAACAAAATCCCCACATGTAAAGTTCTTTAAAACTCAAGTGGGACTTACTTATCTTCTGATATATATATATATATATATATATATATATATATATATATATATAATGATTTACATAATTTACATAAATGTAAATCATTTTCACAGCCAACATCCAACATTGCCTGAGGACGAGATTCTATCTCAAAATTTCCGTGTCGCAATATACATTTAATTCATAATTATATGACTATATTAAGTTCTACAATATATATTGTATTTGGCACTGTTTATATAAAAAATAAATGAATGCGAGGGGACTCAAAATCGTAAAACCTTGGATCCTCTTCACCTGGATATTATATATATATATATATATATATATATATATATATATATATATATATATATATATATTCTTTTATGGAGTTTTAGAAACTGAATACTACTACAGTGTCATTTAATTACTTTTTTTTATTCTTTTTTATTCTTCACGTTGGTTCACTAAATATACTAACACGTGTGCCTTTAGACTTTGAAGAAAGGGGTTAATTATATATATCGAATAAGACACAAATGTGTGTTTACAAGACATTGGTGAGAGTAATGTTTTAATAAATGCATAGAATATGACTGAGTTGTCGCTATTAATAATCTCTAACGAGTTTTTTATATATATCCTTATTTTCATAACATGAAAAATGTTTATGACTGTTAATTATTATATGAAAAATTCCAAAGATCGTTATTTCACGAGAAATGTTAAACAAATATCCATTATGACACAAGAAATAAAAAACAGCCCATTATTACTATAAATATCAAAATATGGTTCCTCTTTTGATGAAAAATATGAAAGAAAATCTCATTAGCATTCAAGAAATGTCAATAGATCACTCATCATTCCATGGGATTTACCAAATGAGGGATGTCAAAAATATGTCTATTATTGCACAGAAAATGCCTAAAAATGGCTCATTATTAACTGAGAAATATCAAAACGCTATTCATTAGTAGATGAGAAATACCAAACGAACTTTCAATATTACAAGGAAAAGTTAAAAACAATAAATTTGAGCCTGAGAAATACAAAATAACAGCTCATAAGAAATGTTAAATTCCAATTGTTATTAAATGAGAAATGTCAAAATACCCTTCATTACAAAAGAAATGTTAAATGACCGTTCATTGTAAGATTAAAATTGTCAATAAAGCTCACATTATTACATGAAAAATGCGAAACGTCAGCGTTTTATCGCATGAGAAGTGTGAAATATTCATTCATTATAACATTAAAAATTCCAAAAACTGCTCATTATTACTTAAGAAATGACTGCTCATTTACGCATACAAAAACATTGCTCGTGTTTATCTATGAATTGTGTAAAGGCCGCTATTCATTTATTAGCGATCAGTTATTATATAAATTGTTTTAGTAATATTAGTATGTAAAATAATTATCTATACATAATAGTAAACATATTTACTTAAATTTAGGTGCCTCCACTTTTTCGGCAGATATTTTCGATATCTAAGTTTAAAATGAAATCTTTAAAATGAAAAACATTCTTAATTAATTTATTTTAGATTTAATTACAAGTTTAATGATTAAATTTATTCTTTCTATTAAGTAAAAAATGCTGGTGTATTTCAGAAAGAAATAATATAGATTGGAATGTCAAATTTAATTTCGATTTCTTTTTTTTAAAAGTGGCAATTTTCTTAATATTAAGAAATTTGTAAACAAACTAAAATTCATCGATTTTAAAAAGATTTCAAAGATTTCTGACCTTTATTTTACTAAAATTAGAAAATTAAAGTTAAATTAATCTGATTTGAAATAAATATTACTTATAGCATAAAAAAGTAATATACAACAATTATTAACGATTGGTCATGTTCATCTGATCGAACGTTTGATAGGCTGTTCAATCCTGAAGCAATGACAGCTAGTATGGATGACGATTAATTACAATTTTCATAAATCTAAGTGAAGAAATAAAACTCTTAGATTCACGTGACCTTTTCATAATAATGGCAATTTTAGTCTACCATATTGAAAATAAGGAACGTATTAAGTAAAAAGAATACAAAATAAAATATTATTTAAAAAATAGAATAGCGCAACTACGTTTATTAATCTTTGCAATTTTGGACTCGTAAATTTCATTTCCACTTAATTATTATATCACATCCAATAAATAGCCCAATACAGAATTTTACACGATTTTAAAATTTTTTATAGATTATTATAATTAAAATGTAAAAACAAAATTTAATTCTTGTAAAAATTCATTATTCATCAGAAAAAGTTTATTTCTCCAGACAATAATGTCCTTAATATTACATATTTACAACAGCAATTAAAAGCTTTTCTAATAAAGTAATGTCATAGTTTTATTGGATTCATTACTTTTCAATTCAGGGCAAATATTCAGATAAATAGCGCAAATTTGAAAACAAAGTAGGTGATTAACAATCTCCAAAAACTCCTACATTAACAAAAAGACATTTCAATAAATAAGAAGTTTCTGTGCGAAATTTCATGAAATTAAGTAAGTGGCGGGGGGGGGGTAACATATTTTTAAAAATATTGTTACCAAATTTTCTAAAAGAACATGTCAAAAATAATTTCATTCATTTGTGAATAAGTTTTGAAAGTTTCATTGAAATCCGACATTATTTGATTTTTACAAGAATTTCCAAATCAATGTTTTCAACGGAAAACAAGCGCAAAAATGCCAATGTTAAAAGTTAGCCAAATAAATTAAATTATTTTTGGAATTATTATTTTTGAAAAATTTTGTTAAAAATATGTTTTAACATCTGTTACCCAACCTCCACGTAAATTCATGAAATTTTACGAAATTAAATTTCGTTGTGAAAATTGGCTTCATTAGTTAAACGCAGGACTCATGTGAAATGTATAACATGTATTTGAATGGTTTGTATGGTAATTAATATGTGAAAATGAAAAGGTCATGTGTTTAGGCGTTTCCTTCCCTTGACCGAAAAAAATTTGAACACTTATATCACTTGTGATCACCATACAATTTTATCTTAAATCGCATCTGTGAAATCTGTCAAAACATACGGTGGAATGGTCAGAAATTAAATCTGTCTTTAAGAAATAGTTTTATTCTAAATTTCATGCTATAAATAATTAACACTTGCATAAATCAAATTAATTTAACATTAAATTTGCTAATTTGTCGAAAATAATGTGTCACAGATGTATATTTTATTTTTGCAAGATTTTGAAATCAAGAATTAACTTTTGTTTACAAATGTGTCAATAGTTCAAAAATGGCCAAAAAATTGAAAAATTAAAAAATATTAGATTGCAATCAATATAATTTCCGTTTGAAATACACTAGAGTATTTTGAATACTGGAAACAGTAAATTTAACCATTTAGCTTTCAATTAAAACCAAAATAAATTTTCAAGAAAACTTATTTTTTTTATATTTAAAAATTCATTTTAAATGTTAGTTATCAAAAATGAGTTGCTGTACCTACTTTTTAAATCTTTTTTCATTATTCAATATTAGACGTTCCTTTACGCAGGTTTTTTCGTATGAGTGAATATTTTTAGCCAATTAGTTTATTCATTTACTGCTACAATACATCAAAAATACCCTGGTGTGCGTCATCAGTGTTCTTAATGCTTTTAATTTTTTAATCATTTCAACCCAAGCAAGGCAATAAAGCAACTAACACGCAAGAATATGAAAACAGAAAACATTATTAAAAACAATAAAAGAAAAGGAATTTAAATAAAGATTGATATTTCAGTGAAAGTTTTGAAAATTAAAGGTAACTGGAAAGCAAAACACCGGAAGTGAGTACCACAAGCTAGAAAGGAAAGTCTAACTATAAAATTCACGGTTACATCTAGCCATTTCATCTGTAACATGATTAGAACTTTCCGGCAATATAGTACTGCGCTAAAAGGACTTTCAACGTATTAAAAATGTTAACAATAAATGATTTCATTCATTACATGACGCGCTGTAAATCATGGGCAGGATAGCTCACTAGATTTCTTCCTTCACAAAAACGCTTCCTACAAAAACACACGTGCCTTTATATTTTGAAATCCTTTCATGATTCTTTGTGACTTTTCGATAACAATCCTCCTCTTCTCCAAATTCATTCTTCATTTTTAGAAAGATGAATCAAATCCAATAAAAAATAAGATGAAAGCTGTGAACTTTATCAAAACAATGCTGATTGTTTGTTTAACATTATGAATTTGCATGCATATTTAATCCGGAATGATGTTAATCTTGAAGAGTGACAAATGGCTCATAACTGTATGTCTTATTTTCAATGTCTTGATTCTTTCAGCTCTGTATCTTTCTTTGTATATTCTTCACGTGAATAATACAGATTGTTTTACAGCCTTCAATGATCACAAACTCTTTCTGAAATTGCGCTGTTGAATACTTACAACTTCATGTTAATGGTGATATTAGCCGTTTCCCTACTAGGAAACATTTGTTATCTATTGGCCGAGCATTCATTACTACTGACGAGTAAAATCTGTAAAATATTTCTCTTAAAAGGATTTTTCAGAAAAATAGGTTTCCCATGTCCGTGTTATCGCTTATTACAGTACTGATGGGAGTTTTTCCTAATATTTTATTTGAAGTAGTATGGAATGTTGACATCTTGATTATGTCATTATTTTCTTTTCAAGTTAAATGTTCCATTCATTTTCGTTGTGACTGCTGTTGCTATTTAAGTACACTACACGAATTTTCAGGTTAATATTTTGGCCGTGTAGCAATTTGCGACGTTGAGTAAAACTATCCTCATCACAGCCTGTTCTATGTTCAATTTCATTTTCTGTTATACTAAATTTGATATAATTAATCCATACACCGAGTTATTTATCTTAGGTCTTATTTCTTGGTAGTGGATATTGATGTTCAAGATCATGCTTTTCCCAACTATGATAACCTATGTCATCAGCATAGACCCCTCACTACACACGCCAATCATGAGTATATTAGCATCGACAGGGAAGCGTTGTCTTTGCGCTATCTATCATCATCACATACGGAAGACAGAGCATATAATATTAATCTGTACAGAAGATTGAAATTAAGCCCGGAACTTCACGACTATGACTCTGGTCAGTTAAATAGCACACTTCACCAGATTAATCCTATATATATATAGGGTGATTCTTTAACGCTCTGTTTCTAGCACGATATCGATCATTTTACGTAAAAAAAGAAGAACTATTTATCATTAAACCGCGGAAACATCAACAATCTTGGCAGTAAGCATTATCACAATTCAATATATATATATATAATGTTTACTTGGACAGCAATCTTTTTTTTTCAAACATCTTTAATTGAATACAGTCGACAAGGGAGATTTTTTGGGCATATAACAACTGTTTATAATTTCTATCGTTCTATAGCCATTTTCAATGGTGGTTATATCTCTGTTGTTGTTATTTTTTCCTCTTGTTTTGACTATTACGTAGTAATTTATTTTGTTTTGTATTGTAAAAAAATCGCTCGTAACTGGAAATCACTTGAGCATCTTTCTATTTTAAATTTGTCTTTTTTACAGGGAGGCGTGTTTACGAAAAACCTTTTTATTCTCCGAGTGAAGTAACAATCAGTCGCTTGTGCGATCATGTCTCTTTCGATCCAAGACTGACTAGGCAGAGGATTTTCCCGCAGTATATTGTCATTTCTTTTGCCAACTAAGGCTATAGAACTTAATCTGTCTAGCTGTTTATCCTATAGCTGGATGGGAAAGAGATAGATTAATGTCTTTCCCAAGGGTGTTTGTGTGTAAATGAATGCAATGAATTCAACCGGAATACGAACTTGGCTCTCCGATTTCGCATTTCAAGCCGAGATCCACTGCACCACAACGTACATTTATTATGCTTTATCAGCTACCTACAAATGCTTTATGAAATTCTTTTAGCTTCTAATTTTTTGTTAAATGTGTAAATTCTATAAAATGTAGGTGATTATAATGTAGAGTGAAGTAAATGATAAAATCAAAGCAGACTAAGAGGTAAAAACAAAATAACAGCAAAAAAAAACAACAAAATAGTGCGCAGGGATGTCAAAATAGACACCGCCTTCTCGTCCTCTGCAGCTTGTACGCAATAAGTTTCTTCCTATATCGTTTGCTTTGTTGCCAAGTTTACCATCAGATTCATATGCAATTTTCTATTTCAAAAAAGCCTAGCCTATCTTTTTTGTCGGAAGACTTTGACTTTTACGCATATACATACTTAACTTCATGCACACATCGTTTAGCAATCTTTTATACCGTTTTATGAAAATATATATGTGTATTTAAAATAAGGGGCAAATTTATATACCAGTGTTAATAACTACACTCATGTACGTGGAAGATAGGCATATGTAAATATTCATATAAGCATATATTATGTATCTATAACAGTATATATATATATATATATATATATATACACTTATTCTCAGCTCTCTCTCTTTGCATATATATATATATATATATATATATATATATATAGATGTCTGTGTGTGTGTGTGTGTGTGTGTGTGTGTGTGTGTGTGTGTGTGTAATTCTGCTTTAGCTTGACTTTTGATGTCACTTGAAGGTTACGATGATAAAATGTAAGTTCAAAATGAAATAAAGCAGATAGCAAGAAAGATATATTATTCGAAGTGAAAACGGATTATAAACTACTTTTAACCAGTGAAAATTTCACGGGCTTCCTATTTTAATATTCTGATGAATCTTAATTTTTGAGTTGGTGATTCAGTAAGTTCATGGTGAGTTCTACGAGAATAGAATTTTCCCCCGTTTAAATATTAAACATTAAACAACTTTAACACAAATATTGCAATAAAATCTATAAATATGAATGCTTGACGTTATTTTTAGTACTGGGTTGCAATGAAAAGATTTCAAATTGACAACTTTTTTCCATTTCTCTGAAGCTATCGTAAAATATTTCTATCTGTCCTGCTTTCATTCATGTTCCCACTGAAATAAGTGTCTTGCCCCCTCTTTCCAGGCAATCAGAACACAATAGAACATTACTTATGAAGTATTGGCAGAGGACGTTAAACACTGCATTCAATCTTTTTTCTTTTTTATTTTCTAACTGAAACCAAGTAGTGTCTTTTCCCTTCTTTCCACGCGATCAAAGCGGAATAGAACATTATATGTTAGGTATTGGTAGGACGTAACGGTTGTGAAAACTAATGAAGGGAAGGAAAAGCAGAATTAAAATAGAACAGTTGAAGATACAAAACTAAGAAACATTCTTACTATGGTGATGATTTAATAGAAGAATATTTAAATACTGATGAAAACTTCGCTTTAATGATAGCAGTCAATAACAAGATTATTAAAATGATGTGAATCACAAAATAGATAAATTTGAAAGCAAATATTAAATTATAAATCAGACTTTTGTCGTGTAGCTATTATTGCTCATTCAAATGTTGATAAGAGTTTCCTTTATAACGTTTTTTTTCAAAGTAGTATGAAATGTCAACAGCTTGATTATGTCATTATTTATTCTTCGGTATACATGTGCTATTCATTTTATTTGTTGATGCTCTTGGTGGTTCTCGAGTGATATGGTTTCTGTAATCTGGTACAGTTCTTTGTGATTCTGTACCGCTAATCGATGTTTGTAAAAAGGTGGTATTGGCTAAGCTATACGGGCTTCCTTTGTTCGAATATATTTTTATAGATCTGAAGATGCGATTTTATACAGCTAGCAGTTTAGATACTTGTGAACGTGTTTGTATCCCGCATGAGATCCATATATAAATTTTCATATGTCAGTAGTATTTAAGAAAATGACTACAGTTTTAAATTTCATGTTTTCGCTTCGTAGGAAATTGTTGTTTGGAGCGAAACTAAATATAGCTACGCTTAATTTCTTTAGCTCTTATTCTGAATACGTATTAACTGTATGTATTATAACCACATTCTGAATGTATATGATGAATTCAACATACACACCATCACTTCTTAGACCCTAATTCCAGATCAAAGCTTCTATTGTGGAAAGGTTTATATTGAGTCCTATTTCTTGGATCACTTGACTGAGGAAGTTTATTTTCTGTTCAAGATCATTCTTGTATAATCTCTAATCATCGACATAACGATGATCAGGACATAATCCTTATTTATATAGGATTATGTACATTATGATATATTATATACATATAAATATGTACAGTTATATATATTTATATATATACTCGTCAATTGCACAGTATAGTAGGGTCAGTTGGGAACTGCCTATGAGAAAAAGAGCACCATGACGTAATTCACTTCGCCAAAAATTTGGAAAAGTTATGCTGTACTGGATTACTAGATTATTCCGTTTTGATCAATACGAATACGAATATTTTACTATTTGGATGGCAATCTGAGCACAGTGCAGAGAATTCGGAAAGATTTGGATGATATATTCATTTATCATGAGTGATGGCGACATTATACCCCCATCCATCTTCCCACAGGACCTCAGATCTAACAGGCTGGCATACAAGTGCCTTGAGCCGTAAGTAAATAGGGTGGCTGCTAGAAGAGCCTATGTTTGCCAACAGGACTCTTCTCCAAGCTACACAAGCAGGAATATTCTACCATGGCTGTTAGACAATTTCTGCGACTACATAACTTCTGGCATATGTGGGGCGCAGTTGAGAGAAATGCCTTGTGACAGGAAAAAATAAAACTGAAGTCAAGGATAATGGCAGCATTTACCAACTTGAACAATGAAACATCCCATAAAGAGGAAGAAGATTTCGAGGTTTTCTGCAGACCGAGTTTGGATCTAATTGCGACATTACTTGCTCTTTATAATTTCAAGAGATGTTTTCAATAAATTTGGTAAATATATCTGTTCAAATGAGATGTCAGTGTTATTTTATTACTGCGTAATTTAGACGACAATTCATCCATCGCACCCTGACAATTGTTTGAAGCTAGAAAAGTATTAAAGTGAGGATAAATAAGAGAACAATTGATTTTAAATTACACACACACAACACACACTCATAGAAATATATATATATATATATAGAGAGAGAGAGAGTGATATTGGTTTTTGGTCATAATTAAATTGGATCAGTGTCCAATTGTATTAAAAAGCGCTGAATACATTTATATAGTACAGATTTCGAATATTTTTCATTTAGAAATTAGTTATTTTTCGCAACATAGATTTCAACATTTCGGTATCTTCAGAATAAGCCCTGACGAACGAGCTTAATATTATACGTTCACGAAACTTCGAAGTCGGCGTGACGCAAGTGACAGCGATAAATCAAATGACAATTATATATATATATATATATATATATATATATATATATATATGTAGCAGGATCGATTCAGAAATAGAACAAGAAAAGAGCGGGTTCGTTAAAGACACCAGAATAACGAACGCTGTATTCATGCTCATGATGCTATCAGAAAGAGCAATACAATGCACCTGCATCTATGTTTTATAGACTACGCAAAGACATTTGATAAAGTGAGCCACAATACTTATTAGAAATGCTTGTCAGCTGCGACATATTCGGGGAAAGACATTAGGACAATCAAGAACCTTGCATACGGACAGGACATGAATTCAGCAGATATACGAAAATAGAAAGTGGTTTAAGACATTCGTCATCGGCGGCCATAATCTCATCATCATAAGATACGCCGATGATACAGTGCTGATAGGAGACACGGAAAGGAATATCCAGGACCTCCTAAAAAAGGTAGCAAGAGAAAGCGTGAAGAAAGGACTGAATAGAAATTGCAAGAAAACTGAACGCATGATCATCAGCAAAGATAAGACACCAAATGCCACCTCCGGAAAAGGGAAACTAAAATGTAACAGGTAAAGGAATTTAAATTCCTCAAAAGCGTTCTGACGGCAGATGGAAGGTGCGTCACTGAGATCCGATGACACATTGGCATATTCAAGGACGCATTTCTAAAGCTAACCGTCAAAACTCCTTTAATACATGAAGGTTTTGGGAGTTCCTTCTTTGAATTCTCAGTTTCAGCTGTCTCCATAAATTTTCAATCGGATTTCATTCGTATGAAGATCAAAAAAATATGTTTATCCAAGTCTTGATCAATTATTTTACTTTTCCATATTTTGTGAATGTTTAAAGGATAGTTGACAGAAAAAGAATGACGCAATTCTTTTAATCATTACTGAAAGTAATCATAAAATTAATCTGGAATGGTCTAAAAACAACCCCGTCCTAATTTACAACATTCTAGTAAAATTTATAAAAAGGTTGTTGTAAATACAAAATAAAAATGGGTTATAACTTTTTGAGTTACTAAATATCAATGTTTCTTCGTAGGACACATTTTTAAAGTTTTCTTTTTAAAATCTGATTGCTTGACTGAATACTTAAACACCGGTATACCTTATCTTACGTTGATAATTTTTCCTCGGAGATGCAATTCAAGTCGAAAGACAACTTAAATCGAATTTACTTGTATTTTATTTTTTGACGAACTGCTGGAGAGTTGCAGGGTTAAAGGCTGGAGGACTAGCTGCACTCCTATAGATGTGGGGACTAGAAGATTTGCAGCAAGGTTCTTATGCAAAGCCTTAACAGATATTGGGATAGTGGGAGTAAAAAAAGGAAAGCACTCAAGTCCATAAACGAAACAGCGGAAAGTAAAGCTAACTGGTTATGGATAAAAAAGAGAGTGCCTGGATTCCAAACTGTTAGCTAAAATTCCCCGAAATTCTGCGTCTAAATTAATGTGTCGGACGAGCTCATGTATGGTTCGCCTCTAAATGGAAAGTGGCTCTGACTGTCGCCAATTAGAAGCATTTGCAAGGTTTCGTACCGTGCCTAACCGTAATTTTCCAGTGTCTGAAAGCGATTATCGAGGGTGGGCCAGAAACTGATCATCTCTGGTCGGGTCGGCGCCGTAAGAGGGGTATGATGTTGAAAGACCCGAAACCCACTAGTGATCCTCGCGATGACGTCACTGACGACACCCTCTAGCTCCCCCATTACGGTGCATATGTTTGAAATTTAATGCATTTTTATAATATATGGTCAATAAGAATCTATATTAAACATACAAACATAAATTGTAGTTTTTAATATGGTTCAGAAAAATGAAATCTAAATTTGCGAATGCATGTACGTACATACTTTTAAATGTAGATGTTTGCAATTTGGCGGCCCTACAGTACATCGAGAACTCTATCTTTGTGAAAGTGGTTTGCTTATAAAATAAAATGATTTTGAAAGGTTTGATAACAAATACAGTACTGTGTTTTTAACACTTTTTAGTGATATTCTGACTTCAGTATATGTGAGGGACAAATATTAAGACGAATTGGATCATTACAGACATTTACCATAAACCCACAGACAACCAACAATACTTCCATTTCAAGAGTCACCTCCCTAAAAGTTGTCTAAAATCCATCTTCTACTCCCTAGCACGTCGAATTTGCCCAATAGAAGATGATGAAACCCTTCCTAAAATACGCCTAGACGAACTACGAAAAACACTACAAATACGAGAATACCCCACTCCACTAATAAACAAGGGTTTCCAACTGGTAGAAGAAATTAGAATCTCTCCAGAATAAAAAAAACAACAAAAACATGAAAAATAATAAAACATTCTAGCATACGTCTCCACACACAACAAAAGTAACCCAGAATTATTTACAAAGATAACAGACACATAAAACTTAGAGACAACTAGAACAATTCAAAGCAAACTCCAAGATATAGATTTAAAAAATAATAACTTCCTCAAAATTCGAGCAACGCACAGCACAAGGGGTCACAAAAAGTAACAAAAAAGATGTTGGGTATGCAACATAATAATACAAAGAAAACCACTTCGAAATTTCGAAAAAAACATCGATATTCGAATCAAAAACAATTCTGAGCTGTAATTCTAAAAACGTAATTTATGTTAAAATGCGATGAATCCGCAAAAATATACGTGGGGCGACACAATGCTTAAATAAAAGAGTAGCCCTGCACAGAAGAAACATTAAACTAGCTAATTACAGGATATTGTACGTCTCCCAACAATTACACGAATGTAGTGGAGGTAAAATCAAAGTAATGCCTATCTACCACAATGCAGATTATGACACGTTCTTGATACAGGAAGGAATATTTATAAAAATACAGGACTTCCCTTAATAAAACACCATGAAAAAACCTAAGATACACACACAGACACAATAACTTCAAATGCAATAAAAAAATATTCGCAAACCATTGCCAAAAATAGTATTCCAAAAATAAGAAGCAAGAACTATAAAAACCCGTAGAGTTGAATCAAAATTGCTAAAAACAATTTTCAAGTATAAAGACAAAATCAGATTTCGCATGTAAGTGTAAAAATTATCATGACCAACGAAAGTGACGGACGAAAGTGACGGACGAATTTGACGGGCAAGTGTGAAACAAAAAGGCAACAAACACGCACGCATATGAGCTTTCTGACCTGCTCATCACTTATCTCTATATATACGCGATATTTGGCCATCAGAAAAACAAACTGATCTAGATATGTAAAGTCACAAGTTTCTTCGCCTGAAGAGAATCAACTTTAGACTCGTAGCGACACAAATACCGTTATGGACACTTAGGCTTAGGATACTATCAGAAACGGCGATCCAAATGAAAAATGGAGTTTACCTGTATTTTGTAAACTATGCCAAGACGTTCGACAAAGAACACCACAAGAAAGTGATAGAAATGCTCAGCAATATTGATATATTTGGCAAAGACATCAAAATAATCAAGAACCTATACTGACAGCAAACCGCCTGCAGACGGACAGGAAACGAATTCAGCAGATATACAAAGAGAGAAAGGGACGTCTTTTCACCGGATCTATTCAAATTGTACAGCCAGACTATTCTAAGGATCCTAAAAAGTTATGCCAGGTTTCGTCATTGGTGGTCACAATCTGAACAACAAAATGTACGCAGTTGATACAGTGCTGATAGCTGACACGGAAAGAAATCTACAAGACCTCCTAAAAAAGGTAGATGAGGAAAGTCAAAAGAAAAGACTACAAATAAATTACAAGAAAACCGAATGTATGGTCATTAGCAAACGGAGGAGTCCAAAATGACAATTATAGGTTACGAATACTAAAATCCATCCGTACAAAAATTTAAGTATTTGGGAAGTTTTCTAGCGGAAAACAGAAAGAGCGACACTGGGATACGAAGGCGAATCGGAATAGCCAAGGACGCATTTCAGAAGCTGAGTAGAGTATTAAGAGACAGAAAAATTTTGCGAGAAACAAAAAAGAGACTACTGGATTGGCTTGTGATGGCAGTGAATGCTAAAAAGATATCATCAAAGATTAAGGAAAAACTTGAAGCAACTAAAATGTGGTTCTACAGAAGGATGATGCGAATATCATGGATATCATGTGAAAAATAATGAGATTTTAGAAAGGATGGAAACGAAAAGGAAATTAATACTGACCATCAGGAAGAGACAGCTGAAGTTCTTGGGACATGTAATTAGGAAAGAAAGGCTTGGAGAATCTGAGACTCACAGTTCAGACAGAGGGAATAAGAAACAGGGGAAAGTAGCGGATAAATTATTTGAAGGGCCTAAGCAGGTAGATGTCAGAGCGGTATTTGCGTGGAGAAATTGTTTTAAGAGCCACCAGAGATAGGGAGAAGTGGAAAGCCATGATCGCCTACGACCCGAAGAGACATGGCACATAGAAGGAGAATAAGGAAATATATTATACATACAAAAACTAATATTAATAATAATAACAATAAACTTACACTTTACACAAAATGTTCACAGCTTCTTGCACGTTTTCTTATATATATATATATATATATATATATATATATATATATTAATCAAGTTTTAGATATCACCCTTAATCCTAATGACGATTTCTATATGTGTTGAGAATTATGCTCTAACGTTTAGATAATTTGGTGGAAGTTCATATTTGGTAAACTGTAGATAAATTATCCGAAGTTCATATAATATGTATATACGAGTGTACCCCTACTGTAAAAAATGACGGCAAAATATTCGAGAGAATTATTAGCAGTTTCTTCACACGTTACCCACTATGCGTGTCGGCGTGTGGGAATAGATAGATAGATACACTCCTGATCAAAATTTTAAGACCACTTAAAAATCTTTAAAAAAAATGTATTTTTTTATGGATAGATTTTAAACTCCTCCCACTTAACGTTACCAATACTACAATCTAAAATGTTATGGAAACAAAAAGCTATATTCCAAACATTTTATTTAGAAATTCACATTTTTATAAAATGAGGCGATTTACACATGATCAAAATTATAAGATCAGAGACAAAAATTCTACGAAATTGTACAAAAAGTGTATGAAAAGTGTATGAAAACATTCAAAAACCAAATTTAATAATGAGTTCTACCTCCACTGCTTTTGATGACTTAAAAACTTCTTTCGGGCATGCTAGAAATAAGCGTTTCCATTAAGGTGCGGGGGATGTTGCTCCAGCTTCTGAAGATGGCTTCACGAGAAAATTTCAGGAGGCATGTTTTTGTTATGCCAATATCGTTGGAAGCCATCAGGACCAGCTAGATTGAATTGTTTCTCATCAGAAAACAGGACTTTCTTTCACTTCTCAACGTCCCATGTTTGGTATTCACAACGAAACTTTAGGCGGTCCACATTGTGACGTGGAAGCAGCCGAGGAATTTGTTTACGCTTTTTATTTACCATGCCTTTTTGTCTTAAGTGTCGTCTGATGGTTACGGGACTCCAATCAGCATCTGTGACTGCCTTACTTTGACTAGAAGAAAGTCTCCCTCTTTCAGAACAACCCGTCTTATTCTCTTACTCAATACAGGAAAAATTTTTGGGGCCTACCAGAGGATTTTGCTTTTCCATAATTCTCACTGTTCTTTAGAAAGATGCAAATCACAGTTTTACTGCGATTTACCTAAGCTGCAGTCGCCCGCTGTGACAAATCTTGCTTATGGAATTCTAGAATTCGAGAACGCTCAACTTTGGTAAGTTTGCTTGCTTTAGGCATGGTAACACCTTTACGCAGCATTTGCTAATCTCTAACTGAACTAAAATCATTGGAATTACCATAGATCTAACAATTTATAGCCCTGGTCTTATAATTTTGATCATGCGTAAATCGCCTCATTTTATAAAAATGTAAATTTCTAAATAAAATGTTTGGAATGTAGCTTTTTGTTTCCATAACCTTTTAGATTGTAGTATTGGTAACCTTAAATGGTAGGAGTTTAAAATCTATCTGTAAAAAAAATTTCTTTTTAAAGATTTTTAAGTGGTCTTAAATTTTTGATCAGGAGTGTAGATAGATAGATAGATAGATAGATAGATAGATAGATAGATAGATAGATAGATAGATAGATTCTAAAACGAAACTGTTATCTGTCAACCAACACAGGCAACATCCCATGCTACATATAAGCATGGACTAAGCTAGTCCCCCTGAAATAAATATCCTGCGCCTCCTCGGCCTTACCCTATCTTCCGACCTCAAGTGGAATCACTACATTGAGTCAATAGCTAAATCCACTGCTAGGAAGGTTGGGTCATTGTATCGAGCCAGGAAGTTATTTCCGCCTGGATCCATCTTGCAAATATACAAATCAACCATCCGTGTGTGCATAGAATACTGCTGTCATATATGGTCAGGCGCCCCTGCTGTTCATCTCAGTGTTCTCGACAGGCTCCAAAGGAGAATCTGTAATGTGATAGGTCCCGAGATGGCAGCTCGACTCCAGCCAATTTCTCACCGGCTGGATGTGGCTTTCCTCTGTCTATTCTACTGATATTTTCATGGCTTGTTCGTTTTCTTTCTCTCTAACTTTGCAACCTGTGTTCCCATCCTCTTCTTGCCCCAATCTCTGACACCCCCTGTAACTGGTTCGTCTTTCTCTTCACTCTCCTCCTGACTACACTTTTACACTTATGTATCCCCCTGCGCATCAGTGACGGTACCGCCTTGCTTGGAGTGAAACTATTGAAAAAAAAATAGATAGATAGATAGATAGATAGATAGATAGATAGATGTGTGTATGTGTATGTGTGTGTGTGTTTGAGTGTCTGTCTGTGTGTGTGTCGTTGACTGTTTATACGAGATCTATTGACATTGGTTGTTATATCCAGAACGTTATTTTCTGTTGGCTCCTGCCAATTTAAATCCCCAAATTCTCATCCATGTCTAGTCAGACTGCCGAAATATGTCTTGGGATTTATCCATTAATATTCTTTTTGTTCCTACGTCGGAGAAAACTGCAACTCATAAAGTAGATTTTTTATTATTCTTATTTCTATATAATCCTCTAAAACTGTTACAGGTCCATTGTCTATAACCGGGTTTGGGTGATGTTCATGCCAGTTTCTTCCAATTTCTTTCCTGTCGAATTTCCATATTTTCTAATTCAGATTTTGTACAAAGGTACGCTGTATGTGCGAGATAGTTTGAGTGCGCGCTAAATGCATGGTATTTCCACAAATGACAAGTCAATCTAATAGAGAATGTTTTTCCCATAGTAAGCACAAGACTGATGGGTTGTTGGGAAAATCATAAAGAAGATTTTCCCAACAACCCATCATACCGACTTATAAATCCAGCAAAACAGAAGTGTCAAAATAAGCCATCGAATCTTACAAAATATTTGTGACTTGCTAAGAACAGCCACTCAAGCTAACAAGTGAAAGAATACAAATGATTGAATTTCCTGTTTTCAAAAAATCTAATGCAAAAATAAATATACGTTCATTTAAAATGACATAAAAACTTTTACCCATCAATTTCTGAAAAATATTTGATGGAAGCGTTAATTTTACTAAAAGGTATATAAACAGACAATCTGAACATATTGAGATAATCCTACATTGCCGCAAATCAATTGCTTTTCCACAAAGGTAAAGCATGGATTAAAAATCAAGCAACGACGCATTTGATGTACCACAAGGATCGTATGATGGATCAGAAATATCCGAATTGATGGGTATATATATTTTAAATAAAATCAACAAATTAATTCGTACAGACAACCAGGGATTAGACATTATACAGGGATTAGAGATTATACAGAGATGAGGGATTAATAACAGCACCGGACAACAAAAGAGAAAATGATAAAATAAGGATATAACTTTTCAAATTACGCAACAAACTAGATTTTGAGATAATAGTAGAAATAAATAGAAAAATAGACTAATATTTAGATGTCGAATTAAATTTATAAACTGGCAATGTCTCTCCATACATGAAGGCAAACACAAAGTTAAAGTACATAAACACAAGATCTAACCATCCTAAAAGCATAATCAAGCACATTCACAAAGAAATAGAACACAGGCTATCAAAAGGTTCGGCAAACAAAACAATATTTGATGAAAAGAAAAAACTATGAAGATGCACTAAGAAAATCTTGCCGTAAGAATGTTTTAGAATACAATTCCCAACCAAACAGACAAATAAAAAATTATTATAAAACGAAACATTATCTGGCTCAATAGGACAAATATTTTTTTAAACTGATCAATAAACACTTTCCAAAAAGCTCAGAACTAAACAAAATTTTCAATAGAAATACAATCACGCTAAGTTATAGCTGAACTAGTAATTTAGAAATTTTCATAAAGAAACAAAACGCCAGAAATTTAAATAGCATTGTACAAAACAAGATCACTAATAAAGAATGCAACCGCAGGGACAAAAATAAATGCCCACTTCAAGGACTTTGCAAAACAAAAGAAGTCATTTACAAAGCAAAAGTATATGACTTAAATGGTCAAAACAAAATATATTTGGGATCAACCAAAGACACCTTTAAGACCAGGTGGTTCAATCACAGGTCTACTTTTAAAATAGAAAACTTGAAAAATTGTACAAAATTGACTAGCCATGTTCGAAAATTGAAATTAAAGTATGGAAAAGACCCATACATAAAGTGAAGTATAGTGAAAACAGCCAAGCATTACAAAATATGGCAAAATATGAAGACTGTGCCAGGAAGAAAAGTTAGCGGTTACGTTCTTCCCAAACAAAAATGAATTATTGAATTAAAGAACAGAAATTATGACTAAGTGTAACCATACCATAAAATACCTATTATGTTCATACAACCATGGATAAAGACGTTATAATTTCTTCTAACTTTAAAACATTGCGCGTTCAAAAACTCCCCGTTACGTGAGCGTTCAAAAAAATTACCGTTAGGTGAGCTTTCTTAAAAAGAAACGGTAAAAAAACGGTAAACTCAGTTATTGCAAATCGCCTGAAAACACCACATGGTAGAAACCTAGGTTGCATAATAACTCGTTTATAAATAACAATTTATTTATCTGTAAATTCAGATAAAACTTAGTGGGGAAATAGCCATTTTCAAAATGTCACTTTAAGGTATGCATTCGTCGACCCCTTCTAAACAGAGAATGAAGAAAATTCTAAGTCCATATGTTAGTTTAGTTAAATATATGGAGGCATGGCTGAGTAAGTTCGAATTCTAGTCGAATTCATGACATTCACTTAGGTGCTAATACTCTTGAGAAAAGTATGAATTTATCTCTTCTATGGGAAAATAACATGACAGACTGAGTTCTGTAGCCTTGGATGGTAACCGGTCTAGGAAACTCTGAATTCAAAACCAGCTTAGAGAAGGTTAATAGCAAAAAATTATAAATTATAAAGAATTTGCAATTTACACGGAAAATCTCCAAGTGCTCTCTTTCAACATGTCTTCAGCAAGCACGGAAGAGTAGGCTCAAAAAAATTAACGTGAGAATAATATCTCATGTTGATGCTCAGTCTGCAACAACGCGGAGTAAGCAACTAGTAATGATGATATGAATGTATATACGTATGTGCATGCGTATTTAAACAAACTTATTAATTTATTAGGCTTAATACTTGTCCCATAAATATACATTACTGATACACACAGACACATACAGAGAAGCAGGTATATATATATATATATAATGTATGCTATATTTCTGTTTTAAAGAGATCAATATCAGGGACTGACCATATTTAAATATATAAGTGATCACTGAGAACAAAACCCAGATACATTTTATGCATAAATAGAATTTATTTATCTATTTCAATCAGGCTGCTGTTGACCCCAGTATCCACTCAATATATATATATATATATATATATATATATATATATATAGAGAGAGAGAGAGAGAGAGAGAGAGAAAGAAAGAAAGAAAGAAAGAAAGAAAGAAAGAATGCTGACAGAGCGTGATGTGTGAATTATATCAGTTCGTGCTTGTTAATTTTTGAGTGGTTAGGTGATTCTATCTGGGTTGTACTCTAGTGAAAATGTTTTAACTCCTTTTCCTTCTCTGTTGTATTTCTCAAAGAGAATCGAAAATCATTCCTAGCTGCTCATTGTATTTTATAAGTTGTCTACCTTTTCTGCATGTAACAATAAAATAAAGACAGTGCTAACACTTTACTATTGTTGTTTTTTTAATAAGAGACCGAGAAAACATCTGGATACATTTTCAGCTATTTGGTTTTATGCTAATGTTTTTATTGCCAAAATGATTGCGCCAAGTTATCGGATAACATTTGATTCTTTTATTATCTTTCTGTTGACATTTATCTCTCAACGTTAGTAAAACTATAATAGTGACAAACCTAAGATAACAGAAAACGTACATAGAGAAGGGAAAGGGAAAAATAAAAAATGATTTCTTCGAGTATTACCTTTGTTACTGAGACTTTCTTTCCCATTTTTATGCAAAATAAATTCTAAGTACAATATATATAATTTACTTAAATTCAAAGAAATATTAATATACTATCAATAATAAGACTATTCATCATATTATCAAATGAATAATTATTCTATGTTAACATCTGTCAGATGTTTGATTCTAATAGTATTCTTCCTTTTGCGTGTATACGAGAATTGACTGATCAGTTTTCGAGATTCTATATCAGGGAGGGTTCGAAGGTATTTGCACGCAAGTGTATATAATGAACCCAACGGAAATTAGAACCCGGCTCTCCGATTACCAATTCCGAATCATTACCCAATACACAACGCCAACATCCAAGCACATGCTATTCCTAAGCTGTCTCCCATCTACGAAGTGACCATTCTCGACATTGCTTAACTTCAAGATCTTACGGATATATTTTGACGTGAGATGTTTGTAAGCTGTGTGTACAAAGAGTAAGGGATATATATTTAATATTTTGTTATTTCGTAGTTTGATTCTATTAATAAATTTTATAACTTCTGTAAATACTAATTTCTTAATTTGTATAAATACAATCTCATGAATATTTAATTTAAACACTGGTTGAAGTAAGTATGTCCGCAAAAGGAATAATACAACATAATTCAATCAGGATCAGAATCGACTCACATTTATAGTCAAAAGCCACAAAGGGAGGGCTGTAAGAACTTAATACATCAAGTGGGGTTCAAGTTTGGCCGACTCTGAACTGTGAACATGTCTTTATGTTACAACACCACACGCTGATGATTAGGTAACTAATGTTCAGCTATTTTGTCAGCGTCAAAGTTAGCGTTTTAAGTAACGATGTCAGGCTGGCTATATAGGTCGAACTTGTCAAAAAATGTAATTAGGCATAAATCAACAGGTATCTGTTTGTATTTGTGAAGGACAATTCAGTAATTTGAATAGATACCTTGATACATCCACAGAACTTCAAATAAAATCAAGAACCCATCCATCAGTAATGAGAGCTACTGATCTTGAGAAACAAAAAAGAAATACCCTATAAGTTTTAATTAACACATAACACTGCTTTTCAGTCAATGAAGGCTGAATGTATTCATATAAAGAAATGTCTAGTATTACAATTCAAATTATTCTTGCATAAATTTCTTCCTCTGCTTTGTACCATTAAGTAAATGTGTTTTTTCGCTTCTCTTTACTCCTAACCATGAACTGTTACATGATATCTGTCCTCCTGTATGACAGCGGATGCTAGAAAATCTGCTCAAAGATAAAGGAGACACTCGAAGCAACAGGAATATTGTTCTACAGAAGAATTCTGAGGGTTACATGGACCAAATCTGAGCGACATGATGTAGTTTCGGAGAGAATGGAAATAAAAAGAAAACTTATACATAACATCAAGAGGAGACAGCTGAGGCTTCTGTGACACATAATGAGGAAGAATGCTAGGAGAATCTAATACTCACTAGATAGATAGATGAAACGGTGGACAGGGAAAACGGCGCGTGACATACTTGATAGGCTTGAGCAAATGGAATATAAATTAGGTTTTGGAAGAAATGACAATTTATTAAGAGCTACATAGGACAGGAAGATGTGAAGAGCCATGATAGTATACATACTAAAGGAACATTAGGAGTTACTGAGAGTGAAAGCAAATATGAAGATTTTAGAAGAAACTGGCAATATTTAAGCTTAACAAGTAATAAAGGATAAACCTCTACTCCTGTTTGAAAGACGAGGAAGGGGTGTGAATCGAAGAATAGGTGAACCTGTCTTCTTCTTCTTCTTCTTCTTCTTCTTCTTCTTCTTCTTCTTTGTGCCTTGTTCTTTCAGGACGTAGGTGATCATGGCCTTCCACGTCTCCCTATTCCTAGTGGCTCTTAGCACGCTTTCTCTTGTAACGTCTCGCAGCCCCCGTTCTGTCATCCACCTGATCAGGCTCTTCAAATATGTTATCCATCCGCTGTTTTCTTCTGTCTCTTTTTCCTTCTATCTGGCCTGTTAGTATCAGATTCTCCAAGCCCTCCCTCCTCATAGCATGTCTCAGGAAATTTAGTTGTCTATTCCTGATGCTCAATATTAATTTCCTTTTCGTTTCCATTCTTTCCAACACCTCGTCATTTAATTTAAACACTGGTTGAAGTAAGTATGTCCGCAAAAGGAATAATACAACATAATTCAATCAGGATCAGAATCGACTCACATTTATAGTCAAAAGCCACAAACATGCTCTAGTTCCGTGTCGGTAAATTAAAGATTTTAGCCAATACATGTCAAAAATTTGTCTTTACAATATGACGAAAATGCAAAGAAAATTCAAGCTTTTGCCAACTGGTAACTAATGCTAATCTTAAATTTTGCAGACACTCTTGTTCTTTGATGCTTCTCTGGGGAAGGTTCATTATATTCCTCTGCAAGTCTGGTCAATTAACTTATACTAAGTACATACTTAATATTTAATGTTCCACCCCAACATTCTCTTTTTTGGAGGGGTGCTACCATCCCGGTAGGATAAAATTAAACCTACAACGAGCGGATGAACTCTTGAGGGGTCAACGGCCAGCTAACTAGAGGTGATGTCTCAATAAATCACCGTGGAGAAGGCAACGAGATACCACTCCACTATCTACCCACTACTTAATCATGGCTTTCCACAATAAATATATGACGCACCTGTCTACTTGAAAAATAAAAATTAATATAACATAATTGTAAAATTCTTTTTTGTTCGGATTAATGAGTTGTAACAATGAAATCTACAGCACAAATATTTACATGACACACAACTTCACAAGTTTGTGTATCCAAGATGTGTTTCAAAACATGTAAAGAAAATTAAAATAATACACGCATATAACTAAGGACTACAAAGTGAAGGATGCTGCGGAGGGCCCTGATCACCAGTACACTGAAAATTTAGCACGCATAGAAGATTTTGCTTAAAAATTTTTTGTGTAACAAACTAAAGGAACGATGTATTTTGCAATAGCATTTTTAATAATAGCACTATAAATACCCATACCAAAGGTTACGGTTTTCCTATTTTAATTTAAGTTAATGATTGAATAAGCTCATGGCAAGTTCTACGAAGATAAAATATCCACAAAAATTCGTCTATAGCATCGTTAAATATTTGAGCTTAACAAATTTAACAAAATATTGCAATAAAAATCATAAATATGAACGCTGGCAATTATTTTTAAGAAATAAAGAGTTACCAATTAAATTTCACAGAGACAGGCGCTAAACACTTTTATCTTCCCTTTATTTTATAACTGAAACCAAGTAGCGTCTATGATTTGTATTTTCGGTCATTCCATGCGATCTATTTTTTTCTGAGATATTGGCAGGATGCCACCCAGCAGTTACTGTTACCGTCGGTTGAAATCTATAAAATCTTTTTCTTAAATAATTTTTGCAATTTTTGAAGCGAATAACTTTCTCAAGGTCAGTCGTTGTTATCATTCTTTACAACTTGAATATGTTATTATTTTCTCTTCTAACTAGATGTGTCGATCCTCAAATGGATAGAGGGTCGAACTGAGAAATCGAAAGGCCGAGTTCAATTCAAGTCGGATTAGTTACTTTCACTTACAAGCAAATTAACTTAGGAAAGTTATGAATGCATCACCTTCCCCAGCCATGCACTAAATAGTATAAATTGTATCTGGAAATATAAATTAGAAAATATTTCCAAAGGAAAAAATATTGCGTTTACAATCCAAAATATGTTTCGCATTTAAATGACCCACAGAGGGTTGATAAGCAGTAAAAACAAATGAATTAATCAATCTCTTCTATTTTAATTTTAGCTGTGTCTGCTCTTGAAAGCCTTCAAGTTACGTGGTTTCTGTTATTTCTTACAGTTCTTTGTGATTCTACAGCACCTGTACACGTGGTTCGAAGACGGATGGTGCTAAACGCATCTTTCGTTCGTGGCCATTTTTAATGTGATTACTTCATAATTCCTTATTTACTAAAAATGTGGTCGTATTGTAAGTTGTCTACTTTCATTAACTAACTTGATGCTAACAAACTGCACATTTACAAATGTCTCTTCAAGCGAATAAAATGCACGATTAAAGTTTCAAATAAAGATGAGATATTTTATTAAAAGCTGAGAAAACATCACAGTTTATGATACATTTTATGCATATGTGCACGCAAATGCAACCATACGCATATTTTTCTAAATGCAAGTATATGTCTCAATGTATATCGTTTTTCTTACTAAAGCTGTACATAAAGCCTATTCTGCACAGAAAATGTAATCTGATAGGTTTTGACAGCCTCATTGCAATGAAATAAGTTTGTTTTTGTAAGTTTGGTGGCTTTCAGTCTTATGGTAGAAATGTTGAATATAGAACTCAGACTTTTGTAGTTGAGGACTCACGATTTATTCACAATGTCCTTTAGTTATAAGAGAATGAGAGGATAGATAAAGGGCGAAGTTCCATCTCCAGTCATACAAGGAACATATTTAGTCTCTCCATCCCGCGGTTACATGAAGAGGTGAGAATGTTTTAAAACTCTCAGACACCCGCTAACTGCTTTTACACCAATATATATGTCTTCATGTGTGGATTTGTCAGTCTCCATATACGTAAATGTCTCTGCATGTATGCTTCTGTGATATTCAGTTGTAAAAGCATATCCTTGTCTGTATATTCCTTTATCTTTTCGAACTGTGTTCAGACGGGTCTGTAAAAGTGTTGTTTAACAATGGTAAACCAAAGTTGTTGTTTTTTTTAATTGCTTTGCATGTGTTGTTACTCGATTCCAAAAAAGCATGTTTATTTGTAAAACTGTCCATGCGTATCTACTTTCCTATTTTTCTTACTTGTTGATAATTTTTTTTTTTTTTTTTTTGCTTGTCATATATTTTACGTCTAAATTTGTTTGGTGTTCTTCAAGTTTCTATTTATTTATTTTTGTTTTATTATTTTGTTTCGTTCTTTCATTCATCCAAAATATTTTCTCCCGACAGAAAGTAATATAAACATATAAAATGAAATAAAGAAACAAAAGTAAATAGACACCAAAGGCAGATTTATTTAAAAAATAGATAAGTAAAAATTAGAAAAAAAACTGGTGATGAAGGAGGCGGTGGGGCTTAAAATGGGTTTTTGAAATTATTGTTTTTAATATAATTAATCAAGAAAAGCGACGATGATTGTGGATTTTGCTTTTAGTTCTTCAAAGAAATTGTATGACAAAGTGAAAAAAGTTTGCTTTGTCATACAAACACGTTCCGACTATTAGAACTTCATCAGACTAAATTTATTATGATTTTAAAACTATATATGCGCAGAGACGAGGGATGCTGCGGATTTTAGAATTTTTTTTTTATATATCTAGCTGAATTCATTTCGAGTCTTTTTCTTTTTCTTTTCTTCACTTTTTGTAGGTATCCCACACTGTGATAATAGTTCTGCCTGGAACGGTGAAATCATTTAAAAGTCAAGGCTCAAATTTAGTGTAGATGAGAGTGCGATCAAGGCACTCTCATGACATTTACTTCATAGTGAATTGGTTTCTTTTTTAATCAGAGCGGCATTTTTTATGTCAAAATTGTGGTCAGTCTCGGTACGGTGGAAACCAACTCATTTGACGTATTGTTTTGTGGAATGTCCAGTTTGTATTCATATATACTTTTATATAGATTCCTGGTGGTTTCTCCTATGTATTTTTGTGAAAATAATTATATGTAATGGAGAAAATTCCTGCTTCACGTTTTAACCTTTTGTTTTGTTTAGTATTAACTAAATCTGTTACTGTTTTATTAACACGTTCTATGCTGAGTTTATATTTTTCGATTTTAGATGTGATAGAGTTAGTAATATGTTGTTTTGGTTCATTTGGCTTTTTTCAGGATCGGCCATTTTTTTTTTGTATTTGTTTCACTTTTGTTTTGGAATATTAGATCTTAATGCACCTTACTGTTTGATCTTACTGCACTTTTCAAAAAGAATTCTGTTTACATATCTATAATACTTGTTATATTTACTAACTTTGAATTTAAAATGAAACAATCAACGAACAATTGGGAAAAGAGATGATAGCCCGTTCTAAAATACACTAAAAATAAAGCAGATATATTGTTTAAAATTAAAAACAATAAAATAAACAGATGTAAAAAAAAAAAAATTGTAAAGCAAATCTCCCGTAGATATGTCCTATTTTTTTCTTGCTTCGTGACTTCATGGCCTTCTACTTTTTAAAATATATTTCCCTTCGTTCTTTCTTTTATCGCTTTTTCCTTGCATTTTTTCTTCTTTTTCTTCTTGTTACTATGTGTTTTGGTGTGTGGTAAACACACCCATTGTAATGGGGGCCCCTAACCAAGGGTAACTCGTCCCATACACCGCAAGCTGAGACCCGACATAACCCTGACAGCAGCTATTCTCGTTCTTTTTTTTTTACCTCGGTGGTCTGCGTTCGTTGTTTGACCTCCCTCTGCGCATGCACAGTGCAACTCATCAGTACATGTCATCGCCCCGCCCTCTGACGGGAGCAAAGAACACAACCACCAGCATTCTGATCATCATCATCGTTGCAAGTGTTATAAGCATCAGCACAGATTACTGCGAATACCATTCTTATAACAGTCACCGGCACTACGATAGAGAGTTCTGCTATCTTCATCAAAAAACATTTTCAACAGCAACGCAGTTAGCATTACTTATACGTTCATGTTTGAGCTCTTTTAATATATAATGTGGTTTCAACCATTTTGGAGTAATGGGAATATTGGACAATGTTCTTAATTGTTTCATTAAAAATAATATTCTCTCCCCGCTCATTGTATATTCTTAGTTGCATGAAAAGAGAATTGAAACATTAATTTCCTATTCATTACGTAACAAACTTCTCCAGTTTCGGATTATCATCATACGCGTCAAGATATGTGTGTGTGTGTGTGTGTGTGTGTGTGTGTGTGTGTGTGAGCTTCTAATTGATCTATCCCCTAATCTCGTTTTTTGTCTGTCATGTGTATATAAGAAGAGAAATAAATAGAGTTATAATGAACACTCGCTTCGTATGGTGGTCTATCAGCACAGTTCGTAGAATCGAGCAGCTTGATTACCACCAATTATGAATTGATTATCGTAGTGAAGCCTTGTGCGGAGGTAGTAAAACGTTTCAGAGGAACCAAATCCATGAATCCATGTACGATTGTTACAATTAATAGCGACAGAGAGCTGAGTTCGAATTCCAATTGAGTTTAAGACGTTCACTAAGATGCAAGTATTTTTGAGTAAGGTACGAATCTATTTCTTCGTCTCTCTCTCTCTCTCTCTCTCTCTCTCTCTCTCTCTCTCTCTCTCTCTCTCTCTAACCGTATTGATGAGCTGTGATACGGCGAAACAGATCTGTCTGGGGATGACAATATATATATATATATATATATATATATATATATATATATATATATATATGTGTGTGTGTGTTTGTGTGTATATATATATATATATACATATATATATATATATATATATATATATATATATATACGTGCGTGTGTGTGTGTGTGTGTATATATATTGCGCGCTGAGCATTAAACTGGCAGTCGTGGTAGGTCACTGTTTTACCGGAAATTAATTTATTTATATATTTAAATCCGAAAAAAAATGTCACGTAGGTAAAAACTCAAAACAGAATCTATTAATATTAATATCATAACTAGTAAAAATGACCATGGTAGAGGGCTCGATGTAAATAGTATTATCTATTTACAGAGCCAAATATGCATATTTTCAAGTAAAACTCCGAAAATTACATATGTCGTATGGCTATTTCAGCGAAGAAAAACTCTCTTTTGCAGCAACAAAATTTAATTATATATGCAAATACAATACAAAATTATATATATATATATATATATATATATATATATAATTGCAACGAAAAATATTTAATTACATTTACATTTAATTTAATTTGCATATTATTAAATATTTCTGGGTCTATATGTAATGTAATGCCTAATCTGCGAATCGAGTTTCAATTTGTTTCTTCTACAAACTTTCGCATAAATACTAATCCCAGTTTTGGGGAAAATAGCAGGTTTGTCTGTGAGATAAAGCTCTGGTTGACAAAAGAAAGAAATTACGAATGCAAACACTAGTTGAATGAAACTGAACAAAGACGTGTACAACAAAGAATATAGTCTGTAAAACAAAATTAAAATAGATTTAAAAAGCTATAGATGATCTTATGAGACTGTTGATGACACCAACAGAAATTTCCCTGAAGGAAGTATTGATGGACTGTTTACCATAATTCAACTTTTGTTTCGCTGAAGATTTGGAATATCGTTACAAATTAAAGCTTAATATTTGATTTTTAATTAATGTTTCCTTATATAAAAAAACTGCTATATGACGTTATGTAATGATATTTAATTAATTCAAAATATATCGTAAGTAATTCTTAAATATTAGTTTTAACCTGTGAAAATTTTAGTTTTCTTATTTTAATATTCTGATGAATCTTAACTCTTCAGTTAATGATTGAATAAGTGCATGGCCAATACTATGACAATAAAGATATCCATAGAAATTTCCCTGTTGTATCATAAAATATTTGAATTTAACAAGTATAATATTTTCTCTCTTCTTCGTTCATATAATTCCTCCTTGCTTGCATTCATTCCCTATTATGTTTGCGGATTACTTGTCTCTCGTCTGCTCGTAATCGTCCTCGTTTTCTTCTCTGTCGTTCTCTTTCTGCCTTTCTTTGTTGTCTTATTCTTTCTGACATTACAAGGATTTTCCCCGGAAATATGATGCATTATATATATAATAAAAAGATTGTTCAACGAACTAAAGACACTGTATTTTTGGAGGATAACTCTTTTATGTTTGGTTTTGGTTGGTTTTGTTTAAATGCATAGCAACTCTTTATGTGCCGTTTATTCTCGAAATTTAATTTTCCTAGACGATTTAAAGTTTTAAAAATATGACATATATTATTCTGCTTTCACAGTTTATTACATGGTTGATGATACTTAGCTTTTGTACATACACGTGTTTTCGTTTTTTTTTATTATTATTCATTTCACCCCAAGCAAGTCAATATCGCTACTGATGCGCAGAGGGCTACATAAGAGTGTAAATGTTTATGCAGGAGGAGAGCGAAGAGAAAGACGAACCAGTTACAAGGGGGTGTCATGGAAAGGGCAAGAGAAGAATGGGAAAACAGGTGTGAATACAGCTGTGAAGAAAAAGAGAAAAGAAAAGATACACAGGGTGGTTTAGAAAGGACTGGGGTCATGTGGATAAGAGATGGTTATTCACATTGCATTTAAATTCTTGGATGCTGTAGCCGTCAGGAAAGCAAGTATACGAAAAGGAGTTCCACAGACGTTAGGTGCGAGAAAAGATGATGATGGATTAAAATTGTCGGCTGGATTTGGTAGATTTGGTATATTTAACTGTAAAAGGGTGGGATCTTGTTGCCAGTCTGGTTGCTCGTGTAAATACTTGTAGAGGGAGCATCAGTGACCTAGGTTCGTCGGAGAAGAATCCGTGAAAATATTTGTAGAATAGACAGCGGGAAAAAAAGTGGCTGAGGTCGAGCTGCCATGTCTGGACCAATCGCATTAAAAATTCTCCTTTGGAGCTTGTCGAGAACCCTGAGATGAACAGCAGAAACACCTGACCAGATATGACAACAATATTCTACGCACGGTCGGATTATGGATTTGTATATGTGCTAGTTGGATTCAGGCGGAAAAGAACTGCCTGAACCGACACAGTAACACAAACTTTCTAAGTCAAAAGAGTGGGTGAGGCTGAGCATGCGCAGTATATTGATTTCATGGAGACTCACTTGGTCCATGCTTATGGGGGCCATGCAATGGTTGACAGATAGCAGCTTTGTTTTAGAAGCATTGAAATTTACAAGCCATTTCGTTCCTCAGTGTGCCACAGAGTAGAGGTCCTTCTCAAGATCAGCAGCGAGGTTATCTTTGGCCGCGTCGCCAGTTTTGTTACGGGTGCGGGAGTAAATGGGGTTTCATCTGCGTAGATCCTACTTGGGATTTGATCACGTCAGGGAGATCATTTTTGAAGATCAGAAAGAGATCAGAAAGAGACACATCCCTGGGGAATGCCAACGTTCGTTTGGTAGGATGAGGAGACATCATTATGCGATTTTATAAGAAAGATTGGATCAAACCAAGTAATCGTTTAGTGATACTATAACTTCTTAGCTTGCGCAGAAGGCAGACGTGCCAGACCTTATCAAATGCTTTGAATACATCCAGGGCAACAACTCGAGTTACGCCGGACTTATCGACGGCCTGGTATATGTTACTAGAGGCAATTATATGTTTGTTTAAAGTTGTAGTTTTGTTGAAGTTGTATTTTTGGAATACAGTTAGATGTATTTTGGAATACAGTTAGATTTATTTAAGAAATTACATGATAGTATATGGATTAATGTCATGAAAATTCCTTTCATGTTGGCTCTTTGGTTGATTTTCTTTGGTATTATATAAATCTCTTTCCGACATCTAAATATTTTGAACGCCCTCACCTTCAAAAACTTATTGCTGTTAATTTAATAAATAATGTTTTAATTTGTTTGTGTTGTTCACTGTTTTTACGCATAGATGGGACCCCTAACAGATGCTACCACCCTTGTTGATCTGTGACCAACAGCAATGAAGAGGTGGTTACACGCTCCTCAGATTCCTCAATGTCCCGACCAGTGATCTTGCTTCCGGGCACTTTATCATCATTTCCACGACTAACAATTACATGGCAAGCTGACTTTTAATTAAAGTGCACAATATAAAGGGACAAAGCATTAACAGCAACAAATAGAATAAGTTGAACGTTTAATTTATTATGAAGGATGATCTGATTACTATTTAATTTTATTAGTCGCTGTATAACTCAATATGGGTTATTGATGAAATCTGAACGAGGAATGTGCCTTCCTTAAGTTAAACTGTGTGTATGTTGTGTGTGTGTGTGTGCTGTATGTGTGTGTTGTGTGTGTGTGAATGTCGTGTGGGTTTATATAATTCATAGGAAAACGGATTTATATGCAACTTCTTTTTTGGCGTGCGTGCATGTGTCTGCTTTCACGTTTGATTCTTTACCACTGTTTACGCGTCCTTGTCTGTGTCAGTAATTACAAGTTTTATGTTAGTTTGTTGTTTTTTAACCTCAAAATAATCTAAATTTTACAAAATCAAAAGAGGCATCCACGTCCCCCGCATGTCTGAAATCCGGCCGTGGCATGTTTACATGAAAAAAGGATAATGTTTACCTTCTTGACTAGACAGAATTTGCTTTCTTTGCAGCATTTTTTTCTACTCTGAGATACAAGACAAGACCAAAATTCTTTAGCGAACTTATTATACCGAAAGTGCATCAAGTGCAAATTACGTTTTCCTATTCCTTTTTTATTACAATACTTTCAAAACCACATGTACTCATTATATATATATATATATACAGAGTTGTAAAAATTCATATTGGCATATATAACCAAGATATTCAGGCCACTTGAAAATTATTATTTTCTTTGTTTTTTAACAGATTAATTCTGTCTTCTTTTAGAAGAACATTATGTAGAATAAATTCAGTATGCATGTGTTACTCCTTTGAAAATTAGTATCTACTGCAGTAAGGCATTCCGTTTTCAACATTAAGATTACTTTTTAGATAGATAGATAGATAGATAGATAGATCTTCTTTTTCTATGTGCCTTGTCGCTTCAGGGCGAAGGGGATCATGGCCTTCCACGTCCCCTTATACATTGTGGCTCTTAACACGCTTTCTCCTGCTACACCACGCAACCCCGTAGCCATCCACCCGCTCAGGCCAGTCAAGTATGTTACACGCTGTTTTCCTTTGTCTCTCCTTCTCTCTATCTGGCCTGTTAGTATCAGGTTCTCCAAGCCCTCCTTTCTCATTGCATGTTTCAGGAATTTTAGCTGTCTCTTCCTGATGCTCAGTATTTATTTCTTTTTCGTTTTCATCCTTTCCAAAACTTCATCATTGCTCACAATATCCATGATATTTGCAGTATCCTTCTGTAGAACCACAATTCACTTACTTTAAGTTTTTCCTTCATCTTCCATGATATTATCCAGCATTCACTGCCATATTGAAGAACTGACATCACATAGCAATCCAGTACGTTTTTTTTTTTGTTTCTATCGAAATACTTCCGTCTCTTAATACTCTACTTAGCTTCTGGAAGGCGTCCCCTGTCATGCAAATTCGTCTTAGGCTCTCTGTGTCAGATAGATAGATAGATAGATAGATAGATAGATAGATAGATAGATAGATAGATAGATAGATTATGAGGTTTGCATATTTAGCAGCTAAGTCTGAAGGGTAGACAATCGAACTCATTCTTATTCTATGTACCTTGTTCCTTTAAGACGTTGGTAATCATGGCTCACTACAACTTTCTTTTAGATCTTAATAATTGTTTAATACTTTTTAAGCAACCTTCTGTAGAACCATCTCTCTGTTGTTTCAGGCCTCTTATTCGTCTGTGAGACGATAGTTCTATACTCACTGCCTTTTAGGAGGACTGTTAAGTATTCTTTTCTTAGTTCTAACGATTTTTCTATTTCTTAATACTTTGCTTCGCTTTTGGAAAATATATATCACTATCCCAAATGCACCTTCAGATATCAATGTCGTACTTTCCGTCCTCTGTTAAAATAATTCCCAGATATTTAAATATCTTTTTTGATTTCGGTACATCTAATTTATAATTTGCTTGTTATGCTCATCCTTTTATTAACAACACACGTTTTTCTTCTAACTATTGATGTTTCGTCATTTTATCTGACTTTCACTAATTTCTCTAGTTTATTTTCTTTGTCTGAAATCAACACTTTGTCATCTAAAAATCCAATGTTGTTAAGATTGTGGCAGCTAATAATGAATTTTCGTTTTTTAGTGATTTCACCCAATGCAAGATACTAGACATAAGAGTTTACTAAATGTGAAAGAATAAGAACGATGAGAAACAATTTGAAGGAACAAGAACGATAGAAAAGTAATCAATAAGAAACTGAATAACGATTGAAATTGCATGAGAATTTTTGAAGATCGAAATTGGCTGGAAAGCAAGATAAGCATGAGAAAAATTCATGATGGGAATTAATACAAACTTTCATCTATATCTATCCAATTGAACTATAAATTGATGAAATCTTGTTGCCAATCTTGTCAATCAGTCAGTCATTTAAGTGCCATACGTGATACACTCTTTGCGTGATCATGACTCGAAAGAGACATTAATGACTGGGCAGAAGATTATCCCGCAATAGATTGCCATTGCTTTCTGTGGTAGACTGGTTTCCAGCCAAGGCTAGAGAACCCAATCTGTCCTATTATTTAACGCATAACTGGAGGGAAGAAACGGATTAATACCTTTCTCAGGGGTTTTTGTGCGTAAGTGAATGTAAAGAATTCAACGGGAATTCGAACTCGTCTACCCTATTTATTGTTTCGAGTCGATATCCACTGCACCACAACGCACATACTGCGCTTAAATTCATAAAGTCTAGGTACCCTGGCGAAAAGGACATTTGAATAATTATCATAGAAATAAAGAATAGGGAAGCTACATTACTGCAATAGGAGAGTGACTGAAGCCGAGATGTCAGGTCAGGAACAATAATATTGTTGATTCTTCTTTTGATTTTATCAAGTATCTCTAAATATATAACAGGAGCAATAACGATGAACGAACGTTAGAATTATAAATATCTATGTGATTAAGATTCTCTCACACGACACAATGAATCAACTCACTTAGCAGCAGATCTAGCAATCTTTCCACTTCGTGTCAGCTGAGAATGTTAGCCCGGGAAGGGGCAACACATTCATTTCTTGGGGGTTAGCATCAGCCATGCTGAAGAGAAGAAGAAAAAGTCTCTTTAATGGAGAACAGTTTCGTTTTAGTGTTATTAAAATAAGCAAGCCATTTCTTGTCCCTGTTAACAGCAGGGTTTTAGATTAACTACTAATTTGACCTAATCGAAATGATCAAACTTACAAAGTAAATAGTTGTAGCATCAGCATAGATACATAGTTTAAACCTGATGTCATCAGGAAGGTCAATGATAAAAATTAAATCTAAGTAGGTCTAAGTAGGTCCAAGGTCTAAGATAGAGTCCTGTTAGTCTGCCTCATTAGTAAAAATGTGTTTTCCGGACAATATTCATTTCACTATTTCATAACAAGAAATTATTCTTTTTTTTTTAATGAGTAAATCCAAGCATGGCAGCAAAGCCTATACCACACAAGCGATTACGGGGTGTAGAATGTAGAATTAGAAAACAGGAACGTAATGAAGGATGTAATCAGAAGTTCAGTAGATAACGATTGACATTGCATTTAAATTTTGTAAGATTAAAAATGACTATAAAACATGGAACCGGAAAAGAGTTCCGCAAGCGAAAATGTCAGAAAAGAAACTGTCAGCATAGAAATTACCGTTACAATCAACTGTTCCAAAATTTTAAAAAATGGGCTTTCGACTTCTCCTATATTTCGCCAATTATCCTCACCGAAAATGTTATCGAATATCAGCCATGTAAAACAAAAATATTTTCATTTTTTTCCTTATTTACGTTCGGACTAATATCCTCATCTTTGTTCTTATTATACCCACATTTGAGTCCTCCGGTTTTGTTTTGAACTGCGATACAACCATCCGTCCGTGCATGGAGTACTGCTGCCATTTATGGTCAGGTGCCCCTGCCGTTCTCCTCAGTGTTCTTGACAAGCTCCAAAGGAGAGTCTGTAAAGTGATAGGTACTGATCTGGCGACTCGACTGCAGCCACTTTCCCATCGTCGAAATGTGGCCTCCCTCTGTCTCTTCTATAAATACTTTCATGGCTTCTGCTCGGATGAGCTTAAGTCACTGATGCCTCCTCAACAGGTGTTTACCCGTGCAACCAGACTGGCAACTGGGTCCCACCCATTCACAGTCAGGTTAGCCAAACGCAGACGACAATTCTACTCCTGCAGCTTCCTCTCTCGCACTTCCCGCCTGTGGAACTCCCGTATTCTTGCTTTCCTGACGGCTACGACCTCCAGAAATTTAAAAGCAAAGTTAATACACACCTACTAACCACTGGACTCTAGCTCTCTCCTCTCCCCTGTATAATCTTCACGTTCTCTCCACCCATGTATCTGTCATTGCACCTGCTTTCTCAGCTTTCTATTGTTCCTTTCTAACTAGCTTGTACTCCTCACTCTTTTCTAATTAATCTTTCTACATTTATGTAACCCCCTGCACATCAGTGGCGTTTCTGCCTTGCTTGGGGTGAAATGATTAAAAAAAAAATATGTTTTTAATCTTTTCACACCAAGTAAAGCAAAAAAGCTACTAAAATGCAAAGGATTACTGGGTGTGAAAGAATGACGTTCTTGTCGTCACCCGTGTATTAGGATCGTCATCCCCTCTCCCTATTCCCTTTCTCTTCTTTGCTGGCGGTAGTGGAGATGACTGTGAATCAAATATAGTCTGACGATTCCATTCCCGTGAAGTTGAGTCTAGTGTAGAACTTTATACGACGGAGAAGTCCATACACGCGGGTCAAATAAAACTGTGGAATGCGTGATCTAGGAAACCTGGTTTCATCGGTCTGTCGAATGCTTGGTCAGTGAAGGTCCGCCTTGGTCACGCCAGCCGGTCTGACGCTGCCCTCTTTCACCGGTTTAGGCGTTGAGATTGTATAGATTTTTGTCTATTCCTATAAGATAAAAAATACATCATTAAGGAGCACAAAGAGAACAATAAAAGAACAAGAAATAAGGAAACAGAAAGAAACATGATTGGCATTGCATTTAAATATTTGCATTACAAACTAAACAAGGGAGCAAGAACCTGAAAGAGAGTTTCACAAACAATAGGTGAGAAGAAACTGTTAGCATAGAACTTACGTTCACATCTAACATTTCAACTGTAAAATGAGATCTTGCCATTAATCTAGTACTGTGCTCAGACTCATGTAGTCTTAGTATCGTAGAGGAAGGTTCATTAGAACAACTACCGTGAAAATATTTATAGAACAGTCACAAGTAAGCTGCATTACGGTGGTGGGAAACGGATTAAAGCCGAAATGCTAGCTCAGAACCAATGGCATTGCAGATTCTGCTTTGGATTCTAACAAGGATCTATAATGGTATAGCAGAAGCAGCAGGTCACTGTGGGAGCAATATTCAAACTAGTGAACAAATGGTAGATATGTAAGAAAGATTGGAGCGAGATAGATCATCTAGCACGATACAGTGAACCAACTTTCCTAGCAAACAGCCTAGAAACTATATTTTCGTCTTAGCGTTTATCAGTTATTATTAATAACTGAATAAGTAACTAATTAATTATAGTTATGGGGAAATACACCTATTCCTCAGATAATGGACTCTCCCTCCTATATTAATAAGAGTTAACAGAAAGTTCATATTAGTTCTTTAGATTACTATTGGAGTTCAGTAGAACTACTAGGCAGTTGATATTAGTTAGAATACTAAGAAGTCAGCTTTCAGTGGAAGAAAACCAAGTTCTTAACATTTTGGGTACGTTAAGTCGATTAGCAACCGATATAGCACGATTAAAACCTTCAGTGCAAAAACTACTCCACAACAATTATATAAATAAAAGTTCATGTTATGAATATAATATGCTTTTAAATATATTTCTTTAAGAAAATGTAAGAAAATATATCCTTCGACAAGAATAGTGAAACTATAAACATCTACTGGAAAAAGTTTGAATTTCCTTGATGGTCACGCGCATTGACAGACACCTTAAAAAGCACAGCGGGCAAAATGTCTAAAACGTTGTAATAATAACATTTAAAATATTGATATAAGTCGAATGATAACTCCAAATCACAGAAATTCAGACGGGAATTATTTTTCATATCGGATTTCGTAATGCTTAAAAGAGCGCGTTCAGGTCAATTTCCATCCGAATCTATCAAACGGTTATCTATTTACCCGTGAGCAGCACTAAATATCATGCGTTTCTTCGTTATTAAGTCAGCTCCCAAAGTGATAGCGTTGTGGTCTAGTGGATATCGATTCGGAACGAGAAATCGAAGAGCCGAGTTCGAATCCCAGTTGAATTCGTTGCAATCATATACTTGCAAATACCCTTGCGAAAGGTATTAATCCGTCTCTTCCTTCCAGTTATGGGCCAAATAACAGGACAGATTAGGTTCTCTAGCCTTGGTTGGCAACCGGTCTACCGCAGAAAGCGATGGCAATCTACTGCGGGATAATCTTCTGCCCAGTCAGTCATGTCTCTTTCGAGACATGATCGCCCAAGCGTGTATCACGTATGGCAATTAACTGACTGACTGATCAAAGTGACAATATGTATGACTGTACACAGCTGGTATGTCAAACACATCTTGCCTAAAAAGTTTAAGAGTATCCCTAAAGACCACATACAGAGGTATTAATATATAGATATTAATAGGCTGAAGAGTAGTATGAATGCTTTTCCTGAGGAGCGAGATACCAAACAGAACAACAAAAAATGTTTTTTTAATTTAATGCGAACTTTTATTTTCAGAATAGCGCGCATCACACTAACAGCATTTAAAAAATAGTTAAAAGACATAATACGTGCCCATTTCATCAGGTACGCCCTCTCTCACTTCATGCAACGTCATTTACTGATGCTGGAAATGCAACCACGGATACTTTACTTAGGAGACGGTCACACGTTCATGTGTTTTAAATGTTACATTAGCTGCTTTTCACGACTGGTTACGATTGAGATACTTCTTTGAGTTTCTTGAAACTGGTAAATAAGGTCAGGGCTTTAAAAGGCAGTTTTTCACCGCTGTTTCTCTTATTAATGTAATTAAGATAATAATTAGCTTTTTTATGCAATATCATATATACATATGTCTATATATGTGCGTGTGCATGTGTGTGAAAGAGTGTGTGAAAAGGTGCTGAAAAGTTTTCAGCTCGACCCACTTTAATTTTCTGATTTTTGCTGTTAGAAATTGTGATCTTATGACATGGTTTCAAAAGAGAAATTTTCACCTCCATAGTATGCTCAGATAGATAGATAGATAGATAGATAGATAGATAGATAGATAGATAGATAGATATGTACGTATATTTAGGTAGCATATCTTCATTCAAGCATGTTTCATTAAATAATATAAATATATTAGGTTTACTTGTTTTTACAATATTCCGTGGTAAACACGTGTTTCCAAAACAGGATGGGTAACCAGAAATGGAAAATTGAAACATGAAGTTAAATGTTATTTGAATCAAATGCATTTTAAAACATTCCTACTATACTCGTAATAAATCTTGTTCAATGTTGTTTGGTTATGTTGATATAGATGGCCTAACATTTTGTTACTTTTTGTAAGCGCAACTTCTAAGAATTACTCTGTCCACTTCTCAGGAGATATAAATTATTGACTGTTTATAGTTCTCCGCTTTTCTTTTTTAAATGCACTTTTTATAGGTGAAAGTTGATTTTATGTTGTTTGTGTTTGTGATTTCGTGCACGTCCGTCCCCCCTGCATGTATGTGCATACTTGTAGAATGTCATGGTTATTTGTCGTTTTCTTAGTTTTTATTTCCATTTACACTCACTCCTTAATATATTTGTTTTTGTTTTGTTTTGTTTTACTATTATCTCTCTTTTTCCTCTTTTCTTTATGTATGTAGGTAGGTAGGTAGGTAGGTAGGTAGGTAGGTAGGTAATGGGTTAAAATACAAGTGATTTCATTTCGCACCTGCTGAGATTCATGACATTCGTACATTCATAAAGGTGATTTTTCAACCTAATTTTGCATGTAATTCGTGTGTCGATGGTGCATTTTAACTACTTTTAAGTTAAATGTAAAAAAAAGAAGAAAATACACTTTAGACTCAGTAAAATGATATGTGCCGTTTATTGAGATAGTGCAATGGCTGAGAATGCTATTTGTACGAGGATCGTGCAGTTTAAGATATAGAAAGTTTTATCTGAAAGTCTAAGAATATTCCAACAGATTTTCAGTCGCTTATGTTGACCTAAACAAAAGGCTGATTAAAAATATTCAAGATCACACTCAGATCGCCACGGTACAGCTATGTCGGATACAATCACTGTAAAACAATTTTGTTTAATTGCCAGCGTCAAAGAATTACATGATTATATTTAGAAAAATGATGCACTGAAAAAAAAATAAATGAAATACAAGAAAAAGAATTGTCATTTATAATGAACACTAATAAAACCAATGAAAATGCATAAAATTGTTTTATTGATAAAATATCGTAGACGCTTATACGTGTGTTTAGAGCCTCGGTCGCCATACTCGGTCAGTCAGTTAAGTGCCATACGTGATACAATCTGTCCTGCTATTTAATTCATAGCTGGAGGGAGAAGAGATTGATTCATATCTTTCCAAAGGGTATTTGCGCGTAAACGAACACAACGAATTTATTTAGAAATCAAAGTCGGCTATTCAGATTTCCTATTTGAGCCGATATCCATTATATACCAACGTACATCTACCGACTATGTGAACAAAATTTAAATTTCCCTTTGTCAAGGAGTTTATGTCATAAGTCATCGTGTGTTAGCGCCTACTGCATTTGATCAATTGTTTATAACGCCAGCTGATAGGCTCTTTCACAGAGCTGTAACTAAGGTGGGCTTACCTTAGATGCAGTATGAACCAGAGGTTGAGTATATCGCTGTTGAATAAATATGAATGTGCTTGAGAAGGGAATTTTAACAACGAGTAGCTAGCCACACAAACAGAGGCAGGTACTCTGAGACGAGCAGAAAGCAATTCTATATAATTCTCTAAAGAAGAATGAAAGTAATTCCATATAATTCTATATTTTTGTGTAAACGGCTGTGGAAGAAGGAAATTACTGCAAAAGTAATTCAAACTTACCAAAAAGGTAGCTTTTAAAATTCCACTTATCCTATCGGCACAATGCTTCTATGACGGTCTTTGGGAATCCAATTCGTAAAAGTTCAAATAATCTATTACTCTTGGGGTCATCAGGAGAGAATGTGAACCGTTTCGGGGCCTTCCTCTCTACGGTTTTCATTGCACACCGGCCCCCCTCACTGATGTGAGGCCCCATTGTATTTTACCAACCGTTTCAACGAAAAGCAAAACTAAACGGCTGTGTATATTTGTCTCCCATAAAATGTACTATATTTTGGAGTAATTAATTTGATGATATAGAATGTGCTTTCTGGTGAAGTGGATATCGGCTGGGAATGAAAAATCGGGGAGCCTAGTTCGAAATCTAGTTGAATTCTTTGCCTTCACTTACGCGCAAATACCGTTGGGAAAGGTATTAATCCGTCTTTTACCTTCATTTATAGGTTAAATAACGGGACAGATCAGGTTCTATATCCTTAGCTGGCAAACCAGTCTACCGCAGAAATTAATGACAGCCACCTGCGGCATAATCTTCTGCCCAGTCAGTCATGCCTGGAAAGAGACATGATCGCCCACGCGTGTATCACGCATGGCACTTAACTGACTGAATTTGGTTATATAGACAGTGTGAACATCTACTTTGCATGTTAACTGTCAGTTTTAGGCATTAAGTATAATGTCAACACTGAATTGTAATAGTTTGCTTCATGATTAAATAAAATGCTCTAGCATAATATGAGAAAAAGGTGATGTTACTCTGATCTTAAAAGATGGCCTCAGGATTGAGTTTGAGTAAGAAACAGACTGTTTTCACTCAGTGTTTAATTTTATATTTACATACATACTATATTGAACCTATAAATATAACAAAACTTCAAACTATATTTTTTTATCACATAACCTGATTGAGCACTCGGGAAGAATGGTAGACTTTGAAGAAACAGTAGCTACTCTAGCATCTACGCATCGTTGATACAGTAATGAATTAGCACACTCTTAGCTACTGGCATATGTTTATATGCCACGCTAAAAGCCATAGCTCAGAGGTAGGACCGCCGACTGATGACAATTCGGTCGGGTTTCAATCCTGGCTAAAAGCAATCGGATGTCTATTCGTACTGATAAGCTGTGATACAGCGAAACGGATCTGTCTGCGGATGACAATATATATATATATATATATATATATATATATATATATATATATATATATATATATTTGATTATATACAGATATATACTATGTGCGTGGGTCTGTATGTGGTGAGGGTTGGTGTTAAGGTACCTCTCAAAAATTTTCCCCTTTCGTGGTTAATGACTTACAGATTTCCCTCAGGAAATTATATGTATTTATAATTGAAAATAAGTATTTCAATTGCATTAAGTTTTATGTGTAAATAATACATTATCTCAAGTGTTAAAAGCAAAAATATCTGCTAATATATACACTTGATGTGGAAATTTACCCTTTTCCCTTCTCTCTGTATATTTATCTAAGTATACACTGATGCATGCAAGCACACACACGCACACACATACGCACACACATAGAGAGAGAGAGTGAGGTAGATAGATAAAGAGAGAGAAAGGGTGGATGTGTGAAAAATATAACGAAAGCTGTAATACACACATATATATATATATATATATATTAAAATGCATATGCAGATATATACGTATGCGTACATAAATTCGCAGGCATTAATCCGAGTAAATTACAAATCTTCTTCTATGTGCGATGTCGTTTCATGTTGTTAGAGAACATGGCTCTTCACAACGTCCTGTTTTCTGTAGCTCGTAATAAATGTTGTGTCTTTAATAGCTCTCCTAAAATTTGTTCTGCCATCGTTAAATAGGTTATGCGTTAAGCTCGTTAAATAGGTTATGCGCTGTTTTTCTGTGTCAAACTTCACATCAATCTGAGTGCATTAAATTTTCCAAGCCTTTATTTAATTTTCACTGTTTGAAGTTAAGAATAAGAGTCCATTTTGTTTCTATTTGCTCTAAAACTGCGTCTATAGTATTCTCATTATTCTTTTGTTAAACCACATTTCTGTCGCTTCAAATCTCTTTTTCATCTGTGAGGAGATTGTCTATTGTTCATTGCCATATAGGAGGACTGATATTACATAACAGTTAAGTACTATTATCGTTGTTTCTTACGAAATTTATTTGTTTCTTAATACATTACTTTGCTTTTGGAAAGCATCTTTCTGTATTCCATTCCTCCTTAGGATTTCAGTATTGCACTTTCCGTCCTCCGTTAAAACACTCCCCAGATGAATATAATGTATTAAAGTCTGGTAAATACTGATTACAAACGTACGAGGATTTAATTCAGGATAAATCGTCACATTGGTCGACGTTTAGTTTTAAAGAAATTTCTTCAATTCATAAACGTTTTTTATTCCACCAAACCCTTTGTAAATGACATAACTAAGCATAATTAAGTAACTCGTGATATTGCATTAACATTTTCAGCCTTCTCAGCTTTTTTGCTTTAAGAGAACAGTTAACCCTTGAAGAAAAGAAAAAAAAACAGAACGAAGGAAATCTGTAAACTCTTTAAGTGTCGTTTCAACTTGGAGATTTTACTTAGATAAAAATAATCCTGAGGTAATCAATAAAGTCGTAATTCTAACGACATAGTTTGCCGCAGGGTTGAAATTCTTGCATCTATCCCACCGGAATAAGTTTAGTAGTTCAAGGCAAATATTTCGACTGATTTATATATTTATTTATTTTTATTTTTATTTTTGTGAGTAGGCAAGGTCTGAACACTTTTTAAGATAAGAGAACTTTAAAGATTAGGATAACATAATATTTTCCTGACATGTCGTGCTGAACAAATAAATATGAAGATGTTTTAATATTTTGAAGCTAAATTTATCTAAAAGAAAGAATCTGCGTAGTTAACCAGCTGTTTTTCCATAGTGATTGTTACGGGTTCTATATTTTTTTTAATCATTTCACCCCGAGCAAGGCGGAAATGCCACTGTTGAGCCGGGGGCTACATAACTGTAAAAAAATTAATTCGAAGAGAGTGAGGAGTACAAACTAGTTAGAAAGGAGTAACAGAAAGCTGAGAATGCAGGTGCGTTGACAGATACATAGGTGGAGAGAAAGGGAAGGTTATACGGGGGTGGGGAGAGAGCTAAAGTTCAGTGGTTAATAGATGAGTATTGACTTTGCATTTAAATTTCTGGAGGTTGTAGCCATCAGGAAAGCAACAATATGGAAACGAGTTCCACAGGCGGGAAGTGCGAGAGAAGAAGCGGCAGGAGTAGAATTGTCGTCTGCATTTGGCTAACCTGACTGTGAATGGGTGGGGCCCAGTTGCCAGTCTGGTTGCACGAGTAAGCACCTGATGAGGAGGCACCAGTGACTTAAGTTCGTTGGAGCATTCTATGAGTTTTAAAACTGGCGTCTTGATTCAGTTATACCCCTCTCTTACGATATATATATATATATATATATATATATATATATATATATATATATAAATTTTGAATCACCACAACTGGGGAATAGTCGATTTCCGCAGACGAAGATATCAGTCGTCTATCTTGTCAACCCCGGAGTGGACTGAGATAGCGTCGGAAGTACAAATTTCATCAGACTAAATGCATGCGATAAGGCTCAGGGGAGGGTGTAATGTAAGATTTTTGCCTTAAAGGGAAAAAGATATATAAAAATAAAACCCGATTACTAACCTTAAGACATCAATTTCAGGTTATATTGTTAAGGATATTGAAATAAATGCCAAAATATTAGATGAATGCAGTAGAATGTAAGGTTATTACAACTTAAAAGATTTGTAGGTATTGACCAATTAATATTGAGATATTAACGTGTTGCAATGTGATTGTATTGGCATGGGGAAACGAAGTTTCAATTCAAATAAGTATGTAACAAATATGTAGCCAATAAATTATTATATATAAATATATATATTGTGTATATTTTGGCAGCATTTTTTCATTAATGCAGGTTTCATTGAATAATATAGACAAGTTTTGTCTATTAATTTTGTGTAGGATCCGTTCATACCGTCTGATATACTTGATGGTGATGTCGTTAACGACATCACCATCAAGTATATCAGACGGTATGAACGGATCCTACACAAAATTAATAGACAAAACTTGTCTATATTATTCAATGAAACCTGCATTAAATATATATATATATATATATATATATATATATATATATATTATTATTATTATTATTATTATTATTATTTTATTATTATTATTTTCACTTTCGCTCTTTGACCCTGAAACTAGATTTCAAATCTCAGTTTGGTTGATCAGTTATAAAGGTGCTTTCCTCATAGTATTAGCCTGAGCAACTATTCACGGATTGACTCAAGTCTTGTTGATGAAAGGGGAACTTTTCGGAAGGTGAGCGATGGTTTTAGTGTGCCCGCTGCGTTCAAAATGTTTATCAGGCCAAATTGGTCTTTCTCCAAAACTGTAATGTCGCACCGCAACGTTGCATAAAAATCCAAGGTGGGCTTTGTAGTTATTGAACAGATGTGTTTGGATAGGCGTCTAAAACCGTGATTAAGTAACTGTCTTAACAAACGGTTGAGAATAGCTTACCAATACATATATATATATATATATAAGAAAAATTAAGGTAGACAAGTTATTTCATGGTGAATCAGTAGTGTGGGCCTATTTCAGGTGAACCATCATCAGCTTCCGTCTTTATTTTACAATGTCTTATTCTAAACATAGGACAATCAATTTTTATTCTGCACTTTTTTTAATTATTTATTCCTGCTTAAAAATTTATTCTATCATCTTTTCTTTTTATTTTAAATTTATTCCTCTGTTCCTTTTTTCCTTTTCTTCCCTTTTTTTACGCTTTAAGATACTTGCCCTTTCTTTTTAGCACTCTCCCTTTCTCTCTCTCTTTCTCTGTCTCTCACTCTCTTTCTCTCACCTAAACCACTTTTTTTTTCTTTTTTTTTATCATATCACTCCGGGCAAGGCGGTAAGGCCACTGGTATACAGGGGGCTACGTAAGAGTGAAAAGATTGGAAAAGATGAAGCCGGAAACCACATCCTAAACAGGGAACAAGGGATGAGCCTCTACAACTGTTCACTAGACGTGGGTGGAGTGTGAACCGGGCGATCGTGGGTGGAGTGTGAACCAGGCGATCGTGGGTGGAGTGTGAACCGGGCGATAATCTTTACGTTTTAAACCTACGGGTCTGCAACCTAACTGTTAGACGAATGTATCTTCGAACTTTTTTGACAGTGGCCGCTACGCGTGTCATCTGATTATATGCTGCGTGTATATATGATTATGTATGAATATGTGTATGTGTTCGCCGAACTGATGTATATTTTCTTAAATTTTCTCTTTTAAGGGAACGACCGTTATATCTATTCCCTTTTTTTAGGTCTTTGTGAATCTCATTCGTGTAAAATCCTTTGTAAAATAAAGACGGAAGCTGATGATGGTTCGCCTGAAATAGGCGTATACTTCCAATTCACCATGAAATAACGTGTATGTCTTAATTTTTCTTATATTTGCTCTTTATGTAATTATATGCATATATATTTAGAGCTCCCTTAGAGAGTTATCCTACCACTGTATGTACAGGATACTCCTTTGGATTCTTCTATACCCACACTGCATGCTGATATATATATATTGTTATTATTATTATTATTATTATTTTATTTATTTAGAAATTATAATATGTAGCAATTTATTTATTTTATAAATTAATAAATAAATTTTATTTATTCAGAAATTATAATATGTAGCAATTTAGTTAACGAACAAACTGACACGTCGATAAAGGCTAAATTTTGTAATTTTTGTTTGTATATATGCGTGGGTATATTAATATGTATATGTGTCTGTTTTCAGTATTTGTGAATATACTCGGCTATTTTTCCCTGTGTGGATGTTTGTAGGTTTATTTATATATGCGTTCTTTCTCTTGCTTGTTTAATATATGAATAACTTTCTAAATCTACTAAATTGTTAAACTATTTTTTTATTTTAAATTTCGCAACAAAAATAAAGTATATATAAGAGTTAATTAATAATGCTGATCTCAATTTAATCAAATTTTAATACCAATGCCCACCAAGATTCTCCAAATTAGAAATTGCTTTATCTGATTGGTCCACATTGTACATACAAAAATGCCTCCCTGATTAAAGGGGTTTTGCTTGTTTTTAACCTTTTAAAACCATTCAATTTAAAATAAACCACATCACTTGACAAGACACAAGAAATGTCGAAACAAAATAGCTACTTTTGTAGTGTTATTGTAACATATCCATGTTATAATTTCTGAATAAATATTATTAGCTCTACTTTGTATTGAGCACTTTTTAAAAATAGTGTTTCTTTGAACAAGGAATATTATTCCACCCCTACTTATATATATATATATATATACAATATATATATATATATAATATATATATATATATATATATATATATATATATATATATGAACAATCTATACAAAAATATTAAAAAATCAAAATAATAATATTTTAATAAACTTCAACAAAATAAAATCAATAAAAACAACCGGATAACAGAAAATAACAACTTAGACAAGAAAAATGTAATTGTAAAAACCCCATAGACTGTCCGTTAGAAAACGGGTGCTTAACAAAATCAATCCCTGTCAATACAAAATATCTTCAAAGGAAAACCCAAATAATATAAAAACTTTTATAGTGTGTACTAAAATCCATCTAAAGCAGCGGATTTACCAGCTCACCTCTTCATTTATTAATAACAAATACAAAAATAGAACATCCTTATCGAAATATCATTGGTACCTAAAGGAAACGAAAAAAACACCCACAATAAAGTGGAAAATTCTAAAAGAAGCTAAAACAAGTAAGTCCTTAAATGAACCATGTTCATTATGTTTATACAACAAATGTTTATTTTTAAATCACTTAAGAATAAAAATCTATTAAATAAATGCAATGAGATAAATACCATATGTAGACATTTCAACTTGTTCACATTAGAAAATGGATAAATTCTAAATGAAATAACATACATGTAACCAACAAGTGCTTAAGGAAACTAATTTCTGACGAACTATATAAAAATAAATTGAAACATAAAATTAGTTTAAATAAATCCTTCTTATTATAAAAAAATTTACAACAAATAAATAGATAAACCAAAAAATTATTTTTTATAAAAAAAAATCTTTCTTTTTATTAAGAAAACTTTACAACAAATAAGTAAATAGATTAAAAGTGATAAGTAAATGAAAAATATAGAATTGGTACTGAATGAGAATATCACATCAAAACAATAAAACTGACGGGAGAAGAGAGGAAAAAAGGGAAAATGATAAGATCAGGTTAAAGGTAGGTTAACATCTTGACCGTTAAGGTGGAAAAAAACAAATAAAAAGGGGAGGATGAGGAAGGAAAAAGAGAAAATGAAAAAAAAAAGAATAAAAAGAGAAAAAGTTGGTTAGTATGTATTCTTTGGGGCCAAATCCCAAAATGAATCTCAAATCTGATTAGCCAAAAGAAACACATATGTAAATGTTATATCTTCCCACAGACATAAACAGCAAACCAAAGGTTTTTCTCATTTAAATGCAAATCAACTGCACAACCAACATGATGATGAGAACCTATCTCGAAGCATAGAAATTTCCCTGTTCCAATGTACAACTAATTCATAACTATACAATTGCATTAAGCTTTATAATACTCATTATATTGAGAACTGACCATGAAAAAATAAATGCCAGGGCACTCAAAATAATAAAAACTTGAGTCCTCTTCACCTGGAATCATATATATATATATATATATATATATATATATATATATATATATATATATATGGATAAGCTATTCTTTTGTATATGAATGACTAATATATTATGCCCTCATTACGATTGACCTCTCTCTCCACTTCTTCGATATATGCATTACTCTTCAGGAATGAATTAAGTTCTTTCGGTGACTTTCGTGTGTATACATGGATTATATGCATTACGCTAAAATTTTACTCCTCTGATTCGAAGCGCCTAAAAAAAACGGATGTGTCTAGCCACACTGATGACCTGTTATACAGCTTTTTAATTTTCCTTCATCTCCAGTAAGCCCCTGCCTTTTAGTAGCATTATCAGCTTGTTTGGTGTGAAATGATTAAAACAAATACGGGATAGCTGTATAAAAACCTTTAGTAGAATTTATTTGAAAAAAAACCTTTAACAAAGTGGAATAATTTCCATGTGAAGCGATTCGCCAGTCATCGCTGCTTTATTCCAGTGATATACTGATGATACGAAAATCTTTTTCCACTTTTCATAGTTTTCTCTCACACACACACACACACACACACATGTATATATATATATATATATATATATAATGCTTTTATTATATATGTGTGTGTGATACAGCAAAGCAGAACTCCCTGCAGTTGACTCTTTACGCTCTCGTCCGCCGACTGGGCACTATGGAGAAATCGTAGACTGTAAAAGGAGTAGCTATTCTCGCATTTACACATCGTTCTTTCAGTAATGAATTTCAACACTCTCGGCTACTGGCGCGTATTCAAATTGTGTATACAACACGCTAAAATCCGCCTTCCTCCACTAAGCGCCCATAGCTTAAAGATAGAATTGCCGACTGATGTCAGTTCGTTAAGGCTTCTATCCTGGCTAGAAGCAATCGGTTGTCTAACCGTAATGATGACCTGTGATACAGCGAAATAGGACAGTGTGCGGATGACTATATATAATTCATTGAATATAGTCGATGAAGATAATTTAATAAATTTTGATTGATTTTTTTAAGAATTCTAACATTTTTACATTTTTAAGGAGTTAAAGAATATAAAAATTCTTTATAGTTTTATTGGTCTGGGTACTTTGGGGTTAAAGCACTAGTAAGAAATTTTGTGGGGTATTATTGCAGTGCTTTCATTTTTCAGAGTTTTTCTTTTTCTTCTCTCTCTCTCACTCTCTCTCTCTCTTAATACACACATATATATATATATATATATATATATATATATATATATAAGAATATTTCTTTTGGCATAAATCTTTAAATATTTTACAAAACTGTAAATACAATGTTACACAGCTTTTATAAAGTATATCCAAATTAACTTTAATAATGCTTTCCCTAATAAATCGAGAAATCTAGATTTATGACTTAATTTACAATATTTTTATGTATTACTAAAATATATATCTTTTTATTTTAAATTTATTGTAATTTACATGAGATAATTTCAAATCCGTTTATGCCTGCCTGCATATTTTGGTTGGGATTAATGGAATTATTTTTTAATTACTGACATTTTTAATTAATTTTATATCGTTAATAGTTTGATGCGTTCAAGTGAAATTGCTTCACCAATTTCTATTCCCTTGTGAGAGACGAAAACTCATAAATACACACTTACATAAACCCATTTTACCAACATTTATCTTAAAAATTATTTAGAAAAGCTAGGGTGACAAGAAGGAAAGTAATGAGAGAAAAACGAGTGTGACGCTGAACAGGAAGGAGGTAAGAAATCTAGTTAAAGTTGAAATGAAAATCAAGTAAAAAGAACATTATATATATATATATATATATATATATATATATATAAAGAATGGGTAAAGGTGATATAAGCTTATTGGCTGGATATCAAGAGACAACAGTAAAGGATAGAAATGTATTTAAAGTCGTAAAGGCGGAAAAATCAGCAAAGCATTATTCTTTTTATGGCAAAATTTAGCAGCGGGAATATAAAAAAGAAATATTCCCATTTTTTTATTCCTTTCCGGGACATAAAAGCCAACGACGATTGTATAACATTGCATAATATTTTGGAGGGGAACGACAACTGGAAGAGATAAATGAAAGAATAGGAAGATACAGCCAGCAGTGTATAAGCCCGTATAATTTAACATATCAACACCAGTAGAATTTCAACGGGTACAGTAAATAATAATAATACTTATTATCATTATTATTATTGTTGTTGTTGTTGTTATTATTATTATTATTATTATTATTATTATTATTTACACATTAATACCGTAGTACCTACGGTATTAATATCGCTCTCGAAAGCGATATTAAGGCAAACATAAACACAACAGATTAAACATAGAAACGCCGGGCGACGTACACACAACTACGTATGATAAATGAAAGAAAGCGTTGAACAGGAAATATAAAACGAAAAGAGATTGTCTATATTTCTGAGGTGAGGTAGTATTTACACTATTTACATTATTCCAACTCTTGACCTCATCTTTGTTGCCATTTAGAGTTGTGAGTTCAATACCAGGATACAGTAGTGGTGAACGTAGAGAGTCCAGTTTGAGGGAGATAAATCATGACTAACCAAAGATGCTTCACACAAGGAATGAGAATGATATGCCCCAGTTATCGTAATAAAAGGGTTCGATTAGAAATTCCTAATACCTGAAGAAGACCGGAGCGTACAACGGCCGAAACGTCGTACAAATGGCAACAAAGATGAGGACAATAGATCGAATAATGTAAATAGTAAAAACAGATTAACTATAAGATATGTGTCATCTATTACTATAAAAGAGAGAGAGAGAGAGAGAGAATTATTGTACTTATAGCGTTTCTATGGTTTAAATAATAATTTCAAGTCTTTTAATCCGTATATTTCTACTTATTTTATCTAATCGGTCCTTCAGTTCTCGCTGTGAACAACATAGCAAGTCGTAGTCTTTATATTATCATACAATAATTGTAATACCTACCGAACTACCTATGTGTATCACGCTTTTGATGTAATGAATGAAATTAAATTCATTTTTTTTATGAACTATATTTCCTGAGAAAATAATTGTAATAGAAGAAAGAATAAGACAACAAAGAGAGGCAGCAAGAGAATAGTAGAGAAGAAGACGAGAACGATTATGCGCATATGAGAGACAAGCAGTCCATAATACAGAACGAAGGCAAGCAAGGAAGAATGAACGAAGAAGAGAGAGAACGTTACTGCAATATTTTGTTAAAGTTTTTAAGCTTAAATATTTAATGATACAACAGGGGAATTTCTACTGATATTTTATTGTCATAGTATTTGCCATTCAATCATTAACTGAAGAGTTAAGATTCATCAGAATATTAAAATAAAAAAACGTGAAATTTTACAGGTTAAAGCTAGTTATTATTATTATGTCATTTTTCATCGTATTTCTATTTCTGCTCTGGTCGCACTACCAACCAAGTCTACTCGAAGACCTAGGGCAGGTTGTGGAGTGTTGTTATGGCTCCATTTCATGTTTTTTCTATCTTCCCTATCATCCCTAGAGTTACGCAGACAAAGTTTTCCTTAGTGTTTGGGCTGTACTTAATAAGGCAATTTTTTGTATATCTCTTAAGCTGGGGTTTCCAGGGATTCTTTCAATGTGTTGTTTTGTTCCACTTTTTATCATTCCAAGCGCACCTACTATCACTGGCACAACTCTTGTTTTCAATTTCCACATTTTTTCTATTTCAGTTTTCAGGTCTTTATAGTTTGACAGTTTTTTCAAATTCCTTGGTTGCTATGTTACAATCCGCTGGAAAAGCAAAATCAATTAATAGACAAGTTTTCTCTTTCTGGTTTTTAACAATAATGTTTGGCACGTTTGCTTCAATTTTTTTTGTCTGTGTAGATGGTGTAATCACATAGAATGGTGACATTTCTGTAACCTGTGCTGGGTGATGTTCATGCCAGTGTTTCTTTACAGATTTTCCATACATTGTCCAATGTAAATATTGCCCCACTCTATCGTGGCGATTTTTGTATTCATTTGGGACAAGTAAAGAACAACCTGAGATTAGATGGTCTATTGTTTCTTGGTGTTTATCACAAACCTGCATTTTGGATCCATATTATTATGTATAATATTTGCCTGAAAGATTCTAGTGAAAAGACTTTGGTCTTGCGCTGCAAGAATAAAGCCTTCAGTCTCAGGCTTTAATCCAGATGCACGTAAGCATCGATGAGTATTAACTTTATCAACATTGGATTTATTGGCACGTTATGGATATTGGCCATGCAGAGGTTTGCCTTGCCAGCATTGTTTCATCTGTTCAAGGGCTTTATCTTTGGCTTTCATTTTCATATTTTTTACCGCAATAGTTGGTTCTTGGCTTCTGTTTTGCTTTTCTACAGAATCTTCTAACTGTAAATCTTGTTTGTATTTACTGCCTTCTTTTATTATTGAATATTTTTTCTTTCTTTCTTCATGTTGCCTTACTAATTGTATCATCCAGTTCTTAGTTGTTTCTATGTATGTTAGTAAGCCAATAGTTGTTGTCTTGTATAACAATTCTAGCTGAATAAGACCTCTTCCACCTTCTTTACGGGGTATGTATAGACGGTCTACACCAACCTTTGGATGATGCATCTTATTTCTTAGAAAGAAACTTTCTTGTTTTAGAATCCATTCTTCTGATGTAGTTTAGAGTCCAGTTTAAGATGTTGAAACTATATTGGACAACAGGGATTGCAAGGCTATTAATGGCCACAATTCTGTTCTGAGAATTCAATTCAGCTTTTAATATCATTCGTAGCCTTCTATAGTACTCTTTACGCACTATTTCTTTCATTTTTTATGGTGAATATTTTCACTCTTATTTACACCTAGGTATTTATAAGCTTCTTCTGGTTTCAATTATTTTACTGTCACAGCAGGGTCTAAGCTAATTGAAGATGTTTCTTGTATTGATCCACGTAAAACAGTAGCTTTAGCACATTTATTCAAATTGAATTTCATTCCAATGTCTTCGCTGAAGCATTTTACAGTTTGCAGAAGACCTTCCAGCTCATTATCATTCTTAGCATACAACTTTAAGTCATCCATGTAAAATAGATGGCTTATTTTCTTTTGGCCTATTTTATAACCACATTCTGTCTTATTAAGTTGACTGGTTAGTCCTATTAATGATATGCAGAATAGAAAGGTAGACAAAGAATCACCTTGAAATATAGCTCTTTTGATGTTTATTTCATCAGACTTATAGGTTCCATTTATATGAGTGAGGTAAAGGGTTGTTTTCCATATAGATATGCACTGTTTGATGAAATTGATGATGACGGGTGATATCTTGTATATATTTAAAGTCTTTAAAATCCAGGAATGTGGCACACTATCGAATGCCTTACGATAATCTATCCAGGCAAGAGTTTCCTTTGTAATGTAGCAGTTTCCAGGATCATTTTGTTAATGAGCAATTGGTTTTTATATCCATAACAGCCACGTTTGCACCCTTTTTGTTCAAGCGGTAACATGTCATTTCTTTCTAAGAATAAATATGTCTGTTTTGTTAAAATAGATGTTAATAGTTTATATGTTGTCGGAAGGCATGTAATTGGTCTGTAGTTTTTCGGGTTGTTTGTGTCACTATTCATGGGTAGAAAAAATGTAATTCCTTTGGTCATCCATGCCGGAATTTTAGTGAGATCGTCAACCATTTCTTGAAGTTCTTTGGCTAGTTTTTATGTGCTGTATTTAAATAATATAGCCAAAAGTTAGCAATTTTATCTATACCTGAAAATTTCCAATTGTGTGCTTTTTTTAGTGCAGATTTAACATCCTCTTCTGTAATTCCAGCCCATGTCTGTTCTGGTTTATTTTTTATTCGTTTTATCTCTTGTGCAATCCAATCTACTTCTTTGCTATGTTCTTTTGGGCAAGCCCATTTTTTTCCCAGAACTGTGCAACTTCTTCCATTTGTTTTGGTGGGGACTGTCTCTTCAATTCTTTTTTTTTACCTATTTCCCTGAAAAATTTATTTGCATCGGTTTGAAAAATTTTGTTTTGTCTGTAGAATCTTGATCTTTTCTCATAGCGTCTTATTCTTTCAGCTGTATTGTTTGCTTTATTTTTTCCTTAATTGAGAGGACGTCATTTTCATTTCTAATGTTGCACTTTCTTTCGACTCTTCTGCTTTTCCTAGTTCTTACATTTATTCCTCTAGTCAGTTCATCCAAGACTGATAGTTGACTTCTAAGTTGTTCGATTTCTTTTTCTATTTTTCTTTTCCAAAGGTGGATCTTCAGGTCTGCGAGACTGCCTTGTTTTTAATTTGATGTTCAATTTTTTGTTGCTTCTATTGCTGATGCATATATTGCTTCATTGAGATTTGTATGAGTGTCTTCTTCATCCAAAATTAGTTTGAGTGCTGCATTGTAGAGCTTAATAGTTCGGAGGTTATGCTTTGTTGGTTGTAATTTTGGGAGCTGTTCTCGTTCCTCCATTGCAATATTTTGTATTTGACTTAGATGGTTCTTTATTTCTTCCTTGGCTTCTTCTATACTGTTCTTATTTTCAGTAAAATAATCCTGTTCAATGTGTTCTGAACTCGTTTTATTTACGTCTTGTAACTGACTCAGATCACACCTTTCCATCACTTTTCAACTTACAGCATTATATTCACAGTGATTTGTGTGTATTACGGTTTCTGCATTATGACCTATGGCTTGTTTGATGTTATTACTTTTTCTTTCTGATTCCGGTTTCTTTTCATATTTTGTTGATTCGTCTATTCTGGTTATAATCTTTTAATCTCATTAATTTCAGCCTCTGTCAATCTTTATTATTAATGTCAGTTAATAATAATGATTAATCTCATTAATGTCAGCCTCTGTCAATTATTATTATTATTATTATTATTATTATTATTATTATTATTATTATTATTACTATTATTATCCTGGATTTCTGACATTTTCTTTATGGGTCCCAAACAGTGAATTTAGGTCAGAAAGTGCCTTATGAATTATTCCAGTTTTTGTCAAAAAAACAGCCTAAGATCACACCTATTTTATATAATAAAGCTCTTCGTAATGGAAGTTATGTACTGGTGAGTACAATGTTTTGCATTTCTTTAATGCTTGAACTACCAGGAATTCCTTCAATGATTCTATTAGAATTATTTCCAATCAGTCCGAGGGAGCCAGTTACAGCGAGAATGACTGATGTCATCATGTGCCAAAATCTCTTAGATTTCCAAATCAAGAACTTTGCATTTCGATAGTTTTTTGAGGATCTTCAAAGAAATATTACAATCTCCAAGAACAGCCATGTCAAGAAAAATGCATTATAGTTATTACTATTATGTAACTCTTCTACCTTCATTTCATATGCAATAACGAAGCTTACTAAAAAATAATAATAATAATAACTGTTGTTGTTATTATTATTATTATTATTATTATTATTATTATTATTATTATTATTATTAACCATTTGAAGTCATCTTCATTTCTTGTCGGTATGAGTTATTAAGATGTGATAATAATAAAATAACGATAATAATAATAATGAAACCTGTTTTCCTGATGTCTGAAGTAGTTAAGCATTTTCTAGTAGCACACATATAAACCCAGAAATCGAATGCTGATAGTCAATGTAATATCAGTGATATAACGGAACATTTTTGAGAACAGCAATGAATATTTGGATTTAAACAATTTATTCCGCGTGTGTGTCAGCTTATCACCATGTTGGATTCAGAAGTTTCGCGGTTAAGCCAGAGGACAAGGGACATAACTAAATTCTATCTTAAGTTATTGTTCTTTATAGATGAGAAGGAGTAAATTAAAAAAAAATAACAGTTTCTATATAAGAAAACAATAATTAATTATCATTATTATTATTATTATTGTTATTATTATTTACCAAGCTAACTTACTGAGTATAAGATAAGGATAGTAAAATTATTTAATAGTCATCTGCGTCGAGAGACTCTGATTGCATTGAATATCAGCATTCGAATTCTGGTTATAGTTTTTACCATGACAAAACTCCCTCAATTCCTAGATGGACGAGGATTTCTCTTTCGAACAGACCATCGTCCGTTAGTGTCTGTATCTGATTTAAACTGGTGTTCTCTCATGTACAGAAAATAGACTGAAACACTGGGGAACTATACTATTGAATTACAATTATGAAAGAGAATTTTTACCACCGAAGAAATTATGTCATGTTGATGGACTGCCTTGCTTAATTACAAAATTAGACGAACCACTTGAAAATACAGTGATTGTGGCAACAAGAGCTCAAAACGAAATTAAAAATGCCTTTTTAATACTGTAAGAGAGTGCTTATAACTCTGGAATTAATAAAACTTAAGTCGCGGAACAACGACTTCAAATCAAAAATGAAGGATTACATTGCATGTTAAGTCAAAAATGGAAAGGTAAATGAATGTAAGATATTTTCAATATGTGATGGTGTACTGATGTACGCTGATAGAGTTGTAACTGCAACATCATTGCAAAAACGAATATTAAAGAAACTCGACGTTATTTTTCTAAGAATTTCTAGGATGAAATTTCTAATGAGATGAGACACTTACTGGCCGAAAATGAATGAAGACATGCAAAACAGGATTAAATTATGCAGAGTTTGTGCTCTAGCAAAGTAGTTCTCGCCAATTAAATTTCAACCTTGGTCGGAAAAATACATTCTGTGGTCCTGATTTCATATAGATTTCACTGGGCAGTTAAATAGAACATATTATCTGGTGGTAGTCGACAGTAATACTGAGTGACCTGAAATACTGAAATTCAGAAGACCAACTGCCACGGTAGCAATAAATTCTCTAGCACGACACCAAAACTTTGCAATATTTGGCGTAACTAATTCCGTTGATCCGGACAACAGGACGCATTTTACATCCAGTGAATTCGACTTATTCTGCATGTCCTTACAAATAAAACATATTACAAAATCCCGTATCATCCAAGATCGCACTGACAAACGGGACGCTTTGTTGAGACGTTCAGAAGATTTCTTAAAAAATCGAGTGGCGGAAGAATTCGGATGAGAAAGTGCTTTAGCAATTTCTGAACGTTTACAGAATTATTCCAAATCCTAAGAATAGATTTGGAATGCTGCCGGCGGAATTGATGTTCACCAAAATATTAAGTCTGTGTTCAATAAAATACTACCTGAACGCAAGGCGAAAACATTAAGGAACATAGCTGTAAATAATTGCTTCAAACCGAAAGAAAAAGTATTTTTAAGATGTATCAAAGGGGGAAAATAATTTTAGAAGTATGGCGTGATAAAAAAAAATGGATCGGTCGAATGAATTACATGATGCGGGGACCAAGGTGGGAATATAAACGTCGCCTGAACCAGGTAAAACGTAGATACACTGATTTGGAAAATTCCAGGCAAGAAGTTCCCATGGAAGTACTAAACAATACATCCGACATACCCACGCCACCAGGAATTAATGAACAACAACAATATTGAAAAACAAAAAGAAGTAGGACAGAATTTTTAGGTGTAGAACCAACAGAACAAATGCTGGATTCAGAGGATAGGATCCAAATGGATTCAGCTTAAAAGAAAGGAGTTACGTTGAAAGAAAGTGTCGATACTGACACGTGTAGTCGAACATGAATCTCCAGACAACAACCTGTTGAATAACTTGTGCTACTAAGATAACATTAACATGGAACAGGCTTGCCTCCCAGAGAGTAAAACACTACGCCTGCTTGGCCTAACACTCTCAGCGGACCTCAAGTGAAATGACTACGTTGAATCCATTGCTAAATCCGCTGCTATGAAAGTCGGCTTTCTGTGCAGGGCCCGGAAATTCTTTCCGGCTGAATCCATCCTGCACATATATAAATCTACCATCCGTCCGTGTATTGAATACTGCTGCCACATCTGGTCGGGTGGCCCTGCTATTCTTCTCGGGGTCCTTCACAAAATACAACGGAGAATCTGTAACGTGATCGATACCGACTTGGTAGACCGCCTGCAGTCACTCTCTCACCGGCGTGACGTGGCTTTCCTGTTACTCTTCTATAAATACTTTCACGGCTTCTGCTCTGCTGAACTTAGATCATTGGTGCCCCCTAGGTATGAATTTGCACGAGATACTAGATTAACTAGGCCCCACCCTTTTACAGTGAAACCGATGAAATGTAACCGCAATTTCTACTCCAACAGCTTCTTTTCTCGCACTTCCCGCCTGTGGAATTCTCTTTCGCATACTTGCTTCCCCGACGGCTACAACCTCCAGGAGTTTAAATATAAGGTCAATAGACACCTCCTAACACACTAACTCGCACCCATTCTCTCAAACACTCTTCCTATATACCTCCTTACTCGTCTATCACCCTCCTTCTGAAATTTCCTATATTTAATCGCTCTATGTAAGCCCCTGCGCTATAGTGGCAGTGGAATGCCTTGCTTGGGGTGATACGATTAAAAAAAAATGACCATAAATATTTAGTATATAAAGCACTCAGACGGAAGTCAGAGTGTGTTCTGTGTCGTGCATCATCCCAAATACATGCTTTGTCGGTCTCTCTGCCTGCGGACAGAGAGTAATAATCCAGTCGAGACTCCGCCTTTCGGTGGAATCTCGTCTGGAGAATATTAGACAATAAGTTTTAAACCGGGTTATATGGCCCGAATTACCCACATTTAAAAGGCCTTTTGCCACATTTTTTCTAAAGTAGGGAAGCAAATAAATAATGTTCTGTGTTGTGCATCAGCACAATCATTTACCTTGTCGTACTCTCTGCCTTCATGCGGAGAGTACTCCGCTGAAGGGTAGGGTCTCGTAAATTTTTAATCGGGTTATATATCGTTTTGTCGTAAGTGAGAAGGCAACAAAATACTGTTCTGTGTTATGCATCAGCACGATCACTTACCTTGTCGGACCCTCTGCTTCGGATAGAGAGTGACCCAGTCGAGGGTAGAGTCTCATCTTGGGAATATTAGACAAATACTTTTATCTCGGGTTTTAGGGCCCAGATTCTCCACATTAAAAAGGGCTTGTGCGACATTCCGCTTCGGTGGTGAGACAGATAAATATCATTCCGACTTGTGCATTATTCCGGTGTTGTGCGTCATTGGGGAAATTGTTTCTGAGTGAATTGTTCCGAGAGCATTATTCTGTATTATTCGTTAACTTTCCGCGAAAACACCGAAATATTATAACACGCAAAATTCGAATTATCAAACTTCTCTTCAGAATAACTTTAAGAAAACTAATGTTAGAAATACATTTGGGAGAGGTATCCATCTTTTGAATGTGATGTGCGTTGTGGTGCAGTGGAATCCATTGTATTCACTTACGCGCAAATACCCTTGGGAAAGGTATTAATCTGTCTTTTCCTTCCAGTTATGGGTTAAATAGCGGGACAGACTGGGTTCTATAGCCTTGGTCGGCAACCAGTCTACCGCAGAAAGCAATGGCAACCTGCTGCGTGATAATCTTCTGCCTAGTCAGGCATGTCTCTTTCGAGACATGATCGCCCAAGTGTGTATCACGTATGGCATTTAACTGATCCATCTTTTCTCTATATGTATAGATTAATTAGTAAAACTTGTATCAGTGAGCCATTATTATCTTTAAAACTAAATTGTTAGAAATATTTCTAAATATATTGTTTTTGAATAACCAGCAAAGGGTTGATAAGCCATAGAAGCGAATGAATCAATCAACGACTAAGTGCAAATAACCACTGCTTGGCCAAGGAGTTAAACTTACAACAACATTAACGATGAGGACGATAATCTTAGTGTAAATAATGTAAATAATAACTCCTCCGCACAGAAATCCAGGCTTTAATTGTTTGTTCAGCTTTTGAAGTGCATTTTTACTTGTGAAATTCGGATACCTGAGAAGTGTTTTTACAGAGGATGGCAAGTGTGACACTGAGATCCAAAGGTGTAATGACATATACAAGGGCGCATTCCAAAAGCTAAGCAGAGTACTAAGAGACAGAAAAATTTCGTTGGAAACAAAGAAAAGGGCACCATCTGTTATGTGATTTCTGTTATTCACTATGGCAGCAAATGTTGAACACACCTATCAAAGATCAACGAAAGACTTGAAGCAGCCGAAATGTAGTTCAAAACAAAGATGCTGAAGATACCATGAACCGAACATGTGAAAAACGGCGAGTTTTGGATAGGATGGAAGCGAAAAGGAACTTACACTTAACATCAGGAAAAGACAGCTGAATTTTCTGAAACACCTAATGAGGAAGAAGGTATTCGAGAATTGGCTACTCACACGACGGATGGAGAGAAAAAGAGACAGGGGAAACCATCGTGTGATATACTTGATGGGCTTAGGTTTGGGAAATACCAAGAGAAAACGTGTTAGCTACAAGGGATAGCAGGATGTGAAGGGCTATGATAGTGATGTAATGAATGAGTAATGAATATGTACACATCTTGCTTCCTCCTCACTGGAATGTGATTGTCTGGTGTCAGGCATAAATATAGACTAAGGCGAAAATGTCCAGAGATCTTCCACTAGAGGTCTATTGGTCTTCCACTAGATATCTACCACTAGAGATCTACGGGTTCTTCGACTAGAGATTTACGTCCATTGGTCTATATCTACTGACTACGCCTACCTCTCAGGATACTGCATACGACGTGTACGTCTACGTACTAGATTGTTCTACGCGGTTACATTTATCTAAACCACTTAACCACGTCAAATTATATATATATATATATATATATATATATATATATATATATACAAAAAAATAATAATAATATTATTATTAACTATAGCAACAACAATACCAATAGTAAAACTAGTATTAATCAAACTATAATTTAAATCGTCTTGTATAACCCACCGAGTACAAACTCGCAGAGTAAATAAGGGGAACAAAAAAAAACAAACGAAGTACATAAACAAAAAGTCAAGCACTCGTAAGAAAGAAAAAAAACCCAAGACGAAAACCCTAACACTAAAGCGCTCAATACCAAAGTAGAGCAAACAAAGACAGAAATCTAAGCAAGAGCCAACAACCGACCACGTTTTCGCCTAACGGCGAAATATATATTTCTGGGACATAGTCTACGTCCTAAATGGTCACTGCACATAGAAGAAGAATTCAGATTTTAGTGTTGTCTTTTCTATTCTCTTCCAGATATTTAAACATGACTACAGCTCATGAAAAACAAACAGAAAGTTGCGACAACTTTGGAAATATGATCGGGTTGCCTAAGAAACAAACCTTTCATAATTAATGAATAAATATGTACACCTCAAGGCTATGTAAGATTTTTTTTTTACTGAAGCTAAAAAGAAAGTAAAAGCGTGAAGAAAAACTTAAACCCGCGGGAAATGTAGTCATGATGTCTAGAGACATAACGTGAAGTTCAAGCGTGCCACCAACGTGGCGGGGCAAAAAACATACGGATCAAATTTACCAATATTTACATAATTTCTCTTGCCTTTTCGCACTTCATCTTATTCCGTCTCGCTCTCTTTTTTCTTACTGTTTTAATAATTATTTAATTACTGGTTTAATGAGGGAAGTAACTATTGATTTGTGTGTAAGGAAACTTAACTCAAATTTCAAATCTTGACCGTGTCAATAACGCCAAAATATTTGTTCTAATTAATTAATTACATTGGAGTAATTAATAAGTATTTGATAGACTCTGTTCCATTAGAGTTTCATCATTAATGTTAAATAGTTAAATATGTTTTCACTCGAAATCTATTTTGCAGTATATTTCTAAATGTACATAGTGCGTATTGCCGAGTTCGAATTCCAGTTCAATTCCATTTCGCGTAAATAAATAGAAATGTATTAATCTGACACTTCTTCCTTCAGCTAGGGGCTAAATAACAGAACCGTTTGAGTTATCTAGCCTCGATTGACGCAGAAAGTAATGGCAACCTACTGCAGAAAATCCTCTGCCCAGTATTTCCAGACACGATCACCCAAACGTGTATCATATATAGCAAATGGAAAGTGGGTTCTATAGCCTTTGGTTAGCAAACAGTCTACCGCAAAAAGAATGGCAATCTACTGAGAAAAAAATATTCTACCAAGTCAGTTATGGATCGAAAGAGACATGATCGCCTAAGCTTGTACTATGTATGGTAATTAACTGACTGTTAGTACAAAGAGCATGTTAAGATAAAATCAAACAGATATCTTTTCTTAATAAAACAATTACACTAAGTATTCATAGGTTTTTCCGATAGATGAGGTAGAAAATTCAGTCGAATTAATTTTTCATGAGCCGAATATTCCACTGTCATTAAAGTATAGTGGGTAGGCGTTCTAGTGAAAGGTAAGTGTATATTGTTGCAGATTAACGGAATTTGGCCTTGTTGTAGATAACCCACTATAAGTCATCAAATGATTATAAATCAAGAAAAGCAAATTGAGTTGAAAAATAATATTTTATATATACACATATCAACTAAGGTTTTTACAATCAAAGTAATACTTTGAATATGGGTCCAACGGATGTTAAAATGTTCATGGCAATAAAAGGCTGAAAAGAGAATTAATACTTAGGTATGTGGGAGCGTTGTAAGTGAGGAATGTCTTTGATATATCCGCTCCTTTGGTCAGTAAGTAGTTTTGAGACAGGGAAGAAGGAAAAGAGAGATGAAGGCGACGAGCATAGTAAACCACTTGACTTGGTCAAGGGAGATACTAATTACTCTCGTCTCTCTCGAGTCTGTCTGGGTGTGTCTGCGTCGGTCTGTCTGGCGATGCTTTCTGTATCCGCTTTTTATTTCGACTTATTGGATCGAAGCAGATCATTTGGGGATTCACACTTGTATTTGATTCTGGTTTTCCCATTGGCCGATAAATAAAATTCGCATAGGCTCGCGAACTGGAAATTTAATGTTTAATTAATTTTTAGTTTTCATCCAGAACATCTGCGCGAAGCCGGATGCGCACTGTCGAGTTTTGGTCATTTTCTTGTTGGTCGTAAGAGTGCAAACATCCAGTCCATCGCTTTTGCTTGGTCGGTATCACCACAAAAGTAAGTGTTTGAAATCATGGTTTTTACCTGGAACTAAACACCAAGTGGATGTGCGTTGTGGTGCAGTGGATATCAGCTTAGAATTAGAACTCCAAGAGCCATGTTTGATTTCCAATTGAACTCATTTCATTCACTTACAAATACCTTTGGAAAAGTTATTAATAAATCCAGTAAAAGTCTTTGCATTCTGTTACAAATACCTTTAAGAAATTAGAAGAAAATTCGAACAAGGTAAATAGTGTAAATAGATTTCAAAACGTCTCAACGAAAGATGTTAATGTACTAAATAGAATAATTAAGCCTTGCCTAGGTTTCATGCCTGAATAGTGAACATCGCTTGAATTTAATGTCTGTTTATACCATTTACATTGTTCGGACATTTGTTCTCATATTCGCACCAATCCCTTCTTTTTTCAGTTATGAGTTAAGTAACACAACAGATTGAGTTCTATAGCCTTGGTTTGCAATCAGTCTACCACGCTTGGAGGATTAAGGGGTTTTGCGTAAGATTAACACCCCTATCTGTTGGACACAACACGTTACAGAAGTATCAACCATGTTCCAGTGGGAGCGATGATGTTTTAAACACCAAGTACTGCTTCTTTGGGTAATAACATTTATGCATTTACGTGACATATCCCTTAATGACGTTGGCGGTCAGGCACTCTACAACCTCCTGTTCTTTGTAACTCTCAATTAATTTTGTCTTTTCGTTATCTCTTGCAAACTCTAGTTCATCATTCATTCACACAAGCTCGCCATGTATATTAAGCGTTGTGTCAATCTTTCCTCATTGGGGGGGCCTTGAAATTTCAAATCTGTTCTTGATGTTAAGCATAATTGTCCTTTTTGTTCATGTCTTTACAACTTCATCATTGCTCATATGTTCGGTCTATAGTATTGTCAGCATCTGTAAAATCACTTTTATGGTTCTTCAAATATCTTTTCTAGTATTCATTTCCATATAGGAAGACTGGTATTACATAACTGTTCAGAATAGTAATAAAAACTTTCACCTCACAACAGGATTTTTTGCGGAGTCGGAGATTACTTTCAAGCTAAGTAACGTTCACTATTCAAATACGAAACCTAGGCAAGGCTTAATTTTAGTAAATTGACGTCATTCGTTGAGACATATCGAAGTTTTTTTACACTATTTAGATTCCTCGAATTGTTGTCCTCGTCTTTGTTGTCTTATTCCCGACGTTTATAAGATTTTCTCAACCCCCGCTATTTATTATTCTCTCCACATTTGTTTATTAAATTTATTTTCTAAGGGACGCTTAGATGTAGCACAAGGCCGAAAGTGTAGGGTACCCAGTGATGATCGAACTCACTACTCAGTTGTAATAGGTTTTAGTGAAACAAGTTTGGTAACCTTAACACTTGCGTTGAGCTGCCCTAATTGTTTTATGATATATTTAGATTTTATTTGTTTATTTTTTACCTACCACCTATTTCGTATATTTGTCTATATTTCTGTGATGAGGTATTGCAATTATTTACACTATTCACATTGTGTGGACAATTTTTCACATCTTTGTTGCTATATTCATAACATTTCTTCGGCTGATTACAGTTTTAAAATGGAACCCTTTATTTCGTTCACAGGGGAAATTATTCTAGTTCCATGAGTCATAACTTTTCCATGTAAAAAAAGATTCTGTTCAAAATTCTAATCATATGAAAAAGACCGGAGCGTAAAACAGCCGAAACGCCGTGAATATTTCAGTAATAGTGAAGTAAACAGTCCGAACAGTGTAAATAGTGTAAATAATTACAATACCTCATTGCATTCACTTACGCGCAAACACCCTTGGGAAAGGTATTAATCTGTCTCTTCCCTCCTGTTATGGGTTAAATAACAGGACAGATTGGGTTCTATAGCCTTGGCTGGCAACCAGTCTACCGCAGAAAGCAATGGCAACTATACTGCAGGATAAGCTTCTGCCCAGTCAGTCATGTCTCTTTCGAGACATGATCGCCCAAGCGTGTTTCAAGTATGGCACTTAAGTGACTGACCTCAACATAGAAATATAGACATAGAATAGTTTCGACATCTATATCCTCTGACTTTAAACGAGACGTAAACAAATTTAGTTTTATCAATTAATAGATTTTTCCGACATTATTTCTTAAAACTGTAAACTTAATATTTTAGTGGGTACAGGGATTTGAGTAGACAATCCTTTTTAAAATGGGTAATTAATATTTTTTGACTACAGATTAAATGAAATAAATAATTTCACCGTTTAAAAAACTGTGAAGTTTCACCAAACATATTTTCAATAACGATAGCTTTGCAATTATTTTGATGCAGTTATTATCAAATAAAATAAAAAGCGGTCTCATTCCGGTAAATAGTATTTACTTTGACAAATGTATTGCAAATACAAATTTTAAGCCTGAAATATACATTGTCTCAACTTATCTTCCATCCCGCTCTTTCCTTTCGCTCAAAAACTTTCAGAAACTTTACATATGATTTTATTTTCAAAATATTTTCCTGATGGAAAGCATGCAAATGCCGCTTATAATTACCATATAGTTTTCATAGTTAACGTATACAATTAATAATAATATAATAACTAATATATATTTAATAACCACGAACCTTATAATTTCTTTAAGCAAATGACGCATGAATTGGCACTTTGTGTTGCATATTCTTTTTCAGATTATTCAACAATTGATCTAAACTAAAAAAACAGGAGAACGGACAATTGTCTACATCCTCCTAATCTCGTTATTAAATCAGTGGATCAAATATTATGTTCAAACAAAGAAATGTAAGACAGAAAATTCCAATAGTATTAACTGTTCAAGGCTTGCAATAAAATCCAGTATTATTAATAATAACAAAATTAAAAATCGAATATTAACTATAGATTTGTAAAAACAAAATTGGGGTGGCAGCCAATATTAACCCACCCTTAGTATATAACCGGGTAATTGCTTAATTCAGAATAAAACCTGGCTATGAATAGGGCTAGCTTATTTCATACCACAGGGTATAAATAAACTGGGCGAAACTATACCCAACCACCAATTCGACCAAGTTTTCTCGCTTTTCTCGTGAGTATCAATAATTGTTTTTCCTGTTTGTTTTTTCTATTTGCTTTTCTTCTGTTTGTTCTTTTTTATGAGAATATTATATGTTTGTTCTAGTCTATAACCTCATTTATGTATAATCAAGGAGCCATGTTTCTAAAAGGTAATTAATCTTGTAAATAGGATACAAAATCCTATATTTTAACAGCGAATAGTTGAAGCCAAAAAATAGAAAACGCATCAGAACCACTGAAAACACATGTTTGAAGAAAAAAGATTTAAAATAAATTAAGTGATTCTGGGAGCTGATTGGACAATGACCCTTTTGGAGCTGATCACGTAACTGAATTAATTCACGTTTCTGGTGACAGTCAGAGGGCCACGGGCTGTCCTCCTGATCCAAATCCAGTTGACCTATCTTTTCTTACCCTTTCATCTTCTCTTTCGCGCCGCATTCATTGATTCTCCTTCTTCCTCAGCACTGTCCGACAACAAAAGAGAGGAACAAATACTCAATATTCGAACGTTTACTCCTATCAAGCACTCAATCAAAACATCAACTAAACTTTTTGTCAAAAATCATTTCTTCTTGAATTCAACAAAAAAAAAAGAATTTTTTTACATTTAAATACAATTCTTATGAATAACAAAATAGATGTTATATTTTGATTGATAAATAGAAAAGATATTTTTATCCGTTAATGTATGCTAAATCTGCTGAATCTTTAATTGGGAAGTGTCTGCTATGTTTAGAAAGTAGCCTTTTACCATACATGGCCGACCGCCCCTACAAGAATGAACATACAGAACGCCAGTGGCCAATCAAAAAGTCGAACACACTCTTTGATATTTGGACCTGCTAAAGTAAGGCATCGGAATTAAACTGAAAGCTGTCGAATGTACACCGGATACTTCTGGATTCAGACTTTTCATGATCCATGGCATAACCCGATATTATATGTCAATACAATCATATACATAGTATTATTTGTGAAAATTTTGGCCTAGGAGTATATTGTAACCCCGACCATTTCATGCCAATTCGAACTTAACTTCTACCCAGAATATAAAAGAGCCTTTTCCAAAAATAATACCGGGTTCATCTAAGCTGGGGTTATACACTGACTTTTACAAGACGATTAGGTAAACGTTTATAACAGTCCAGCATTAATTACAGGTTCATGCGTGTGCGCTTGTCACGGTTATTGTCTTATAAAGTGAAATTAGAGTACAGAGTTCAAAGGGCAGTCGATTATCTTTCAGTTTACGCTAATATCCGTGAAAAATAACATGAGCCGTCTCCCTCAAGCTATAGGTTAAATATCAAGGAGAACTGGTTTCTCTTATTTTGAGCTGACGAATTACTATATTCAAAAGCAGAATAAATTGGAATGAACTCCTTTACTTTTGGGTTGGTAGGATTTAATGGGTTAAAAGACGTCAAGTTATCACTGATAAACAAGAGAAGAAATTAGAGAATTCCCTCCTTACAGTATTAAAACTAAATGTTGGCTTATCATCAAAAGAAATAAGGATGTTCACTCTTCAGTGTGCCAAACAGTTTTTATTGAAACAGTTCAGTCATGTGAAGAAAACGGATGTTCAAGTTCAGACTGGTTTACATTTTTTATCAAACGTTATCCAAATTTATCAATACGTGCGCCTAAACCTTCTAAGTTGGCTCGAGCTACAAATGTCAAAACAACTAATGTTGCTCAGTTCGTCGATGACTCAAATGAAGTCCTTGACCGCTATAAAATTTATGCAACTGATATATTTAATTGTGGGTAAACTTATGTAGCAATTGTTCAGAAACACTCAAGTATGACGATGAAAGGAACTTTGGGTGTGGGATTTATATTTAGATTGGTCATTTAGTAACAGTATAAGCTTCGTAGCAAGCGATCTTGTTTTCACGCATGTGTTTCTTGCTTGTGAGATCAAAACGGCGTAAGCTGTCTTTTAAGTGACCTAATTCTTAACTTTCTTCATCATCATATTAACTAGATGAAATAGCCAATATATAGAGAGAGGCTAGTTATGTTTTACCTGGCATCAGAAGCAATCTTCGGGTAACTTGACAACAAGTCAATCAATCCTCTCAGTAGCGCAAGTGAAGATTACATGCGAAGGCCACCTGCGCTGGAAGCCATTTGTAGTGTTAGGATATAGCCTCGGTGTTCTTGCTCCGCCATTATACACCAGGTTTCTTTGGGGCTATCATGATTTATTTTGCTCTATGATATCCATCGGAGAACAATTCTGGTAAGTGACCTTAACTAATTGCAATTAAGAGTTGCTTTTTATTGAGAAAACCCATATGACCGGTTTTTAAATAATATATATATATATATATATATATATATATATATTAAAATTTGTGTATTTATGCAGTAAATTTCCTTTTAAACGTATCAGATTAAATAAATTGCAAACGCTATATTTGCTTATTCTTAATAAAATCTGTTCATATTCACGGATAATCTTTCGCGTATTACAATCAAAAGATGTCAGAAAGAGGTCGAAAGTAATTGGGTACCTTAAGAAATGAGTGAATATAACATCTGTCAACGTTACAGCTCATTTCTGACTAATGATTGTAATAAGCGAAAGATCATCCGTGAGTATAAACGGATTTTATTAAGAATAAAGCAAACATAGTGTTTGCAATTTATTTAATCTCTCTCTCTCACACACACACACACACATACACACACACATACACACACACACACACACACACACACATATATATATATATATATATATATATATATATATATATATATGGGAGTGAATTGCAGACCCTTAAATACAGAGAGAATTTTATTTGATTAATAGAAAATATCAAGTAGATAAAAATAGAGTACACGATGGATATAATTCAGACCATTATAAAATATTGAGAAGAAAATTCAACACATGGTTAAGCGGTTGTAAATCGAGATGTATTTTCCAACGGTCCGATTGACATGATGTAAATTTGCATCGTCGAAATAAATCTCGATTTGTAACTCTCTAACCATGTGTTGAGTTTTCTTCTCAATACACACACACACACACACACACACACACACACATCTATCGCCCGGTTCACACTCCACCCACGTCTATTGAACGGGTGAAGAGGCTCATCCCTTGTTTCCTGTTTAGGATGTGGTTTCCGGCTTTCTCTTTTCCAATCTTTTCACTCTTACGTAGCCCCCTGCACATCAGTGGCGTTACCGCCTTGCTCGGGGTGATATGATTATATATATATATATATATATATACACCCAGTAAGGTTCACCCTGTAAAAGCCAAGAGGACCATTGAGGTGTACGTTGTGGTAGTTTATACGAATAGGAAAGAAGAAAATGTTCAACTCTAGATTGTAGTGATCGGGAAAACGATCAGTTCAACAAAGCAATGGTTCGCGGGAAGAAGCTGTCCAGAGTGGAACTTAGTTCTCACTGATGAAATACGAAGGGAATGTGGGTGGTTTGCTGCAATGTAAGTGGCATAGCGGATTCTAGCCATGAAGGTGAGACCTGGCGGATCTCAGGAAAGTAGTTCGTCTGAAGGACTTTTCATGGAAATAGCGACAGAGAAGGAAAACACTCCTACATTTTATTAAGTGTCTTACTTAATAGTGTCACTTAAACAAAAGTTAATAAACTGGACGAACATGGGCAAATGTAAATTGGTTCTCATTCGAACGAAAGCAAAATTATTTGTAGATTTTTATTACTACAAACGCTCTACGAGATTGGCAATAATCTCATCATTTTACATTTGAAATTGCTAGAATTAACTGTAATTTCTATGCTAACATTCTTTTCTATTACATGTCTCACTTATGGAACTCTCCTTCTGACTCTTGCTTTTCAGTCAACTATTCTCTTCGAAAATCTAGAATACAATCTCCGCTTTTAGTACGTACGTGTTTGGGCAGACATTACAGCGTAATTCACGTCTAACGGCCTAGATCTGCGATTTTCAAATGGTGCGCCATGGCACACTGGGGTGCCGTGAGATCAACGTAACATTTTAAAGGTCATAATTTCTTTTCAGAGAAGTCCAAAACATAGTGTAAGTATTCAAATTAAAACGCTTTTAAATTGGTTAAATGGTAAAGGATCTCAATTTAGTATTCAACAGAAAATATTACCTCGTTTTGGTTATCTCTCAAGGGAGAATTTCCAGATATTACGCAAACAGTAACGAAAATAGATCTTTTGTTCTCAACGTCATATCTGAGCCAAGCAAGCTTTTCTTAAATATTTTTAAAAAATTTATCACGGCTAGTAATCATGGAAGAAAATTTAATAGTAAGTCTATCCAAAAGTTGGCCTTGCAAGGAAGATCTTAAAAACGTCAAGCTCAGATATGTCAAATTTTTTATATCGTTTCGTTCTAAGCAAAACAATAACGACACAAAAACTGAAAGGGTTACTGAGTGTTAAAGAATATAGGAAAAACAACTATTATTAAGAAGAGAGAACGATAAAAGAATAAGCATTTTGAAGAGAAAACATAACAGTAGAGATTGTATTCTAGATTTTCGAAGAGAATAGTTGACTGAAAAGCAAAAGTCAGAAGGAGAGTTCCACAAGTGAGACATGTAATAGGAAAAATGTTAGCATAAAAATTACAGTTCATTCTAGCAATTTCAAATGTAAAATGATGAGATTATTGCCAATCTCGCTTAAATTCATGAAGTTAAGGTTTCATAGACGAAAGTTCCTTAAATTGTAAACTATATCTACATGATAAAAAAGCCGTGTGTGTCCGTTCGTTACAAGACCTTATTATTGAAAAGAGTGATAGGTCAATCTTTCTCGAAATATGTATGAGATGAGCGGAGTACGTTGCCTGATATTCACGACTACAGTTAAATCCATTGATGTCTGGGTAAGGAGAATGAGTGCGTTTCATTTCAATGGAACCGTATGTTTTTATGTACGTATGTATGTGTTTAGATATATATGTATGTATATTTTTCTTTATTTTTCTCACTGAATTCAAGTAGGGTCTTTCCCCATAGAGGTAAAGTATTTTTATGCTCGCCCTTATTACTTTTTTCTAGCCAAATCCCTGTCTTATGAGTATTTTCTTTTATCCGTTAAATAGAAGTAGATAGATTCTACTATCGTCCGGTTCACACACATTCCACCTCTATTGAACAGCAGTAGAGATCCATACCCTGTTCCCTATTCAAGAAGTGGTTTCCAGCTCTCTTCCTCTCCTCAGACATCAGTATTGGTGCTTCCACGATTTTCCTGCGATGTGTGTGGTTGGTGGCAACGTCCCTTCATTGTAATGGTAATGGTTTAACAATTTCTTCGTTGTTGCTTCCGACTGTTAATTAGGAGCCCTAACTTTTGCGGAGCGCAGAGAGCGGCTGTTCTGATCAAAATCTGCATAATATCGGGGTTCTTGCAGTGCCATGTCGCGCATGGAGAGGTGTCCCTGCCAGAGCATCCGGTGGGCAACCCTGAGGCTACACTTTGCTGCTGTCCGCGCTCAGCTACCTTCCCGCGCATGTCGTAGTCAATGACCGTCTGCCACCTCTAGTCGAGGACACTCTTCACCAACAACAAACATGAACAACCATATCTCAATAAACAGAACTAAATCAGGCAAAGTAAACTCACCTAAACCTCTCAACATTTCCTTCACGAACATCCGGGGTATTCGTACCAATTTTTGTAGAGTGGGATCTTTCCTCCACGAAAAGCCCCTTGGCATCCAAGCGCTCTGTGAGACTAATCTTAAGCCCTCAATTCCCTCCTTTGATTTCTCGATTCCTGGCTACCTTCCCTCCTTAAGGAAGGACTCCACTGTCCATGGTCTGGGGGCTTAACGTGAGGGAACACCTAGCTCTATCTAGGGTAACAGCTCTCGAATTCTCTGGCTACCCATACATGTGTCTCAGTCTTTGACTTGTCAAAATAGTTCGCTATCTTTTCTTTCTGTACCGTTCCCCTTCCTGTTCCTATAGCTCCCTGTTAGACAGTATCACTGACAATGTAGATAAGGCTACTTCCTCCCAGCCATTCGATAACATATTTGGGTTCGGAGATCTTAACGCCCATCATGCCAAGTGGCTAGAAAAGTCAGTCACTGATTTTGCTGGCATTCATACTATGACCGTTGCTAATTTTCAATCTCTTACGCAAGTAATGAAATTCCCCACGCGCTTCCAAAGTACACGATTCAGGACACGCTTCTCTACTAAATATCTGCTTCACTTCTGTCCCTGACTCCTACCAAGAATCGCAACTCTGCCCTCTCGGTAAATTCGATCATGCTGTGGTTTCTTTTAATATCTCTCTTCAAGCTCACTCCCCACGGGAAATTCCTACCAAAAGAATTTTCTACTGCTACCAAATAGCAGACTACTGCGTTCGTTCCGCGATTTTTTATGTGACGTCCCTTGTTTACTCTCCCCGTTGAGGACTGCCCCTCTGATGTTTCTTTCTGGGTGAAAGCTGGCATCGATGCTTTCCGACCCAAACCTCATTCTTTCCCCTAGTTCTCTTTTGCCTTCTTAGTTCCCATTGTCCACAGGAACCACTTCTTCTGGCTATTTCGGAGCCATGCGTCTGATTATAATAGGCGCTTATTTGCCTTTGTAATGAGTGTAAGAGGATCTTGATTTACGCTAAGCTGTTGTTTACTATTGTTTGCTAAGAGAATGAGGCAGCATAGCTGCCTGCAAGTTGGGATCCAAAGACTAGAGGTGGCTTTGCAAATGTGAGCTGAACAACAGTAAATCCTCGTTCCATACCTTAATCAATAAATATGAGGTCCTCATGACATCTGTAGACAAAGCCGAGTGCTTTGCTCACAGATTCTCATCCAACTCTACATTTGACTCGTCTGGAGTATTCCGCACCCGACTTCACTCTCAGAGTTGAGGCTCAACTGAGAGATGTTCACATAACCTCCTCTCTGGTATCTAAGATAATTTCAAAACTTGATCCACACATGGTGAGCATGGTGACGGAATCCCTGTCATTGTCTTAAAGAAAGGGCCCCTGAACTCTCCTCTATCCTCTCTAAACTCTATAACTGCTGCCTCTCTGCTCCTTGTTTTCCTGACTGCTGGATGTCCTCTTCTGCGATTCCTATATTTAAGAACTCAGGGGAACAGTCGGACCCATCTAATTATCGCCCTATTACCCTCCTACCAATTTTTGGCGAAGTATTCGAGGCGATCATCAATGCTGAAATAGTTCAACATCTCAGCGCCCATAAACTATTCTCAGATAGAGAAGATGGCTTCTGCTTTGCCGATATGCTAACGACCATCACCGAATACATATACCAGGCCTTCAAACCACATAATGAAGGTTGTCTGGAACGAGCATGCCTCAACATCGTACCACACTGTGTGTCCCAGGGCACTATCCCTAGGCCCGGCGCTCTTTCGAATCTTCATAAAAGAACTGCCTGATGTGATCAAATCTCAAGTAGGCATCTACGATGATGACGCCATCATTTACTCCATCCTGAGTAATAAATCTAGCGAGTTGGCCAAAAATAACCTCGCTGCTTATCTCGAGAAATACCTCCACTCTGTAGAGACCGGTATATATAATATGTATATAACAGCCTGTAAATTTTAATGCTTCTAAAATGAAGCCGCTATCTGTCAACCACCACAGGCAGTCCCTGTTACTACCATCAGCATGGACCAATCGAGTCTCCTTGAAAGCAATACACTGCGCCTCCTCGGTCTCACCCTTTCTTTCGACCTCAATTGGAACCATTACATTGAATCAATAGCTAAACCTCTGCTAGAAATGTTGGCTCACTATATCGGGCCAGGAAATTTTTCCCGCCTGAGTCCATCTTGCATACGACCGTGCATTGAATATTGTTGTCATATCTGGTCGGGCGCCCCTGCCATTCATCTCAAGATTCTCGACAGGATCCAGAGGCTAATGTGATGTTATTGATCCCAACCTAGCAGCTCGACTCTAGCCACTTTCTCATCGACGGGAATGTGGTTTCCCTCTATCTCTTCTACTAATATTTTCATGGCTTCTGCTCGGATGAGCTTAGCTCACTGATGCTCCCTTCACAAAAATTTACTCGAGCAACCAGAATGACAACAAGATCCCATCCTTTTACAGTTAAATCAACTGAATGCAGCCACCATTTCTACTCCACCTGTGGAACTCCCTATACTTGCTTCCCTGACGGTTACAATCTCCAAGAATTTAAATGCAATGTAAATTGCCATCTCTTATCCATTTGACGCCAGTCCTTCTCTCATCATTTTGCCATCACCCCGTGTATCTTGTTCTTTTCTTTTCTCACTCTACCTTCACAACTATCTTCACACCGGTATTCCCACCTTCTCTTGCCCTTTCTCTTACACCCCCTGTAACCAGTTCATCTTTCTCTTCGCTCTTTTCCTGCTTAAATTCTTTAAATATAACAACTTTAAAAAGTATTTCAATATAAATTATAAATAATGAGATACAAACGAACATGTTTTAAATTGACAATTTTTTCCATTTCACTGAAACATTTTTATCTTCCCTTCCTTTTTTCTTTCATTCTTTCTTTAATCATTTACTCCCTGAAACCAAGTAGCGACCCTGATGCAGCATTCTAGTATCTTAGTATGTAGTTATCTCCGCTCATTTTCGATACCTAAGTTTTAAGCAGAATTTTTAAAAAGAAAACGTTTTCTTGAAGCATTAATTTTAGCTTATTTGATAAGTAAAAGATTCAATTTACTATTTCCAGCAAGTAAAATACGTTTTTTAATCATTTCACCCAAGTAAGGCTGTAACGCCACTGATGTGCAGGGGGCTTCATAAGAGAGTTAACGTTTGAGACAGGAAAAGAATGAAGACAAAGTCGAACCAGCTACAGTGGGTGAAAGAGAAAGTGCATTAGAAGGATGTGAACACAGGAGTGAAGACAGTTACGAAGGTAGAGCGAAAAGAAAATAACCAAGATACACAGGATGATGTGGTAAAGGCTGAGGTTACGTGAATAACAGATGGGAATTGACATTGCATTGAAATTCATGGAGGTTGTAGCCGTCAAGGAAAGCAAGTATATGGAAAGAGATTTCCACAGGCTGGAAGCGCGAGAAAAGAAGCTGCTGGAGTGGAACTATAGTCTACATTTGTTTGATCTAACTGTAAAAGGGTGGGATCCTGATGCCAGTCTGATTGCCCGAGTAAATTCTTGTGAAGAGGGCATCAGTGACCTATGTTTTTTGAAGCAGAAATCATGAAAATATTTGTAGAAAAGACAGAGAAAAGCCATTTTGAAATATTTAAAAATTCTTCAATTTTTGAACGATCCATACATTTGTAAGCAAAAGTTAATTCTCGGTTTTAAAAATCTTACAAAAATAAAATATAATTCTGTGACACTTTTTGTAGAAAATTGGCAAATTTGAAGTTAAATTAATCTAATTGAAAACAAATATTAATTGTTTTTTGGCATAAAATTGAGAATAAAATTGAGAATAAAATTATTTCTTAATCATGAATCTCTGATTTTTCTGACCTTTGAAGTCGGTGATGACAGCCTGTCATAAATCAATTTACACATCTGGAAGTATGGATGACCAGAATTGACATAAGTGAGCGTTTCGTAAGAGGAACAGCCCTTGAAACACGTAACCTTGTAATGATAAATCTCTTTCGAAATTTAAAAATTGGTTCAATTTAACATAGAAAAATTAAATTTAACTTAAAAATCTCAATGCTGAATAATTTGTATTAAACTTTACAATTTTCGATTTGAAAATATAGTCTTTACATAATGAATTAATAACCGAAGACACTGTTTCAAGAATATCATGTGATAAAAAATGTTGAGGAACATTGGTCTAGATCAGAGGTCGACATCCTTTTGTAGAGTGAGCTATGTCGAGTCATGGGGGAGGGCCAGACTGCTATGATTCTAATGTGATGGAGGAGAAAAATATAAAATGCATAAAATTTGATTTTATATATAATTTTGAAATGATTTGAAAATTATGTTCGATAAAGTTTGGTTGGAAAACGTATTTTGATTTTTTTCTTGTTTTTGTTTACATAAAAAAAATTTCGAAGTTGCAAAAAGTGTTTCACCTCTTTTTCAATCCGATAAAAACAGGTTTCTAAAGCATGACAAAGAAAAATATCTACTGGGAAATTTGTTAAAAAATTATTACATCTTAAAAATAAATGTTTCATAAATCAGTATTGAAAAAAGAAATACATTAAAATCGGTTGAAAATACTATTTTATATTCAGTTTCAATTGGAGTAGATAGACTTTTCAATTGGAGTAGATAGACTAAACTATCGCCCGGTTCACACTCCACCCACGTTTATTGAACAGGTGTAGAGGCTCATCCCTTGTTCCCGGTTTAGGATGTGGTTTCCGGCTTTCTCTCTTCTAATCTTTTCACTCTTACGTAGCTCCCAGCACATCAGTGGCGTTACCGCCTTGCTTGGGGTGATATGATTAAAAAAAAAAGTACCCGCTCACGAAAGCAATTTCACAGGAAAAGTGAAAGCGAGATCGTACTTTAATTTTGGCGATTCCTACAAATAAAAAACAAAAAGTAAAACACATTCTTCAGGTAAAAAGAAATTAAATTTCCACTCAATATATTCAGACTATCAACTGTCACTTTGATTTTGTTTACCTATATTTATATCGTTCTCCAGGGTAAGGTAGCGGTCTGAACAAGATTCACTCGAGGGCCAGATGTGGTCCACGGGTCGGGGGTTGCCGACCGCTGGTCTAGATCAACGTTTCTCAACCTTTTCTTTTATTCTTGTGGAACCCTTAAAATATTTCATGTCTCAGAGAACCCCCTACATAAGAATTATTTAATGTCATCAATAATATATATCTCATCAATATATCACTTATACTTTTATCCTAGTTCACGTTGTAAACATGCATTATTTATGAGTATTATAATTTCAAATAGTATCAGTTAAGTGCCATACGTGATACACGCTTGGGCGATCATGTCTCGAAAGAGACATGACTGACTAAGGGTAGAACATTATCTCGCAGTAGGTTGCAATTACTTCCTGCGATAGACTGGTTGCCAGCCAAGGCTATAGAACCCAATCTGTTATTTAACCCATAACTGGAGGGAATTTGCGTGGATGTGAATGCAAAGAATTCAACTGGAATTCGAACTCGGCTTCCCGATTTGTCGTTCTGAGTCGATATCCACTGCACCACAACGTACACATAATAAAGCCTCTTATACTATCAAATAGTATAAGAGGTTTTATTATATTAACCAGGAATTTTCCAGCAATATGCTGTACATGTATTGTAAAATTACTAATTGTTTGTTCTATAAATACTTTCATGGCTTCTGCTCGGACGAACTTAAGTCACTGGTGCCTCCTCAACAGGTGTTTACTCGTGCAACCAGACTGGCAACTGGGTCCCACCCATTCACAGTCAGGTTAGCCAAATGCAGACGACAATACTACTCCTGCAACTTCTTCTCTCGCATTTCCCGCCTGTGGAACTCGCTCCCATATTCTTGTTTTCCTGACGGCTACAACCTCCAGAAATTTAAATGCAATGTCGAATACTCATCTATTAACCACTGGACTCTAGCTCTTTCCCACCCCCGTATATCCTTCCCTTTCTCTCCACCTATGTATCTGTCAACGCACCTGCATTCTCGGCTTTCTATTGTTCCTTTCTAACTAGTTTGTACTCCTCACTCTTTTCTAATTAATTATATAAATATGCATATTTCCTATTTTAATTTTTACATTTTAATTGCAATAAATTTTGCATTGCTAATAATGACCATTTAGTATAATTTGCATTTCGATTAGTATTTTATTCAAACAATTTAAAATTCAAAAAATGTTTTTCAGGCGGTGTTTACATAATCATTTTGGCCATCAGGTGCACGGTCATGGTAATTGTAATATTAGCCGGTTTCTCATAAGGAATCATTTGACATTCCTTGACTGAGAAATCGGTGCTACTTCCATTGAAATTTAAAACATACGTCTATTAAAATAACTTTTTGAGAAAAAGCGTATATCCACAAACTGTTACCGTTATTTCCAGTATCGACGGAAGCTTCCTTTCTAAGTTCTTGATTGAAAAAGTGTGAAATATCATCTTGATTATATCATCATTTTTCCTTCCCGTTACAAGTGCTACCCGTTTTAGTTGTTGCTGCTTTTCAAAGTCCTTCAATGATGTGGGTTTTATTATTTGGTACCTTACTTTATGATTCTGTAGCACATGTTTTGAACAAGGATTTTCTTTGCAAGCAGTTACAAATGTTAGAAAATAATATTCGGTTTAGGGGAATTTTCACTGGTTATTCGTTATTCTGCGGTCGTTATTTAGTCTATTTCTGGAGGATATGCGAAACGCAGCAGACCGGGGAATTCAAATTAGAAGATCCTAGGAGTGGAATGATTGAGAAAATACTCGTCTAATTGTTCCTTTCCCACTTGAATGAAGCGGGTAGGAAGAGAATTGCTGGAACTTGTATCTGCGTTGGTCGATCCAGGCAATCATTCGGGGTTGCTTTCTATTTCTTCAAGATTAACCACAATACATAAAATGAATAAAGTTAGGAAAAAATAAAAATTTACTTGCACTTTATTTACAGTATGCAAAGGCATGTACCCTTAGCAGAGACTAGACCATCGAAAAAACCCTCATTACCACACAAGTCAACCATCCGTCCGTGCATGGAGTACTGCTGCCATTTATGGTCAGGTGCCCCTGCCGTTCTCCTCAGTGTTCTTGACAAGCTCCAAAGGAGAGTCTGTAATGTGATAGGTACTGATCTGGCGACTCGACTGCAGTCACTTCCCCATCGTCAAAATGTGGCCTCCCTCTGTCTCTTCTATAAATACTTTCATGGCTTCTGCTCGGATGAGCTTAAGTCACTGATGCCTACTCAACAGGTGTTTACCCGTGCAACCAGACTGGCAACTGGGCCCCACCCATTCACAGTCAGGTTAGCCAAATGCAGACGACAACTCCTGCAGCTTCCTCTCTCGCACTTCCCGCCTGTGGAACTCACTCCCGTATTCTTGCTTTCCTGACGGCTACAACCTCCAGAAATTTAAATGCAAAGTTAATACTCATCTACTAACCACTGGCCTCTAGCTCTCTTCCCTCCCCTGTATAACCTTCCCTTTCTCTCCACCTATGTATCTGTCATCGCACCTGCTTTCTCGGCTTTCTATTGTTCCTTTCTAACTAGTTTTCACTCTTTTCTAATTAACCTTTTTACAGTTATGTAGCCCCCCGCACATCAGTGGCATTTCTGCGAAATGATTAAAAAAAAAAATACAGAATGAAACAAAAATTACTAAAAGATGAATTACCCTATGAATCAGTGTTTCACACGAAATTCCTGTTGTCTTCTGTCAAAATGTGTTATAGTTTAATTAAGCCATATCAGTATTGATGAAAACCGAAATTGATATGAAGCATTTTATAAAGAACTGATTTTATAAGTTTTACTTGATTTAATATTTAAATTTAATTGTAATCTATTTTTTAATGTAGTAACATATTTGAATTTAATTATTATTTAAATTCGTTTTGTCCTCGGTACGTGACGTCACCGCCCGTCATTTTTTGTTACAATGAATTACTATTGAAAACTGAATAAACCTCTACAAGTCTTAAAATTCATACCGAAATTACACCTTTGTTCGATTATAGATTATTTCAGGACAACAACAGACCTAATCCAGCATTTAAGCACTTAATTCGGAATAAATGGTCTTCTGATACGGTTTACATGTTCATTTTTGTGGTAAACGAAAATAAATCGCCTTAAATTAATTTTCAATAAATCCAAGTATTGCTGAGAACTGAGAATTCCGATAGTAAATATTTTTATTAATTAAAAACATAGAAATACTTCTCGTAGTGTTCTGTTTTTCATTGTATTTTTTGTTTTCTTTTTTCGTGGAACTTTATTCCTTTGAAATTTTACCTGGATTCATTAACGTTTGCGTAAGCCATCGCCCGGTTCACACTCCACTCACGTCTATTGAACAGGTGTAGAGGCTCATCCCTTGTTCCCTGTTTAGGATGTGGTTTCTGGCTTTCTCTTTTCCAATCTTTTCACTTTCTTTTTTGTTTTTTTCTCAATTGGAGTAGATAGACTGAACTATCGCCCGGTTCACACTCCACCCACGTCTACTGAACAGGTGTAGAGGCTCATCCCTTGTTCCCTGTTTAGGATGTGGTTTCTGGCTTTCTCTTTTCCAATCTTTTCACTTTCTTTTTTGTTTTTTTCTCAATTGGAGTAGATAGACTGAACTATCGCCCGGTTCACACTCCACCCACGTTTATTGAACAGGTGTAGAGGCTCAGCCCTTGTTCCCTGTTTAGGACGTGGTTCCCGGCTTTCTCTTTTCTAATCTATTCACTCGTACTTAGCCCCCTGCACACCAGTGGCCTTACCGCCTTGCTCGGGGTTAAATGATTAAAAAAAAACATAATGACACATTTAATAACTGATTTCTTCAAAACACAAGTCTACTTCAGAACACAGGTCTACTTCATTTTAAAAGTTACATAATCTGTAAAATAGCTGTCAATGATCTAGGTTGGTAGACGTTGATTTCACTTATTTAAATTAAACAGTAATGTATACTTAATTTTTTACTTCCACTAATATAACGTTTTTGCAAAGAAGAAACATTATCCTATTATATATAAATCCGATAATAGCTTCAATTAAATGTCTGCAAATTTCGTTAAATATTGAAAAAAATAGTTCACACTTTTTCTCGCAATTAAGTTTAAAAATAATTTTGACACGAAGTGAAAAATAATTTTTAAAACATAAAATGGCTTTTAAAATCACCATGCATATTTATCAATTTGTTTGGTCGTATGCATTTTTACATAATGCTAGTTTATAATCTGGAGATGAGGTGAATTCATATTTCGAGAATATAAACAGGATAAGACTGGTATATATTTATTAATATCAAGTCTGTTTTGAAAAGGCCACAAACTAAGAACATGGTGAGGATTAAACATGTAATGGTCAACAAACATATCTTGGCAAGCATCTCTCTACGTAGACGCCCTAGATTTATTGCGAGGAAGATAAAATGAAATTATCGAAGTGTTTACCAAATGAGCCGGTCTACTTTTTTTCTCATAAAAGAAATAAATATGTAATGAGATTGGCATACACACAAAACCTACGCTTGTCTTTTGTTTATTTTTTTCTCTGTCTGTATTATTTGGAGGCTGATCTTATCATTGAAATCTTTCTTGTGAATTCTCGATAACAAATTACGCCTCAGAAAATATTCTTATTCAGCAACCTCTGCACGTTACACCTGGTGAGTCAAAACCGGTACCTACTGTCCCAGATGATCTGGGTGGTGAAGCAAAAAAACAACTACACCCATTTTCAGGCATATTGGAGTGGGGGATAAAATAGACATTTTCTTTCTAATTCTTATCCGAATTTCGATAAATTTGATAGGAGGGAAGGGTACAATATAATCTTGTTGGTATAAGCCAATTCTAAATTACCTAAAGAGTAGGAAAGTGATTATTATCTTCCTCTGGTACAACACCAAAACGATGAAACATCCAATGAGGATCGAACACGTTACACTGAAATTCTGGAATGAGGAGTTATTGTTTACATTATTTAGACTTATTGTCTGCAACTTTGTTTTTATATATATATATATATATATATATATATATATATATATATATATATATATATCAAAACGTTTTGACCATTCAGCTCTCCGGATTTCAACTGGTGCATGTCGATGCAGCTAATCTTCTGGTAATTTCGAAGTGAACCATTTATTTAATCGATGTATGCAAATTGTTCACGGATATGGCTCGTACTGCTTGCATTAGGTCTAATTCTAACGTGTCCCAGGGATTAAAATGTTGCTTCTCCAATTTGATAACATAGAATTTGGTAACATAGTATATGGGCAGATACTTCAGTCTTAAACAGGCCGAGCTATTTCAGAAACTAGTATTTTATGGTTCCGTTTTCACCGTGATAACCGCTTGAATACAACGAGACATGCTGTTTTTAGATTCTGACATTTTTCTGTTGAAATCAAGATGTCCTTGTTTTCTTTTCCACAATTGCCTTGACTTTAGCTAGATGTTGGTCAGCAAACTTATTCTTGAGGTAACCCCGTACATTTACTATGAGATTGAGGCCAAGGCTGTGATCAGGCTATTCCAACGTAGTACCCTTGAATTTTAAAAGATATTAATGTACTATGTGTCATGGAGCACCCTATGTGCTGCAATCATATTTGTGCATTTAATCGTTAGTTTATACTGTAACAGTTCCAGATTATTTTTATCATTCATGGTTTTTCTAGTTCCGGTAAATATAAAACAGCGGGTCCAAATTATCTGTCTGTGAGGAGGATCCATAGTTTGCGTTATATTTTTCATGATAAAAGTAAAAATCATAGTGGACAAGATCGCAGCCTCTTATCACAGAATTGGATAAAATATTAGTCTCATATAAAGTATTATATATAAAAAGAAAAATTATCATTGAAAATTCGCTGAAATTTTAATTTCAATTTTAAATTTCAATTTGAGTTAATAATAATTATAATATTATGAATAATAATAATAATAATAATAATAATAATAATATGGAAATTTTAAAAAATCATCCATAATAATGTGTATTCAAAATGCAACTCCGTGACAAATACCAGAAAACAATCGACCATCTAATCTCACGATTTTCTATACTTGTCTCAAATAAATATTAAAATCGTCACGATAGAGTAGAGAAATATTTACACTAGACAATGTGCAAACACTTTGGAAAATATGTAAATAAACAAAGGTATGAACATCATCCAGCACCAGTCACAGAAATAGAAGATGTCACCATTCTATGGTATTACACCATCTACATAGACAGGAAAATTGAAGCAAATAAATTGGACATTATTGCCAAAAAACAAAAAGAAAAACTTGCTTACTAATTAATATGGCTTTTCCAGCGAATTTTAACATAGCAACCAAGGAATTTGAAAAACTATCAAAATATAAAGACCTAGAAATTGAAATAGAAAGAATATGGAAATTGAAGACAAAAACAGTATCAGTGATAGTAGGCGCACTTGGAATAATAAAAAATGAAAGAAAACTACATATTAAAAGAATCTCTGGAAAACACAGCTTAAAAGATATAGAAAAATGTTTTAAGTACAGTCTCCACACAACGTAGAACTTTGTCTATGTAACGCTAGAAATGTTATAGAAGATAGAAAAAATGAAATGTATCCATGACAACACACCACAACCTGTCTTAGGTGTTTTCGCAGACTTGATAGGTAATGTGACCATAGCAGAAATTAAATTATGATGAAAAAGACATAATAATAATAATAATATATGAAGCACAGATTTATGAGCATGAAGCAAGTGTATATATTAGTTACTGTGTTTATAGTCTCCGTTTGATGTTGAAGTATATATATTGAATATTGTACATACTAATTGGATAATATTTTTATTGTCTTTTTTTAATTACAATTTGAATTAGAAGTTTCTTGAATTTTAAATGATAAATTTGTTTCTTTTATATTTGATACTCGAGGCCGTGGTGGCTGGTAATTAATAGTAAATTTTATTAATTTGAATATAAGGATAGATATGCTGATACACTTTTCGTAAAAGGGAGTAAACTATATAAAAAGTGTTCCCAGGGATTAGAAATTATAAAACAAGCCAAATGTCTGCTGGGAACAATATCTAATTTAGGTGTTGAAAGTTGGTCGGTTGCGGGGTGAAAATGTTACTCGACGAAAAATCAGGTGTTCGAAGTCCGAAACCATGCGAAGGGAATTTAGGTGATAAATTTGTTTTCGTCAAAACGATTTTGGGGTTTTGAATGATTCATCCTGAGAAAAGCCAAGTTATAGAAGATCACGTGTGAAACGATATTTTTTTAAGCACTACAAAACGGGTGGGAGGACCGCCTGCAGCCACCAGGGAGTCGCGGGCTCAGGCAGCCCACCGAGAAAGGAAGAACGAATTGTGGGATGAGCATTTCTGGCAACCATTACCCGAGAGAGAGGGGGAGATAACCTCCTACCTCCACCCAAGTTCTTGGCGAACAGCAATAAAAGTGAAAGTAAAGAGAAAAAAAAACAGAGAAATTGAGATTTTTGGACCGAGAAGACGGACGAAGATTTTTGGCCGCACTTGACTAACTGCCTAAGTGTAATTCCGACATCAAACAAGAAGTCAGACTTACCAAAAGAAAATTACCAAAGTCAACTAAACGAATTCCTTACATACGCACAAGTCAACCCTTACCAGTTTAACCAAGTGTCTAGTTCAATTTGGGAACAATTTGTATTGACAATTCTGCATGCAAAAATTACTAAGAAAATTACTGTACATTATACTCGCAATAAAACGTGATATTTTTATTCATGAAACTTCTCCGAATATTTAATATTTTTTTATTACTGTACGTCTTCACTCTCTTCAAATCGGCCTGATGCGAGATACTGACGACGGATACTGGCCATTCTGCGATCAAATTAGTCACAATATGTCGCAGAGCAGGCTGAAAGTTGAATTCATCGCTCGGTCGTGGTACTGAATGCTTCGGGCGACAAGAAATTTTGAAATAAGCTATCTGCAGTTCTTGTAAATCATAGGCTGATAGAGATGGAGTTATAAGGTAAGATAAAATCTAAATTTGTTAAGAGGTACAAATGCCAGGAAATTGTGAAAAGCCAAAATCGCCAACGTATTGAAGAGACACAACATATGACAGAAAAATGTATTGGTTAATTAATCTACAAATCTCTCAGAGAATATATTTGAGACAATAATAATAACAGTATCCAATTCATACATTTATATGTTCAATATCAAATATATACACTCGTGTGAACGTGAGATAATAGATACACTTTTCAATATATAACCTTATTTCATTATCACAAATCTATGCATCATTTATGTATTAATAATTATGAATGATCTCTTGAAACTAATGCATAATGACGAATATATATACATGTATATATATATGTGTGTGTGTGTGTGTGTGTGTGTGTGTGTGTGTGTGTGTGTGTTATCTTAATATGATGACTGATGGCGACTGTCCTTTGCACTTTATCTTAATAACTGATTTTATCTGATAGTTTGATTTGTTCACTTTTAGAATCAGTAGATGGTTTCTTCTTCGCTGGAATATTGTTCACTGAGATTTTGCTATGGATTCATTTTTCGTCATATCTCTTACAGTCATACAAATGACATCTGTAGCGCTGAGTACCTGAGATATCCGATTTTCAAAAGTATTTTATGAAATTATTTACGTTCGTAAATCAATAAATTTGTTTATGAAATAATAAAATTAGTTATAGCAAGACTGCTGTTTGCAATACTACCAATATTAAATATTGATAGCATTGCAAACAGCAATCTTGTTACAACTAATTTGAACTGAAAGTTCGTACTCTGATTAACTGTCTGCACGCAATGTTACTATCTGTATTCTTTGAATGTCAGACAGAAATGTTTTTTTCCTAATCGTTAACAAAAAACATTTACAAAATACTATTCTTTAAAACTTCACTGTTTTTAAGCAACCAAATCTCTGTATGACAGTAATTCAACCTTTGTGCTGATGTACGAGGATCATTCAATAAATAAGGTGAGTTTTTCGGTATAACGACTTCTAATATAGATAGAAGCTTACTTTTTTTTTCAACGTTGTCTTCCAGCAGTGCCACACACTTTTCCCATCTGTGCACAAGCTTCCGTATTCCCTAAGCGTAAAAATCCTTGGACTGATGTCTCATTCAATCGCTCTCAGCACTCTCGTGAACGCTTTCAAGGGACCAAACAGGTCAAAGTTTGAAGGAGCAAGGTCTGGGCTGTAAGGGAGATGAGGGAGTAGTTCCCAGCCCAGATCGTTGATGGTCTACACCGTTTGGGCTGCTGTGTGAGGCCTTGCGTTGTCTTTATGCAAGACGACTCCATGTGACTGATGACCGCTGCATTTGTTCTTTATGTCATCTTGACCTGTCTCAGCAGTTCACAGTAGTTGGCACTGTTGACTAAATGAGGCCATTGACTGATTCGATCACCTCAGGAGAGCTCACTTCTTTAGGCCTCCCAGGCCTTGCTTCATCCTCAACACTGATCTGTCCTTTTTTAAACAATTCAGCCCACTTGTAAACATTTTTGGCTGAAACATGTGGCACCATACACATTTGGCATTCTCCTATGAATTTCAACTGGTTTGCACCCTTCAGCAACCAAAAACTTGATAACTGACCTCTGTTCAAGCCTGGAGCATGCTTCTTGGTCGGCCATCTTTGTTAATCTCCAAAACTCTCAAAGTTTGTTTTTTTTTCAATCTGCAAAAAAACTTAAATCTCTTTGAAAAAGAAGTAAAGGAATTTTTTTTTGAAAAATTAAGCTTCTATCTGTATTAGACGTCCTTATACCGAAAAATTTACCTTATTTATTGAATGACCCTCGTAATATTGCCAATGATTGCATTGTTTTACATTAACTAAATGTACATAATGCAATATTCAATAATAATATATAAATGTTAATTTTTGCCAAATGGTTTTTAAATTTTGGCGAGGATTGTACAAATAATTTATTAAAACAACTTTCTACTTCCATAACAACTTCTTGTAATGTATTTTTCTATATCTTTATATCATTTTCAAATAGTGGGCTGGTTTTGTAAGGAAAAAAGCTTTCAACAGTAATGACAAAAAGATTAAAAATACAAATTAGTTTCATTTAAATTAAAATGTAACATCATTTAATGTTAATTTAAAAATTATAGTGATTTTTTTTGTCATCTTTCGAATCTCCGTTTATTTATTTTTTATTTGCTATATTCTTAATTATTCATTTCTTATGAATTCACAATTCTGTTCCTTTCTCTATATTTATTCTCGTTATACTTTTCATCTTTTATTTTCGTTTTTATACGTGAACTTATCCTTTTTCTTCTTTTTCTTCTTCTCTTATTTCTTCTTCTCTTGTTTCTTCTTTTCTTTTTCATCATTTTTTCTTCTTTTACTTCTTTATCTTATTCTACCTCTTCTTCATCTGTTTTTTCTTTTCTTCTCTTATCTTTTCATCTTCATCTTCTCTTCTTCTTCTTCTTCAAAATACTACTGAAAATATGTTTTCCCTTTCACGTTCATCATAATTTGCTCGTCAAAATTTATCATTCATGACATTAAGGAGATTTCTAATTATTTAGTCTATATTTATTTAGAATAAATGAAATTCCGAAGCATTTAACACGTTATTTTTTTCTTAAATTTAATGTATCTTTTTACGTTAGGGAAATCTATATTCTCATCCATTTTATCATTAAATCATAATCAGAAACGAGAAAAACAGCGCAATTATAAAGAAAGAATATAAAACTAAAAACATATTTGGCTTTCTTCTTCTTCTTCTTCTTCTTCTTTTTCTTCTTCTTCTTTTTCTTCTTCTTCTTCTTCATCATCATCATTCTTCTTCTTCTTCTTCTTCTTCTTCTTCTTTTTCTTCTTCTTCTTCTTCATCATCATCATCATTCTTCTTCTTCTTCTTCTTCTTCTTTTTCTTCTTCTTTTTCTTCTTCTTCTTCTTCTTCATCATCATCTTCTTCTTCTTCTTCTTCTTTTTCTTCTTCTTCTTTTTTCTTCTTCTTCTTCTTCATCATCATCTTCTTCTTCTTCTTTTTCTTCTTCTTCTTTTTCTTCTTCTTCTTCTTCATCATCATCTTCTTCTTCTTCTTCTTTTTCTTCTTCTTCTTTTTTCTTCTTCTTCTTCTTCTTCTCCTCCTCCTCCTCCTTCGTCGTCGTCTTCGTCGTCCTGATCGGTATTGTTCAACTTCCTTTCTTTCTTTCTTTTTTTTACACTTTATCTCATACTTCTCTTTCTTTCTTCGTGATAGTGTTTTTTTTTTTATATCATGAAAACTAATTTGTGATAAACATTATCTCACAACCGATTCGACACATGATTCTACGAAACCGAAATCATAAGTTCATTAAAACGTGCTACTGTTTATCTCTTCCAAAAATACAACTAGTTATTTAAGTATCTTCAATGTTTCAGGTAACAGAAATTCTCATTATTTTCACAGATATTTAAATGTGTGATTTCTTTCTCCACTTAAAATTTTGTCTTGAGTTTGTATGGTGTTTTAGATGAAATTTCAATCTGTACCCCAGGATTTGGATCACGGAAACCAATAAAAAAACAAGGAGATTTAATACACACCAGTTTAGTAAATATTTCCAATGACATTGGTATCAGCCAGCTGATGTTGGTAAACCGTTCAAAATAGTATTTATTTATATATTTGACTGGTATATATATTTTTGGTTTTTCTAATGTTCATCAAATGATCTCAAATATGAATCTTCTATAGCATTTTTTGGTTATTAGTAAATATGTTTATCCTTTGAAACTGGTGTCTTACTTTATTAATATTTTATTTCAGATTAGAAATAGAATTTTCAAGTAAATGAGAATGTGTATGTTCGATATATTATTCATTTTGCTTTTAATGAAGGTTACAAAACTGATTTAGACATTTGTTCTGTGTACAGAAATAGATTAATTATCCACAGAATGGTACCTAAATGGATTTCTAGTTTCAAAGAGGGAAGTTCAAACTCACAGACTCTCCACGTTCTGCCCAACCTGTTCAGTTTAATGAAAATTAATTACAGGCATTGATTAAAGAAGAATCGCACAATAATGCAAAGGAATTGACTCGAGAGATGCCAAGCTCATGTTATTGTCGCTCGACATCTCCAGTCCAAGAGTAAGGTCCACAAAGAAGGCACATTGATGCTAGACGTGTTGACCGAAAGAAAAAAATATAATGCCCATCCATTGCAACCAGTTTATTCGCTTGACATTAGACTACTCGGAGATACAAAGAAAGACTCCTTTAGTGAATTACTACCGGAACGAAAAATTGTCTTTACGTGAATATGAAGCAAAGAAAAATGAGTGAGTCCGACAAGCAAGCAAATGATGAACGGAATTCAAGAAAATAAAAGATAGCAATTGACGCTGCATTTAAATTTTTTGTAAAAAAAGAGAAACGAGTAAACGGGAATTCCACAGGCAGGAAGTTCAAGAAAAGAAACTGACTGATTGGAAGTGGCGGTTAAATTTAACTATTTTAACAGTAAATGAGATGGACCTGGATGCCCATCTAGTAGTACGCTTCAATTCCAGAATATACTGTTAAATAGAACAAATCAAAGTATTTACCCACTGATAAGTTTATCCTGGTGTCGAGTTGAGCGTTTCATCATGAAAACGTGTTGTGGAACCCAGACTCACCTCAACATGGACTCCCCCACCGCTATATTAATAGGTGTGTGATAGCAGTAGTGGGAAAAACAGACAGTAGCACTGTGCGCATGACCGCAGTCGACTACCAAGGACTATACTGGATTCGTAAGCTCTGCTTACTGTACCTCTTCTTCTTTGTAACCTTTTCTGTAAATACATTTTTCTTTAACCTACACCTCGTGTTCCCTGTTATATTCCCGTGGACCCACTTTTTGGCTCCACATCAAAACGTTTAACGATACTTGCAGTGACGATGAACAGGGTGCAGATTACGTTTGGTGCCTGTTTTCAAGGAAAGAAGATCGAACGTCTAAAAAAATATACTGATATGTCAAAATAATGTTCTTGTTCTGGAAAGAAATTACAAAGTTTCATGTTCAAAGCAAATTCTTTGCCAAAATTTATATAACCTTTTTGGCGTCAATAAAATACTTACTTAATGGTGCAGAAATAGTAAAGATTTTCTTTTAGATGAAAACTTTCATTTTGAACGCATTGTCGCATCACTGACTGTCGAAAAGAAATATCTTATAAAGTTTTTCATTCACTCAAACAAAAAGTTTTCGGTTCTGCCTTTGCTTATGAAAATACTAAAAAAATTCGTTCAAGCGTTTTCCTTGTCTTGATCTAGCACGCCTGTGTCCCCATTTTAACATTATACATACATTTACATGCGACATAATATCCTGAAATAAACACGAATTGTTTGGAAATCAAGTAGACTGTCTATTCTTGTTTTATTAAGTACCTAACAAACTAGATTTAATTTAATCTTCAATGTTTGCACGTATACATAAATATACATAAATATGTAGGAGCGTATGTGTGTAAGTTGAAGTGCCTACAAAATACAGACAGTAATAATATATGCAAATATGCTCTCAAACTCTTCGGCTGTTGTCGCTTCAACGTCAGGATGACTTGTGGCTTCTTGCTAGCACAACCGCCTCGTGTCTTTCCAATGTTGCTCAGAAAACTGGCCATCATTTAAATAAAATACTCAGGTGAAATCATGTGGTTGCAGATACAGAAATAAACTTGATTATATATTAGACCTGATAACAAATGAAATAATGGAAAAATAACTAAGCGTCAACTGTAAGAAGCCATAATGAACAGGAATCTGGGGCATCGACATGGTTTAATGGTAAGCATGTGTATCTCGCTGGGTTCAATAGCGACTGAATAGTGAGTTCGATTCTCACTGGTTGACCGATGTTTTTGGCCTTGTGCCACATCTAAGCTACGATTAAGAAATCATCTGGGAACTTCGATGTGATGTAACTATGAGCAAGCTTGTCTCGCTAAAACTATTAGGACTGAATTTTGAGTTCGATCCTCACTGGATGCCCCATACATTGCGTCCTATCTACGCTATGCTTAGAAAATTAGCATAATGAGTAGCTGCCAGCAACCTGAGGCGTGTTACGTATTAGAGACGTCAGAAACGAAAAAGTACAGCAATTTAACTAGCTGGGAATTGTGAAAAAAGGCAATGGAAAATGTGGCACGAAATCCGAAGACGCATTGTAATATCTAAACGTGTTCTAGAAAAGATTAAACTAAATATTAATAAAAAGAAAGAAAGAAAGAAAGTTTGTATATCAATGAAACTTTATAAGTGAAATAAAGTAGATTGTGTCCATGGGAGAGAATTTCATCTTACTGGGCACTTAAATATACTTCTCTCGTCCTTTAATAGAAAAAGATGTTATTCTTACAATACTACAGAGCTTGAATTCTGATATAGCATTGACAAGAAAAACCACTACTTACACGATTACATTTCATATCACTGGTTCAATTCCAGAAAATACTGTTAAATAGAACAAATCAAAGTCTTTACCCATTGATAAGTTTATCCTGGTGTCGAGTTGAGCGTTTCATCATGAAAACATGTTGTGGAACCCAGACTCACCTTAACATGGACTCACCCACTGCTATATTAATAGGTGTTTGATAGCACCAGTGGGGAATCAGCCGTCTTAAGATGACTGCTCTATAACACTGTCAGCACGCTGCCTTCGGGTAGGGGGCGCTCTTAAACCCAGTTTCCGCCGAAAGGTAGAACCACGACTCGGTAAAAATAGACAGACATTTTTTTGGCCCGGCTATATGGCCGGAATACCCACTATAAAATGACCATGTGTCACATCTGGCCTTGCGTGGGAAGGCTAGTAAATACCGAAGTAGCCGTCTTAGGATGACTGCTCGATGACACTGTCAGCGCTCTGCCTTCGGGTAGCGGGCGCTCTCTGCTTCCGAGCAGAGAGCACAAACCAACCCTGGCTCCGCCGAAGGGTAGAGTCACTACTCGATAATGATAGACAGAGATTTTTTGGCCCGGCTATATGGCCGGGAATACCCACTATAAAATGACCATGTGTCACATCTGGCCTTGCGTGGGAAGGCTTGTAAATACCGAAGCAGCCGTCTTAGGATGACTGTTCTATAACACTGTCAGCTCTCTGCCTTAGGGTAGAGGGCGCTCTCTGCTTCCGAGCAGAGAGCACAAACTGTAAACAAGTGGACTGCGGAATTCAAGAGGTGAGAGGGACAGCACAGAAGATAACACTCGGCCAGGCAGTTAAAAATCTCAACCACTGATGAAAAAGTTGATGCCATTCTTCATATGGTTTTGGATGGAAGACGTTACACTGTTCAACATATATCTAATTTCTTAATAGCCATGAGTTTTAGTTTGCTTCATAGTGTGTTGACTGAGATCTCGGGGATGGGCAACCTGTTTGCAGCATGAATCCCAAGAATGTTGACACTAGAGAAGAAGATGAAAAGGGTGGGTATTTCAGGACACTTCTGACTTGCTTCCAGTCTGATACTGAAACTGCCCACTGCAGATTAATAACTCCAAATGAAACCGGGTTTCACCACTGAAGTTGAAACAAAGCAAACTCTCTAGTTCTCTAGCCGTTGTCAAGATGATGGTTTTTGTTTGTTTTTGTTTTATTTTATTCTGAAGATGTAATCATGATAGACTAAAGAAAAAAACTATTAGTGGACGCATCAGAATTCATAAAACTGAATAAAGCAATCAAGTTTAAAAATAAAGGAAAGCTGGGGGAAGGTGTGCTTTTGCTCCAGGATAACGCACGTGTTCACACTGCTCACATATGGCTTTAAATAGCTAATCCATACCTCTTACTCACATACTAACCTCTACCTGACGTTTTTCCGTTTCTTAAACACAAATCCCACCTATAATATGGTCACCATTTTAGAAACAATGATGACATCATGTATGCTTTCTTCCGTGTTTGAATTGTAATGCTTAAGCATCCTTGAACCAAAGGCATTCTTGTCAAGGGAACTGTCGTGGACCCAGTTAAGAGTCCAGCAAGAAATAATTCAACAATAAAAATAGGAAATAACGATATATGTATATTAAACACACAAAAAATACAGATACGTGGAACTCTGTTAGTAAAACGATAAATACGGGTTAGGTAGTAATACTAGAATTGGGACTCGCAGTGATCGTACGGTATCAATCTTGGCTATCTCTGCCTATCGCTCTTCTGCTTATTTGCTTTATGCTGATCTGCTAAGCTCTGCCTTCGCCTCTTGTGAGGAGAAGTATATGTAGTTGTAGGAAGAGTTCACTCCGTTGTATGGGTGATGCCACCATGAGAGGAACTATACTGAATAAAAGTAAAATCTGTCTTGTTTCTACACTTCGTCAGAATGTGCCTTACAACTTTTTGAACGAACCTCGTAAAAAGCATCATTATTATCACCATCTTATGTAGTTGTAACATTCCTCTTAATGACTTCATCATTTCCCTCCACCTATCTGGGTTGAAAGCTGGAGAGTTATTCATTCAAATGTAGGGCGGAGCCCTCCTTACCCTTTTCCAACAAATGTCTACTGCCATGAGCTTGAAGGCCAGCCTTGGTCATGGTTCTTATTTCTGTCGGTGTAACGGCTATAGAAGCCTTTTCTCCGAACTTTCTTGCGTTTTCTAAAAAAAACGGTTTATTCGCCCTTCACCTCACCAGGTAGTACTTGGTTATAATGTATAGTTGTGATTGTAGATTTACCTGATATACTTTGCTCACACATTAAAAATATGACTTTTACATTGGTTCTTAAATAATATATTAACAACGATATTGCAATTTGAATCGAATATTTAGGTTCAATTTGTTATTCCTGGTCTTTGAACCACTATTGAAAGGCTTCTTACAAATGGATATGTCTTATCAAACGGTCCGATGAATCCAACAAAACATTGTATGAGAAACTTTTCCAACACATATGTATTCTATTTTATTTTATTTTTTGTAAATCGTAAGTTTGTAATACAAATTTTACAGAAACTCCGCATTTCTTTCAGAGATGAGCATTGCTAAATGTTCGGTAAAATAAATTCATTAATTTTTCATAGGTTCTGATCAGTAATTCAGTCAACAATATTGGCTCACTTCAACTCAACACTCTGTAAATACTGTACTATTTTAAGCACTGGTCAAATAAAAAAAGGTTTCTCTTGACTTTTAGCGAAAAGAAGTTTTCGTTTTTTTTCCATTTGAAAAATAACTTAAATTAAATCATTTCAAAAACGATTTACTTTTTTGCCGCCTATAAATTTAAGATTAGAGCTTAACTAAATCCATCTAAAAACAATATATTGTCTTATGACATTTCATTGTTGAGTTTGATTTTCCGAAGTATATATGTGTGTGAGAGAGAGAGAGAAACAGAGAGAGAGAGAGCGATAGAGAGAGAGAGAGACATGAATACATACATAGAGAAAGAAGAGGCGTTGACAGCAAGATACACAGACATTTTTGCACTTTATTGCTTTTGTTATTTCTTGAAACCCTGCTCGACAATAAAAAAAGTGATATCTATTTTATATGAATAGGCAATAAAACAGCAAGAGATTCAACCTTAATTATAACAGTGAAGCTAGCTACATTACACTCCTTCCACACCACTTGATTCGCGTTTATCGCTACACAAAGGTCAGTAATCGTAATAACATGTTTGCCATGTATGCGCAAACGAATCCTCTCTATATACGCTCAAACATTTGTACATCATATATATATATATATATATATATATATATATAATGCTCTCATTACGATTTAGCTCTCTAGAGAAGAACATTTTAAAAACACTTTCCACTTCTGCGATATATGCGTTACTCTTCAGAAATAAATTGAGTTCTTTGGTGAATGGTGTGCGTATACACTGCTTATATACAAGACGTTAAAATTTCTCTCTCTAATTCCGTCCGTCTATGGTTTAGTGGTTAGCGACTTCGACTGACACCAAATCGGTCGAGTTATGATCCCGGTCAGAGGAAGTAGATGTGTCTTGCCATAGTGATGAGCTATGAAATATGCTTGTATGATGACGACTAATATACATGTCGTGAACTTTTTCCATCAAAATGTTTATATTATTATTATTAAGAGAAAAGATCAAAGTTTTTTTTATTATTGATTAAAATTTTTTAATCCTTTCTAATACGTTCGAAATTTTGTTAAAATCTTGTTTTTATTTTCGTCAGCAGGTAACTAAATCGTTGCGAGAGTTTACAATGGAAAACTTAATATTATCAGCTTTGTCCGGAAACAAATAAGTTAGAAAATCGTGCAAAAAGCATATAAATGTTTGATTTTAATGAGACTTTCAGGAAATTTTCACAAATAACTGATGTCATTTTCAAAAATATTATTTTTAAAAAAATTGGTAAAAATATTTTTATTTTTACATCTGTTACTTCCTACACGTAAATTCATGAAATTTCAAGAAAGTAAATCCTGTAGTCAAAATTGGTTTTATTAGTTAAACGCAGGACTCAGTGGGGAATGTAAATCATATATTATTTTTAAAAAACCCTTTAAAACATTTTAACAAAATATCTGATCCAAATGGTAAAAAATGCATAAAACTATGACATTAATTAATTAGATAAGCTTTTAATTGCTTTAATAAATAATATAAATTAAGGACATTATAGTCAGAAAAATTACAATTAATAATGAAATTTTGAAAGACTTGATTTCATATTTTTTAATTATAATAATTTATAAAGTTTCAAAACTTTTTTTAAATATTTTAAGGACTTGTAGACATTAAGTTGGTAAATTATTAAGTGAACATTATATTTACTAATTAAAAATTGAAAAGTTCTGTACATATCATTTAGCCATCGTATGTTATAATTTTTTTTGCGTGTATTTGAAGTTTCTTTTAATTTTTATAGTAATTTCTATGTGTACATTAAAAGGTCATGTATTTAAAGGTTTCTTTACTTTACGGCGACATATTTGTACAATTATGTCACTTTTCATTGCCATACACTTTTCTTATCTCGCATCTGTCGAGCTGTCATTACATTTCAAATACGGAGTAAAGGTAAGAAAGTTTAACTCTGTGCTTAAGAAATAATTTTATTCAAAATTTCATGCTATGAATAATACTTGTATAAATCAGATTAATCTAACATTTAATTTTCTAATTTTCCCAAAATAATATATCAAAGATGTACATTTTATTTTTGCTAGGTTTTTAAAATCGAGAGTTTACAATCACTGCAAGACTGTGTTGTTAAAAACTACTGTAAATTTATCCTACACCAAGAAAGCAACAAAAGCAAACCACAGATCCTCGAGGCAATATTCATTAAAAAACTGAAGCTGTTAGTTAATAGAATCAGCTATGAATACTGTAGTAATTTTCTAAAATCTATCTAAAAGTAAAGGTTTTTTAATTCTTTAACACGTGCATGACCATGACGTTACAACATAAAATATCCATTTTGAATAATTTACACGTTCTAATGAACGCTAAGCAATTTGCCAACTACTATATTTGAAGCAAGAAGAAAGTTTGCAGTAATCTGTAGCAACATTTTTGCGGTTATTTTTTGTTATCACAACTCACACCCCTGAAGATGATTTTAGAAGGAGATTGAAAGTACTTGGGAACATCGAGAAATGAATAACAAAATCATCTGTCAAAGTTACAGCTCATTTCTTATATCTTTCTATAATAATACACGAAAGATTATCCGTGAGTATGAACAGATTTAATTAAAAATAAACAGACACAATGTTTGCAATTTATTTAATCTGACATGTCTAAAAAAAATAATATATTTGCTGCCGAAAAACACACACACACACACACACGCACACACACATATATATATATATATATATATATATAATAAGGAATGCAGTGCCTAAACTAGCCACTTATTAGAATGCACACATTGATAAATAAATACATGCACGTACATGTGTCTGTATGAGTTTGCAACGGGAAATAAGTATTAAAAAATGTTCCATAATTTTACCATGAAACACCGAGTGCCTACACATTTGGTTACTTTCCTTCCCTAATTCTCCTCAATAATTTTCTTGTTTTATGTGGCGTATCATGGCCTTCCACATCTCCCTATCTCTTGTAGCGCTCAACACCCTTTGTTATGTTACTCTTCTGCCATCCATTTGCTCAAGCTTATCAAGTATGCAATCCATTTCTTTCCTTGTCTCTCTTTCCCTCCTGTGAGTATCAGATACTCTGTCAAGTGAGTATCAAATTTTTTAAGTTCTCCTTCCTCATTACATATCCCAGAAACTTAAGCTGTCTTTTCCTGATATAAAATATACGGGATACACGTCTGGACGACCAGGTCACTTTCGAGAATATAAGTTTCCTTTTCGTTTCCATCAAAATGTATTTCGCCTCAATACCCTGCTTAGCTTTTGGAATAAATCCTTGGCCATACCAATACGCCTTCGGATCTCAGTGTCGCACTTTACATCCTTTATTCTTCCCAGGTATTTAAATTTCTTGATTTTAGTATCTCCGATCTTCAGTTGGCATTTTGGGCTCATCTTTTTACTGCTTACTATACATTCGGTTTTCTAGTTGAAAAATTGAAAAAAATTAAGCATTGTTTACTCAAATTTTTTTGTGTCTTTTCGTTATTCTTCGTCTTATTCTTTTCACTTTCACTTCCTATAACACTTTGCTTTCTAGTGGCCTTATCCATTTTTTTTTTTATAGTGGGGGATTGAAACGATTAAAAATATGCTACGACACAGAAAAATTAGCGTCAAAATTCAATATTACATTTCAGGCGTACACACAATTTCGGAGAACAATTCGTGTACATTGAAAGATGCGCTCTAAGCTTTCAGGGCTTGGGTGAGTTTGGCTTTCTAAATCAGTAATTTTTAGTTCCTTATCATCACTTTATTTTTTTCTTATTCATTGTTTCAAATGCATATTTGTAAACTGTAGATTCCTTTCGCATTATCTTAATATTTGCTTTGTATGCAGACATGTAGGTTTATTGTCTATATTCTTTATTGTGCGATTCCCAATTTTTATCTATATTTTTGTTACTAGAAGACTCTATTGGGTTTTTAATTTTCTAAAAAGCTTTAAAAGTTCTGTTGGACACCTCTTACAAGTAAAACAGTATCAGTCCGTGTGATTTACCATAGGCTTATAAAAATGTTATCTACCTCTCACCCACACATATATGTATGCATATATATTAGTCATCCACATACAAGCTTGTTTCGCCGCATCACAGGTCATTAGTGCGGCTAAACACACCCGCTTGCTTCTGGCCGGGATCGAAACTCGACCGCTTTGATGATAGTCGAAGCCGCTACATCCTAAGTCATAGACACATGGAAAAAGAGAAGGAAATTTTAACGTGTTGTATATAAGCAGTGTTTATACACGCCAGTCACCGAAAGAACTCAATTCATTCCTGAGGAGTTATGCATATCTCGAAGAAGTGGAAACTGTTTTTAAAAGTTTCTTCTCCAGAGAGCTCAATCGTAATGAAAGCATAATATATTAGTCATCCACATACAAGCCTGTTTCGCTGTATCACAGCTCATCAGTGTGACTAGACACATTCACTTGCTTCTGGCCGGGATCAAAACTCGTCCGATTTGGTATCAGTCAGAGTCGCTACCCCTAAAGCCATAGGGGCATGAAATCAGAGAAGAGAAATTGTAACTTGTTGTATAGAAGCAGTATATATATATATAATGCCCTGTTTGCTTATATCTTCTGTGTTTTTACAGTTGCATTTTTGTAATTCTACGAAGCTTTTTAGATGTTATTTATGTCATATGAGGTTACAGTGCCGTAACGGTTATAACTGTTAAAACTGAGCTGGGCGAACCCACTTCAAATCCCGATCAAACCTACTGCTTTTATTTTCGTACTCTTGGCCGTGGAAAAGACATCATTCTATTTCCACTCTTCTGAACCTGGCAGACTGAGCCCTCTCACCATCGGTGGTACGTAGATGAAAAAAATGAATTACCCTGGATGTCAAACCACAAACAAGGCAAAGGAAAAATAAGTCGGAGAATTTAACATATAATAAAGAAACGGAATAATATCTTAACAGGACTTATCAAGAAATTTACCATCTACAAAGATTTCCACAGGAATTATTTTTTAAAAATATATGGAAAGGGTTCTTATGTATGCGTGTTTATTTTTAAAGCAGCGTTCGTGGATATGAAATAATTCTACTCGGTGAAAAATTATGGCTTGATGTAAAATGAATATTTCGAATTGTTTTCTCAACATAAATATATAAAAAAATTGTGGAACGTCAAGAAATTGAAGCATTCCATGCAAGCATAATAATAATAATAATAATAATAATAATAATAATAATAATAATAATATATTACATTCAACAATGGTAATAATGGAATGTTGCATTCAAACAAATTAATAATTTATTGCAATCATGCATGGCAATGATGTATTACATTCAAACATGTTAATGATGCATTGCAATCATGTATCGATGTATTACGTGCGCGCATGCTAATGATATATTAAAATCAAGCGTGTCAATGACGCATTACTTGTAATCGTGTTGTGTATTACATGCAAGAATACGTATGATGCATTGCAATCAAGCATGGAAATTATGTATTATTTGCAAGCATAGTAATGATGTCTTACATAAAGCATATTATTCATTACATGCAAGCATATTATTGATGTCTTGCAAACATGCAATCATATTAATAATGTATTACACTCAAGCATGCAATTGATGTATTACGTGCAAACATAATATTACAATAAAGCATTGAATTGATGTATTACATACAAACAAGTTTTAAACATGGAAAATCGGTTTTCCAGGAATTTTCTAAGCCTTTCGTGGCTCAGCCTTTGAAGACTTTCTCTAGATTCTCGTCACAAAAAATATATGGTTGGGTCTGTTTATTTTTTTAGTATTACGTGTTATAAGTTGTAAGAAAGAAATGATTTACCTAAACACAGAGCTAAATCACAGATACTTATTTAATTTACAAAAAGCACAAAATAAAATATTTATAAATATACAATTTTTGCATTCAAATAAAAAAACAGAGTTCACTGGCAAGTGTTACGAAGGAGAAGGAAGGTGAGGGAGTCAAGTATCTTTACCACGTTAGGCTAACGTGTAGTCTAAGTACTATTTTTTGGAAATACACAAAGTGTATATAACGAATATTTTTTAGTTTGATCAATGCAAGAGTCTATGAGGTTCTCTTTTTATTTTATTTTTCTTTTGGTCGGCAACTTTTCGTAGAGATTTGTTTGGCTGGATATAATATCCTGATTCACGCTGGAGTTGATAATGTCAGAAAATCCTTTTTGCAACTGACTACACTTTTCCCAAAACCTATTTTTATAGGGGCTAGGACCTAATTAGCATATTTTGAGAATCATATCGAATTATCTACATTACACTGGAATTATCTAGAATCTTCAAAATGTTCTATTTCTCTAATTAACAACTAATTCATGAATTAAAACTTTTTCGTAATAACAAGTAGGACTCAATAGAATCCCTTACGAAAGCTGTCTTCTTGAATATGGTAAAAATTAAGCCATTTTGTTTTTTTATTTTTATTTATTTTTATCCTCTTTTATTTTGCCCGTTTTTGTATAATTTCTAACTTTCATGTCTAATTTGAAGGATTTTTTCCTAACAGAAATCTCTTTGACTAGACAGCTGTCTTTTTACCCTTATTTCCACCCCCCCCCCCCCCCGACACAGTCAGTCAGCCTCCTTGTTTCTTTGCTTCTTTCCTTTCCTTTCCCCATTGGTCGACCATTAACGCCCTTGACCAAAACTGTTATCAAAAGCATAAAAATTTTAAACTTGCTGGTAGTAGCACGTGCGTCTGTCTTCTTGAATATGGTAAAAATTAAGCCATTTTGTTTTTTATTTTTATTTATTTTTATCCTCCTTTATTTTGCCCGTTTTTGTATAATTTCTAACTTTCATATCTAATTTGAAGGATTATTTCCTAGCAGAAATCTCTTTGACTAGACATAACTAAGTTAAAACTTAGCAAGTCACTAACCTCTTTTTTCTTTTCTTTTTTTTTCATTTGCAGTAGATAGACTGAACTATCGCCCGGTTCACACTCCACCCACGTCTATTGAACAGGTGAAGAGGCTCATCCCTTGTTCCTTGTTTAGGATGTGGTTTCCGGCTTTCTCTTTTGCAATCTTTTCACGCTTCTTTTTTTTTTTCATTTGCAGTAGATATACTAAACTATCGCCCGGTTCACACTCCACCCACGTCTATTGAACAGGTGAAGAGGCTCATCACTTGTTCCTTGTTTAGAGTGTGGTTTCCGACTTTCTCTTTTCCAATCTTTTCAGTCTTCTTTTTCTTTCAATTGGAGTAGATAGACTAAACTATCGCCCGGTTCACACTCCACCCACGTCTATTGAACAGGTGAAGAGGCTCATCCCTTGTTCCTTGTTTAGGATGTGGTTTCCGACTTTCTCTTTTCCAATCTTTTCAGTCTTCTTTTTCTTTCAATTGGAGTAGATAGACTAAACTATCGCCCGGTTCACACTCCACCCACGTCTATTGAACAGGTGAAGAGGCTCATCCCTTGTTCCTTGTTTAGGATGTGGTTTCCGACTTTCTCTTTTCCAATCTTTTCAGTCTTCTTTTTCTTTCAATTGGAGTAGATAGACTAAACTATCGCCCGGTTCACACTCCACCCACGTCTATTGAACAGGTGAAGAGGCTCATCACTTGTTCCTTGTTTAGGGTGTGGTTTCCGACTTTCTCTTTTCCAATCTTTTCAGTCTTCTTTTTCTTTCAATTGGAGTAGATAGACTAAACTATCGCCCGGTTCACACTCCACCCACGTCTATTGAACAGGTGAAGAGGCTCATCCCTTGTTCCTTGTTTAGGGTGTGGTTTCCGGCTTTCTCTTTTCCAGTCTCTTCACTCCTACGTAGCCCCCTGCGCTTCAGTGGCGTTACGGGCTTGCTCGGGGTGATATGATTAAAAAAAAAAAGAAGCTCTTAGCCTTTTTAAACATTATTACTTTTATTTTTTTATATTTAGTGTTGGTAGCATTCAAAATGAATTCTTTACGGAGGAGAGGTGGGATCTGAACAAAATTTTAAAATACAACGCTAAGGTAAGCAATTGGCTTGTTTGCAGAAATTATTAAAAAAAAGAAATAACTTTTTTAGGCAAAAAATTAACAGCTTATTTTACTGCAATTTTTTACAAACGATCTTTGAATGGGATATTAAGTTTTCCCGTCGGTAGTTTATTCGCTCGCGGTATTACCTTTTAACTTAGATTTATTTCGTTATCATAACACTTATGGTCTGGTCAGGAGTTACAGTTAAGTGAAGATATTAGATATTTAATGAAAATATACCTAATGAACTTGTGAGGTTGCTTTCGTCTTCTTCGGTGTGCTGTTTCTCTTCAGGACGTAGGCGATCTTGGCCATCTACATCTCCCTATCCCTTGTCGGTCTTAATAACACTTCTGTTATCCCACTCAATTCCCGGTCCTACATTTATCTTCTCAAGGTCATCAAGTGTGTTATGCGGTACCTGCCAGTGTCTCTGTTCCTCTCTATTCGTCCCATGAGCATCGGGTTCTTTAATCCCTCCTTTCTCATTCTTCTTATTCTATGTGCCCTGTTCCTTCAGGACGTAGACGATCATGGCTTTCCAAGTTTCCCTATCCCTGGTGGCTCTGAGCACGCCTTCTCCTGTTACACCGTGATGACCCAAAAACTTCAACTGTTTTCTCCTGACGTTAAGTATCAGTTTTATTTTTGTGTCCATCCTCTCCAAAACCTTGTCGTTGCTTACGTGTTCCGTCCATATCATCCTCACTATTTTTCAGTAAAGTCACATTTCGGTTGCTTCAAGTCTTTCCTTCAGTTTTGATGAGATTGTCTAGCATTCGCTATATCAAAGTACAGATATTACATAACAAGCCAGTACAATTTTCTTTGTTTCTAGAAATATTTTCCTGTCTCTTAATACTCTACTGAGCTTCTGGAATGCAACCTTGGTCATGCCAATACACCTTCAGATCATACCACACTTTCCTTCCTTTGTTACGACGTTATCAGCTAAATAATGATGCAAGAAAATATACGAATTAAATATATTTTTCTAAAAATTCATATTATTTTAAAATAACCCTTGATACTTTGCAACAGATTAGCATTTTAGCAATGTCAAGATTTGGAATATTGACTTTAAAGAAAAATCAAACATGCCAATGATGTATTTACTTTAAGTAAGACAATTTAAACAGTTTTTATCACACAAGTTACCATGTAAATTTGCCAAATTATTCCTAATAATTATTCCTAATATTCTCTTATTAATCATCATGACAGAATTATCTCTAATAAGCAGCCAATTTGACCTGATCAGACTTACTATTGAGGCAGGAGTAAATGGTTGTCATCATTCTAGGTACCAACTTGAGAATTGATGCCATCGGAAAGGACATGAATGAAAATTAAAACAAAATAGAAGAAAATAAAGAGAACTGGTGGAAAACCGCATTAGTACAAAAGGATGGAGAAGAGTGGCTGTTGAGGATAACTTCCATTTCACGATTTGAGAAAGGCTGGATCGGTTTCAATATCTGACTAGAGCATCCGTAGTTTGAAAACTTGTGAAGAAGACCTGTTAAAAGGGTTGGGGATGTCCAATGCTTCAGCATTCTCAACTCTTTCTGAAAGTCTCGTCAGTACATTAGCAGTTGCCCTGGAGAAACAAAAGCTATATTGGTCCCCTGAAAAAAGATCTTGCGATGTGAGATACAAATTCAGTATAGATTAAGGTTACAAGTAGCCAAAAAGAGGTAGAAAGCTTATAGGCCGATAGTTGAAATAGTCAGACAGTTCAGCCGAGTTTTTTAAAACTGGTATAAGAGATGAGGATTTTCAATATGAAGAAAAGAAAGAGCCAACGAGGATTATTATAAACTTTAGAGAGAACGGGAATCAGTTCGAAAACACATTTCTTAAGAACAATGACAGGAATACCAAGAAGTTCGCAAGATTTGTAGTGATCAATATAAGAGATAATAGCAAAAAAACGTAGAATATGTGTTATGCGTATCACTCAACAGAGACTCACTTCTAAGTGGAAAGTTAGCCAAGGATACTCAAGTTTTTCCCAGAGTAGAGTTAAAAAAAATTTACATTTAATGAAACAGTAGATGTTAACACACCAAAATGATTGAAGGGAGGAAAATAGAAAAACTATTCTTATTTAATATACTATATAAGAGCCACTAGTAATCACGAGAGCTAATCCCTTATTTTCTCAGCAAACAGAGATTCGAGATGACAGTGGTGCGAATGTCGACAAGAGCTAGGATGGGGGGTAATGAAGAAATCAAATAAAGAAGGCTGTTGCTCGAATTTGCTAGCAAAATTCAAGATTTTAGTAAGGGATTGAGTAACTCATAATAAAGTTTAATAGCTGGCGGTAAAGAGAATGAACTGAACCGACACTGGCTTGCTACTGTTTCTTTCTTCATGAGCGTGAGAGTATATATATATATATTGAAATTTTTAATTTCAGCAACATCAGTAACATTACAATGATTAAGTTAGATGCTGTGATGCACAGAGATGAATTCAATTTTTCTCCCTCAGCTGTTAGTTAATTAGAAGAATTAGAAGAAAGATATATATATATATATATAGCCCGGCGTTGCTCGGGTGTAATGAAAGCTTTAAAACTAATCGATGGTCCTGGAGTTCAGACTCAACCTAAAGAATATTTGTGTAAAGGTTCGTGAGAATCGGATAAAAATTGTGGATTTGTATAAAGGACATACAGACAGATAAACAGACACACACACACACACACACACACACACACACACATTTTGCCTTTTTTATATATATATATAAATATATATATATATATTATCGATTTTCTGCACTATTGTAAGAACTGCAACCTTGAAACTCCTGAATAACGTTTGTTATGCTTTGTCTATGAGTGTATCAAATTTGATTAAAATCGGACCACCCCTTCTATACGCCGATGTTTTGGATTATCGATTTTCGATATTTATCGGGGGTACCTCGACACAAAACCTAGCTAAGAACACTCGGAGACGCTTATAGTACAACTGTGTAAATCTTCAAGAAAATTGCTTCAGCCGTTTCGGAGTCTATAGGTAACGGACCCACACACACAGACACACACATACACAGACAAAGTTCCATTTATAAATAAGTTTAGATAGATTAGATTAGATGTGTGTGTGTGTGTGTGTGTGTGTGTGTGTGTGTGTGTGTGTGTGTGTGTGTGTGTGTGTGTGTGTGTGTGTGTGTGAATATCCTGTCACACTCTGGGGTTTCCATTATTTTTTATGGACTAATGTAAGATACTAAGTAGTAGGTACATCACCATATATGTTGCCGTCATTTTAAACGGCATAATGCTATAAAAATTTCACCGTCATTTTTGACAACAAGGCCTACTCGTTTAAAAATATTTTCTTCCATTAAATATCTTTCAAAAGGTTGATAAACACTAAAAAAATCAAATGTTGTCAATCAAGCCACATTTGCACATGTGTGGAAACTGTTCAATATTCGCTGACATAAAAATATTTCTATTAGGCATCTGTTTCTTTGTTTCTAACGAAATTTACTTGTTTATTAACCATCCGTCCGTGCATGGAGTACTGCTGCCATTTATGGTCAGGTGCCCCTGCCGTTCTCCTCAGTGTTCTTGACAAGCTCCAAAGGAGAGTCTGTAATGTGATAGGTACTGATCTGGCGACTCGACTGCAGCCACTTTCCCATCGTCGAAATGTGGCCTCCCTCTGTCTCTTCTATAAATACTTTCATGGCTTCTGCTCGGATGAGCTTAAGTCACTGATGCCTCCTCAACAGGTGTTTACCCGTGCAACCAGACTGGCAACTGGGTCCCACTCATTCACAGTCAGGTTAGCCAAATGCAGACGACAATTCTACTCCTGCAGCTTCCTCTCTCGCACTTCCCGCCTGTGGAACTCACTCCCGTATTCTTGCTTTCCTGACGGCTACAACCTCCAGAAATTTAAATGCAAAGTTAATACTCATCTACTAACCACTGGACTCTAGCTCTCTCCCCTCCCCTGTATAACCTTCACTTTCTCTCCGCCTATGTATCTGTCATTGCACCTGCTTTCTCAGCTTTCTATTGTTCCTTTCTAACTAGCTTGTACTCCTCACTCTTTTCTAATTAATCTTTTTACATTTATGTAACCCCCTGCACATCAGTGGCGTTTCTGCCTTGCTCGGGGTGAAATGATTAAAAAAAAAAATACTTTCTTTGGCTGGTCGAAAGCAGCTTTTACCAAAGAAAGAATTAGCATTCCTGTCTCATTTTAATATAATTGATTGTTTTATTTTATTTTTATTTGTTCACTTTTTAATTCACACTTGGGCGATCATGTCTCTTTCTTTCCATAACTGACTAAGCAGAAAATTTTCCCGCAGTAGGTTGAATTTTTTTTCTACGGTAGACTGATTGCCAGTCAAGGCTATAGAATCTAATCTGTACTGTTATTGAACTGATAGCTGAAGAGAGAAGAAATGAATTAATACCTTTCCAAAGGGTATTTGCAACGAATTCGACTGGAATTCGAGCTTGGATTCCATATTTCTTATTCTGAGCTGGTACCCATTACCCCGCAATGCCCATATTGATTTTTTTTTTAAGATTCAATGGCATTGTGTACTATTAAATAAGCTCATCAACACCTTCACAATAACGATCGAAGCCGCTATGGAAATAAAAATATGGGAATTGGTTTTGTCAAGCATTATTCCATGAGGAAGGCTCTTTGAAATATTATTCCGTTTTCCCTAAATTCTCCCTAGATGATACAAATCGACTCCAACTCATAGGATTTTTCTCGGTTGAAATGAAAAAAAGAATCGTGTAAGCGTTTACAAAAATATCTGAATGCTGTAATAATATTTATTTTTAAATGTAGATCAACAGAATCCTAACTGTATCTCTTGAGGTTTCTTCTAAATCTTTTAAAGATAAAAATACTTGCGAAAACGCTTTTTCATTTAACTGCAGAAACATTAAATCCAAAACCAGTCAAAACAGTAGTCTCTATTGTATATTAGTAGCGTGGTAATCATACATGAGATAGTGACTCAGTTCATCTGGACGCACTTCAAAATAGGGTAGTCCACGATTACATATTCCAGTTTTTATTTGCACAGATGTCAGTGTTTATATTTGTTCTTTTACTACGCGCCGTGCCTCTACAAAACGCGGTTGGCTCTTCACAATTTTAACTAATAGTAAAATATGCCTGTTTTGCTATATCTCCTTATCCTTGTTCCGGCAACCAATTTTTTTAGTTCCCCCCCAAACAAGGCGGTACCACCACTGATGTGCAGGGGGCTACCTAAGAGTAAAAGTTTAGACAAGAGGAGAGTGAAGAGAAAAACGGACCAGATACAGTGGGTGTCAGAGAAAGGGCAAGAGAAGAATGGAAATACAGGTGTGAAGACAGTTGCTGAGGCAGAGAGAAAGGAAAAGAACAAAAAAGAACAATATATAAAGGGTGATGCAGAAAGAACTGGAGTCAAGTGGACAAGAGATGGGTATTGACCTTGCGTTTAAATACCTCTAGGTGGTAGCCGTCAGGAAAGCAAGTATACGGAAGAGAGTTCCACGGGTGGAAAGTGCGAGAAAAGAAGCTGATGGAGTAGAATTGACGGCTGCATTTGGTTGATCTAACTGTAAGTGGGTGGGACCTTGTTGCCAGTCTAGTTGCACGAGTAAATTACACAAGCTCTTTAGATATGTTCCATGATGCTTTCCTCTATCTCTTTTGCTTTAAATATCTTATGAGTGTCCAATTTTCTAAACCATCTTTCCTGATGTGCACTAGAAACTGTCTCATTCGGGTGTTACGTTTCTATTTGTTTCCATTATCTCTGTACAGATGTCAATATCTGTATTGTTGTTATTTATCTGTTCGGCATGCTCCTTCAACATGCGGATGATTACAGCTCTCCACAATTTCCTGTTCTTTGTAACCGTTAGTAAATTGTGCCATTTTGATATTATAACACTATGAAATAGTCCAGTTAAATGGACTTGAGGCAGACATGTGACACTTCAATTAGATTTTGCTATTGCCTTTAGGAAGAAGAATTTTCTTACATTTTGATTAAAACGAATTATTTTTAATTTTGTCAGGAGAACAATGGGAGAAAAATTATAAGTAATTAACGATTTGTAAACAGTTTAAAGGTGAGCTGGTTAGCGAACGTGTAAAACCCTTGTTTGCTGTACTTTTCAGTGTCGTTTTTCTTGTTTAAATTGCAAAATAAGAAATCTGAGAATTTCTAAAAATAACGATGATAAACAAAATCCAGCGAGAGCAACCTGACCTGAATTATCGAATTCGACCTTCGTGTCATGTACAGCGTACGGAAGCAAAGCTTTGTTAGTTAGAAGGTAAGGGCACGAGTGTCTTGGTAATGGGTAAAGAAAATAGACCCCACCCCTTCTTGCCGGATGGCTTTATATAAAATCATGTTCGTCAATGAGAGCAGAAGATTTTTCGGCCGGCCATCGAAGAGAATTGGCCCGAGTACTTAGTATATCAACAAAGATGACAAAAAAACTTGAAGCAGCTGAAATGTGGTTTTACAGAAGGATGCTGCAGATATCATGAACTGAGCATGTGAGCAATGATGAGGTGTTGCAACGAATGAAAACAAAAAAGAAATTAATATTGTGCATCAGGAAGAGACAACTGAAATTCCTGGGACATGCAATGAGGAAGGAGGGCTTGGAGAACCTGATACTAACAGGCCAGATAGAAGGAAAAAGGGACAGAGTAAAGCAGCGGATAACATATTTGAAGGGTTCGAGATGTTGCAGGAGAAAGCGTGCTAAGAACCACTAGAAATAGAGAGACGTGGAAGGCCATGATCGCCTACGTCCTGAAAGGACAAGGCACAAAGAAGAAGCAGAAGACTTGGCGAGAGAGCTTCAGACCTTCCCGCTCCCAACCGCTCGCCAAGCACTGAGTTAGAGGATCTAACCTGATCTTATCTCACTCGCCCATAACGATCACCGATCGAGTATAGGTTTTGCCACTGTTTACCTCCCACTGGATTGTTGCTCTAGGACTGTTGTATAGCGCCAAAGTGGCTTATTAAGTGTACCCACTTAATAAGCCACTTCGGCGCTATACACCAACGTTCAGCAATTCTGGCTTTATTTTTGGACTCCATCCCGTAAAGGTCGACCTTTTTCATGAGACCAGCGCACCACGGCGTGTTTGAACCGAATACAGAACACAACGAAACACAACAAAATTCATGCAGAGGGGGAATCAGGGAGCTAAACTACCAGGTCGGGATCGATCACATTGCAGTTTATTTACCTGACAACCATGCATGATCTCTCCCTAAAGTTGATGTTTACTCCTTTCTTCTTCTTTTACTTTCCTCCCTTCTGTAGGATTTCCAGTTTTTATTTTTTCAATTTTTTTCTATACATCTACATATCTGGTGTTGCTAATATTGTCCTCACCAATAATGAATCCTCTCGTATTTCTAATTCTCTCATGATTGCTTCCCTATAAAGGTTGAATAAGTCCTGTGAAAAGACGCATTCTTGTCTTACGCCCTTTTCGAGTTTTATGTATATACTGAATTCATTTTCTATTCCTTTGCAGGTGGTTTGCTCTTAGGATGATTTTGGTATTATGCCCGGGTAAATGAGTGAGAAATTATTTCAAAAGAGACACGATATTGTAAAAATAAATGATTTTTGATAGTAACTGGCATAAAGGGGAAATAAAAACATGGAATTGTGAGTAAAATAACTTTGATACCCTTAATGCTGATAGTATATATTTGACTGTTTCTTTTGACTATGCATCGTTTTGAAGTTAATAGTTTTTCTTCTTGTTTTCTTTGTTCTTTGACATGAAACTACAGTCCGTCTTAAGTTATTTTACAGCTCATCTGAACTTCTATAGCTGTAATTTGCTTTAAACATTTTCTGTCAAATTTTAAACGATAAAATTAGACGTCAAAACAAAGTTTGAGTTAAAGTTTTATGTAGTTTTAATATTTTATTAAAGTTATTAGATTTATTATGAAAACGTTATTGTACAAAGCTAGAAAATCCCTTTTTGCTTTAGTAACAAAATAACAAAATAGTCAAAAATTGATCAATACCTATGATAAAACAAATGGTAAATGTTTTTATTTGTTCCCCGAAGGCCTTTACCCTTTCGTATCTTTCCAAAACTTCCGTATTTCCGTGCAAATGTAAATGCTGAACTCAAATCGATAATTGTTTATTGACGAAACTTACGTTTTTTTCTATTTAACGACCAGAAAAATATCGAACTTCTTGCCGCTGTTTATCTCACCCCGTAACCACGGTTCAAAAATGTTATTCATTGCAGAAAGACTTCACGCGTAGTTTACTTCCTTTTTGCAATTAATACACGGAAATTGAGTTCCGAAACCAAACAAGTCGCGGAGTAATTGCTCAAAAGAAGTAAATAGGCAGAAATAAGTATCCTACGCCTCAAGTCATTCAGTGGTGAATCAGATACGACAACGGTGGTAAGGGGTGAGACATAGTCCGATTTTTTCTGGTCGATAACATGAAAAAAAGTAGGTTTCTTTAATAAATAATTATCGATTTGAGTTCAGCATATTCATTTGCGCAGAATTAAGGATGTTTAGGAAAGATTTGACGGGGTAAAGGCCTTCGAGGAACAAATAAAAAATTTACCAAACTAATAACAAACATATGAGATAAGATTTTAAAACATTAACATCTTAATATAGTGATCTGTCTCCTTCAGTCAATTATCTCTTATCCATTCATTTTTATAAATGTTTTCATTTCAGTAACTTCAGTTTCCGACATAGTTGTTTTAATTACTTCCTATAGCTCTACTTTGCTGTCATATTGTTGGCCACCTTCTTATAAGATCACGTTCACAACTGACAATAGATTTTGAATCGGATTCAGATCGTTACTTGATGGTGGCCATTTCATTATCATCTTTCCTCGAAACCTTTTACGCTAAAACCATTTACGGTTAACCTTAGATACAGAAAAAAGAGGCAATGTCGGGCATAATTATGCACATCACTTTAAAACTTTGAGGCTCGGATTTGTACCATTCAAAGTAAGTCTTGTCCGTGAAATTGCAATAGTTCGCACTGTTCCGTTTAACATCGTTAATGCTTTGAACATCAAATCTAGCACATTACATCGCATTGCCATCTACTTGCTGTCTTCATTTAGCCACAAGCACATTTGTATCGGATAAAATTCATTCTTTGGCCCATCTATCAGGTATAGAGTGTCACCTCAGACTCGTCTCTGAATATTTTTTTAATCGTATCACACCGAGCAAGGCGCTAACGCCACTGGTGTGCAGGGGGCTACATAAGAGTAAAAAGATTAGATAGAAGAGAGTGAAGAGAAAGACGAACCAGTTATAAAGGAGCAAGAAAAGGAAGAGAATACAGGTGTGATGACAGCTCGCAAAGGTGGAGAGAAAGGAATGGATATACAGGGTGGTTAAGAGATGAGTATTGACACTGCATTTAAATTCCTGGAGATTGTAGCCGTCATGAAAGCAAGTATATGGAAGGGAGTTCCACAGGTAGAAAGTGCGAGACATAGTTGTTTTAATTACTTCCTATAGCTCTACTTTGCTGTCATATTGTTGGCCACCTTCTTATAAGATCACGTTCACAACTGACAATAGATTTTGAATCGGATTAGAAAGGTAGAATCGGATTACACAGGTAGAAAGTGCGAGAAAAGAAGCTGAAGAAGTAGAATTGTCGGCTGCATTTGGTTGATCTAACTATGAATGGGTGAGAGCCAGTTGATAGTCTGGTTGCACGAGTAAACACCTCTTACAGAGGCACCAGTGACTTAAGTTCGTTGGAGCAGAAGCCATGAAAGTATTCATAGAACAGATAAAAGGAAGCCACATTCCGTCGGTGGGGAAAGAGCTAGAATCGAGCCGCCAAGTCGGTACCTATCACATTACTGATTCTCCTTTTGAACCTGCGAAGAACACTGATGAAAAATGACAGCAGTACTCCATGCACGAATGAATGGTTGATTTGTATATATGCAGGATGGATTCAGGCGGGATAAACATCCTGGCCCGATACAGTGACACAACTATCCTAGCAGTGGTTTTAGCTATTGACTCAATGTAGTGGTTCCACTTGAGATCAGAAGAGAGGGTAAGGCCGAGGAGGCACAATGTATTGCTCCCAGGGAGACTCGCTTTGTCCATGCTTATGGGAGGCAGGAGAAGTTCCCTCTGATGTTTGACAGACTGCTTGGTCTTAGACGCATTGAATTACTTCAGAAAAGTAAATTTGTATGTTTTGCTACACCCAATTTTGACGCTTTAAAATTGTTATGTTTCGCATTTCTTTGTGCGTAGTGGTGTTCGTTGAACAGCTCTCTGTCTCCGTTGTGACGACAGGGTTTTTTTCTAATTCTTACTCTCCACTTATTTTATATTTATACTTGCCTAATAATTTGCAAACAATACTACACCTCCCTGAAAAGGAGAGTTTATACACCCTTGTATTTTTATTTTACTACTCTTGATTATTTTTATTGTTTTCTCTTTAAGAGTGATTTTGGTCTCTCTTTCTTTTTTCTCTTCATATTCGTCTCTCTGTTCATTCTCACATTTTTCTATTTCCTACCGTGTTCCACTTTTGTAACTTTCTGCCTCTTCCTGTTCCTGTCTTTTCTTTTTCACATCATCTAGCTCATTTCTGTTTCTGAACTAATCAGTATGTGCCATTATATGTTGTCCTTGTTCCTGAACTTCTATTACCAGCTCGTATATGCTGTCTTTTTTTCTCAAATATAGTCAAATTGTGTCTTTTTTGTATCGGAAAATTTGCTTTGTCTAGATTCGCCTCTCGACATTATAGTATTTTTCGCTTGTGGTTTTGATCTTGCAAGCCTTCAATTAACTTAAGAAGAATCAATTTATCTTCTATAGTCATTTGCTGTTCTCTCAATTTTTCAAATTTACAATTCTTAGCTTGTTTTTTTTAAATCTATGTAAGTATGGTATAATGAACTCATTTGGTGCTTGTCTTGTTTCTAAAATGTTGATTCTTTCAGCGGTTACCAATCATTTCTTGAGTTTTATCGTTTTTATTAATATAATTTTCACAATTTCTTCAACTTTTATTTCTTGCAATTCACTCGGTTAACACATTGTCGAAATTTTCTTCTCAGCTTGCACCTAACTGAAGCAAGAAATAAATCGTTTTCTTCTACGTGGATCTTTGTCTCTTAATTTGTTTCTTGTAAATGTAGCAAAAGTTCTTATCCATGTTTCTATGCGTTTTGGGTTATCCAGCCAATTTAAGGATCCTATCGGCGACTTCATTGTTATGTTTTGCCTTTCTTTGTGCATAATGGTAGTTGTAACACAGGTAAGCGTGTCCTTTGTGATGACAGGGTTTTTCTGATTATTATATCTCCAGATATTCTCTCTTTATACTTTCCTATTAATTTGCACACGATACTACAAAATATTTACTTTATATTAAAACATTTGCTTGATAGTAAATTTTTGACATATCCCAATTTGCAATCCCCATCTATTTTCCTTTGACTTTGACTTCCTCAATTCCATCCTGTTCAAGACATATTTTTAAAGCTTTTAACATTGCTTCTAGATAGCAAATGAATTACATTTTCATAAGCCTCCTTTATCGATCCCTGTGAAGCTCCTTTGGTATCTCCATTCTCTCACTCAATTATATTTTCATATTCGGTTTTTCAGCATTTATTTGGTCCATTCCATTACCTATGTTCTAACATATATTATGGTAAAAGAAAAATAAATTTTATTAGATTTCAGAAATCATAAACTAGTATTTGTTTAACCTGCATGATAAACTTAGTTTATATATTAAACTCAATAACTTTAATAAAACATGCTGGTCCTATCTAAGGATTTAACTGAAGCTTTGTTTTGACATCTAAATCAAACGTTTAAAATGTGACAGTAATGTTTCTAAACAAATTCGAGTTAAGTTATAAATTAAGACGGATTGTTTTCCTGCAACATTTTAAAAAAATTGTTATGAAGTGGATGTTGAAGTTCACGTTTTAAAAACGATGATTGTTGCTTAAAGTAAACGGTTTTATTGAATTACCCTTAATGAATACGAATTGAATTCTCTTGGTTCGTTTTTTTTTTTTTTTTTGTTGTTGTTTTTCAGTGTGGAGCAATAAATTAAGATGAACACTGGGAATATTCTTGTGTTGCTCGACCCCTTTGGGGCAGACCCTATAAATTTAAGTTGTCGTTACTCAGTTAGGAATATCATATTTCATAAATATATAAATCATTTACAAGTCATCAAACTTTGCAATGTCTTGCACGTAAAACGAGAGAGTTATGGAGCGAATGAGGACAAATGTCCAAAATAGGTTTTGATATTTAATTAAAGTTTTGCGTTTTCTGTTTTCCATTTTTTTCTTTTAATCTTTCTTCAGTCAGTCTTCATCTTTAAATCATTACAAACGTCACTGGCTCCCCTCTTACGTCTTCGTTTATTTTATTGAGATTTTTTCTTCTTTCTTAATTCTTTATAAGGTGACATAACCTGAAAACTACCTTAACCAAATAATATATCAGTTCTGCCAATTCTACAAGATTCAGACAAATTGTTAAAGTTAAACAACAAAAATACCGTATTAAACTCGGTAAGAAAACGCAAAAAAATAAAGATTATTATTAATCATGTAAGTTTTATTCAAACGTTATTTATCAACTAAATGAAGAGTATAAAGATCACTTACAAAAGGAGAAAAGGAGTTTTTTTTTTCTTTTTAGATATTGGTTTCTTGGTAAAATAGCGGAAAACGGAACTGCTATCTTTTAATCAGTGAACTATTTTTGATTTTCGTCAATTTGGTTGACAATACTAACAATCCATTGCACATTCTTGGTCTCACTGAAATTGAGCGGAGTGATTATATTGAATCGATTACCAGAGCTGCTCTGCTGCTAGGAAATTTGGTTCACTTTGATGAGTCAGAAAATTTTTTCTCGCCTGCATCCATCTTTCAAATTTATAAATTCATCCATGCATTGAATATTTCAACCACATCTGGACTAGTGTTCCTACTATATATCTAGAGATTCTCAACAAATTCCAAAGAAGATTCCTTAATGTCAGTAACTTTCTTGCCGTCTTGGCGTGGGTTCACTCTGCTTTTCTATAAATATTTTCATAGCAATTGTTCTGGTGAGACCTCCTCATTGATGCCTCAACGACATGAATTTAACTACATATCTAACAGGTTTTTATCTTATATTTCGCCTTTCTTTCGGTCTCTCGCCTCCCTGGCACCTACGGTCTTCGAAAATTTAATGCCACTTCAATCTCTTGTCTTCCTGAAATTTATTCTTTTATTGTCCTTTCTTTTCACTCAAGTTTTCTCATTTCACTCAAAGTAACCTCTTGCGTCTTCCTGGCTTTTTCACCTCTGATGAGTCGAGGTAATGAAAGGAAAGTATAGCAGTGACTCGAAAAGTTTTAATAGTAGAACAGAACTGTCATTTTAAAAAATGACAAAATGTGAAAATAGAAAAATGAGAAAAAGAGAGAGAGAGAGAGAAAGAAATAAAAGAGAACAATGATAGAAGAAAAGTATAAAAAAGAGAAAAAGAGAAAAGAACATGAAGTAGATAAAGAGAAAGAATGGGAAGGAATACTAAGAAAAGAAGTAAGAAATTATAAAAAAAGAAAGATGAACAAGAGAGAGAAGAGAAGAAATGTGCACAGAAGAAAAGGAAAAAAATGTTAAAAAGGAAAAGGAAAAAGATGAAGCAAGCGACAAGACAGAAGAGAACAATCCTAAGAAGGGAAGTAGAAAAAAATGATGAAAGGAAAAAATAAAGAAGAGAGAGCAGAAGACAGAGAGAGCGAAAGAAAATTTCTGAGAAAAAGAAAAGTAAAAATAAATGATGAAAAAGGTAAACAGCGCATTTCATGAATAGGATATTCAGCAGGATTTTAAAGTGAAGGAAAAACTGAAATGTGTTTCTACAGAAGGATGTTGCGGATATTATGGACTGAGCATGTGAGCAATGATGACGTGTTGGAAAGAATGGAAACGAAAAAGAAATTAATATTGAACATCAGGAAGAGACAACTGAAGTTCCTGGGACAAGCAATGAGGAAGGAGGGCTATGAGAACCTGATACTAACAGGATGTGAGCAATGATGAGGTCTTAGAAATGATGGCAACTAAAACGAAATTAATACTTAACATCAGGGAGAGACAGCTGAAGTTCCTGGGACATGGAATGAGGAAGGATGGCTTGGAGAACCTAATACTAACAGACCAGATATAGGGGAAAAGAGTTAGAAGAAAGCAGCGGATAACATATTCGAAAGTCCTGAGCAGGTGCATGAGAGAACGGGGGTTGCGAGATGTTACAGGCGAAAATGTGCTAAGAGCCACTATGGATAGGGAGACATGGAAGGCCATGATCCCCAAGGTCCTGAAAAGGACAAGGCACAAAGAAGAAGAAAAGAAAAAATTTATTTCTTAGCAATTAATTGACAAAATAAAACAAAACAGACACCTGCCGCGGACACGAATAGTAATAAGAATTATGATGAAGTGTGTAAAATTGTTTCTGAAGGATCAGTAGGTCAGTTAATTGCCATGCCTGATACACACATTAGGCGATTATGTCTCTTTCGAGACATGACTGACTAGGTAGATTTCTCCGCAGTAGTATGTCATTACTTTCGGTTTTCAGCCAAGGGTACAGAACCCAATTTGTCTTACTATTTAACCAAAAGCTGAAGGGAAAAGAGATAGATTAATACCTTTCTCAAGGGTATTTGTATGTAAATGAATGTATTTGTGCGTAAGTGAATGAAACAATTTCGACTACAATTCGAACTCGGCTCTCCGAATTCTCATTCCAAGCCGATTTACAATACACCACAACATAAGAATAAAAGAAAAAAAATACATTTAAAAAGAGAAAAAATACAGGATTGATAAAATTAAGGAAAACGGGGAGGGGTGAAAATATAGAAACGACGAATGGTAAGATAAATATAGTCGTGTTGGCAATAACAACAACACCAACAACCCCCAATCTCAAAACACGTTCATAAGCATATTTTTCCTTAAATTCGTTCAGGCTCTAAAAGATTATTAAATTTCGAAATTAAATAATTTATAAACACATTAATTAGCCTGTTGCTCCGGTTTCTGATTCGGTCTCAATGTTGGGATTTAGAACATAAATCATAGAAAACATTACAGGCAAAATTACAGTATTTAAAACACATTTGCTTCTTCAGGAAAAGATTTCGTTTCGTTCTTTCGCTCCGGCGTCCTTCCGAAATTAATTATTTCCAAACAAGTTTATGCAGTTGAACTCAGATCTACCTAAAGTTCGTATCAACCGAATGAAGAGATATTTGATAGCTTTATGAAAGGATGTTTAGTCAAATAAAGGCGGAAATTAATGACTTAGACAGAAAATTGTAAATTCAGATCTTGAAGTTGTCAGCGATATAATAATCATCATTGATGCTTTATCCAGACCTTTCTGATATATTTCATTAAACGTAAAGACACAATAATGAAACACTTAAGGACAAAATCTGTCAACCCAGATCTAATGCGCTGATTTTGCAATAACTGTCTCACCAATCCAGCCTTCACCTCTGTTTTAAAAAATTCAAATCAGTATTCAAATATACTGGTGCTACAATGTATTTTAGATTTGTTTGTCATATAAAGTACTTTTTTTAGTATTGTTTTTATTGCCCCTATTTCATTTCTGGGTATAATATTAAGAGGATTTTTAACGTTGCTACAATTTGGAAAATGATAGTCACTCTTATAAGATGATGTATTTATTCTGCTCTCCCAATAGAACCAGTAGTGAAACAAGGTCGTTTTTAATATGGGGAACTCGAGCGCTGGTCAAATATTACCTAGGTCTCGCATTCAAGGAAACTGGATTGTCTTAGCATGTCTAAGTATATCTTAGTTGGTCTAAAAAGTTTTTTGGTTAGTTTTGTTCAGCGGCATATCAAGCTCTTTTCGGTTATTTTATGCAGAAATCTTAATAATTGGTATACAATTTCATTTTTGAGAATGATTTACTGATGCAAGTTTAAAAAATTAACCCATAGTTAGAAAGGAGGAGAGGTGGATTCATAATTTTCACACGGCTATTTGCGTATAAGTGAATATAATGAAACCAAGGGAATTGGAAACCGGCTCTCCGATCAACAATTCTGAGGCTTTATACATTACACGAACCGTACATCCTACCTGGGGTTTCCAAGCGGCTACTCATCTAGATACTTACCTGGCTCGACATTGCTTTAACGAACCGGCGTTTTAACGTGATATTGTCGTAAGCCAGCGGAGAAGATTTCTAAAACACTAGCGTACTTTATCGGGAACACGAAGAGTTTCATCCACAAACTCCGTCAGCTTGTAAACCTTTTCAGAAGTCATAACATTATTTCCCTTGATCGCCGGTTATATCTGAGTTGTCTAGCTATTCGTTATATTGAATACTGAAATCAACATAAATATGAATGGTAGCTGAGAGACGATCGGAGAATATGCCAGTAATCCCCACTATCAAGGAGAAACATTTTTGTCAGATTGTGAGTTCAGACACCCAGATTAAAATTCAAATTGTGAAAACATATAAACCTTACCAGATAATTGAAAAATGTCAGTCAGTTAAGTGTCATACGTGATACACGCTTAGGCGATCATGTCTCGAAAGAAACATGACTGACTGGACAGAAGATTATCCCGTAGTAGGTTGCCATTGCTTTCTGTGATAGATTGATTGCCAACCAAGGCTATAGAACCCAATCTGTTCTATTATTTAGCCCATAACTAGGAGGAAGAGACTGATTAATACATTTCCCAAGGGTATTTGTGAGTAAGTGAATGCAAGGAATTCAACTGGAATTCGAACTCGGCTCACCGATTTCTCGTCCGAGACGATATCTACTGCGCCACAAGAACACTGAAAATGATAGTAGTGTGATATTTTATCGGAATAAATATTGCATTAAATTCCAGAATACAAAGGAATCCAGGTGCAGGAATAAAGAGGCACGTAACCTCAGACCACATCTGGGATTGCAAACGTGATAACGAATAATGATGTTAGACAAACGGGTATATTAAAAAATCGCCTCGTAGATAGGTCAGATAGTTTCTCTGATATTACAAACGAAGAATGTAAGATCAACGTTGAGTTGAGGGATTAAAGGCGATAGCTTACGATAAATTGGCTGAGAGTAACTAAGAAATTATTGCAGTGAATAAAATTTAAATTAATAAATTTTTAATTTTAGTGTTTCCTTTTAAAAGCGCCCCGACTTCATAACAATAATACCAATAATAATTAGTGGCGTGTTTAGTCTAATCATGTGGAATTGCAAAAGGAATAGACAAAGCGAAAATCGTTCTAATTATGGAAACCATCTAAACAACTTAATTTTTCTCCGTTCCTTTCGGTACAAAAGACGTATAGGTTTAATCTGCCATCAAACTCGGTTTTGATCTGTTCTAGTTGCATGTGTTCATTCGATTTTACATTTTTTTTAAATCTGTTCTCGGTGTTATGTCACCAGCTAGTTCTTCGTTCTCGCTTGCTTCTCCTGTGCTGGTACAAGGTCAGGGCTTTGACATTGATGCTGAATGCTAGTTTCTTGTTCTAACCCCATGTTCTAACGTAGGATCAGCCTAGTAACAGGATAGTATGCTGCTTTTCATAGTTTGTCATCGGTGATGTTTTGTGGCGATCTGATGATGAAAATGCGAACTTCAGACATGTGATGATAAATCTTCGTAATTTACATAAAAGTCAACACTTGTACTAATGTTCAAATAATTTTGGGTTGAAAGTGGATAAAAAATTCGAGTCTTTTACATATCTGCGGAGTGTATTTAATACCAAGGGAGATACATTCTTTTTTAGGAGTGTACGAACAATCTTCGTTATTTTGAAGATTTCTACATCGTCAGGGAAATTGACACGAAAATGTGCATCATTAATTCCAACGTCAAATCAATCTTGCTCTACAGTTGAAAAGCATGTATAACGACCAGTCCGATAACGAACATAAGCTAGGATTCTAAAGAGAGTGCAAATGGAACCACTATATTGATTCCATAGCAAAATCTACTGCTAAGAAGGTTGAGTCACTATGCCGATCCGGGATGTTTTTTCCGCCTGAATCCATCCTGCATATATACAAGTCAACCAGCCGTACGTGCATGGAGTACTGCTGCCATTTATGGTCAGGCGCCCCTGCCGTTCTCTTCAGTGATCTCGACAGGCTCCAAAGGAGAGTCTGCAATGTGATAGGTACTGATCTGGCGGCTCGACCGCGGCCACTTCCCCACCGACGAAATGTGGCCTCCCTTTGTCTGTTCTATAAATACTTTCATGGCTTCTGCTCCGACGAACTTAAGTCACTGGTACCTCCTCAACAGGTATTTACTCGTGCAGCCAGACTGGTAATTGGCTCCCACCCATTCACAGTCAGGTTAGTCAAATGCAGCCGACAATTTTACTCCTGCAGCTTCTTCTCTCGCACTTCCCGCCTGTGGAATTCGCTCTCATATTCTTCCTTTTCTGACGGCTACAACCTCCAGAAATTTAAATGCAAAGTCAATACTCATCTACTAACCACTGGACTCTAGCTCTTTCCCCACCCCCGTATACCCTTCCCTTTCTGTCCACCTATGTATCTCTCATCGTACATGCATTCTCAGCTTTCTATTGCTCCTTTCTAACTAGTTTGTACTCCTCACTCTTTTCTAATTAATCTTTTTACAGTTATGTAGCCCCCAGCTCATCAGTAGCATTTCTGCCTTGCTCGGGGTGAAATGATTAAAAAAAAATTAAATGCCATGAATTACGGCATGAAGTAGACACAAAGACATGGCTTGATATTTTAAATAGTTTATGGTTATGGGTTAGGGTTGCGTTCGGAATACTTAATTCATTGGAAATTGTTCCTGATATATAAGAAGTAATAACAGAAGAGATGGAGATTCAAATAATGACTGAGACGCCACTTATTAGCTGGGGGCATCAAAGATCGCGCATATATAAACAAACAGATCGGCAGTTTCAGCACTGTCTCAGATGATAACATTCGGAGAATGTATGGATAACTTTGGTTTGAGGGATCAAAGGAAGTCACATACAAGATAAACTGGCTGATAATCATTCAATCTCTAGCGACAACCAACTGACAACACTTATGAACTAGCAGGCGCATGAAGAATAATGATAAATTATCAAAGACAACACTAAAATAAGTTTCAACAAATAAGAAAATATCACCTGTGTGAAGACTGTCGATGAATGTTCTTGCGGGGAACGACTAAAAATAAATATAACTAGTTGAGAACGGTTATATAATGGGAAATGCACAAACGATTTGGATTTAAACATTTAGAATATTGGTACTTGCAGAAACCAGAAGTTATCTAAGATAAAAGAGGGGGCAAAATTCTTTCCGATTTTCTCATTAAAACGAATCATTGAATCTTGCCCAAATCATTGTAAACAAAACGTTGATCTTTTATATTATGGAATTGCTGCTGTTCCATTTGACCACAAAATGAAATTGAAAGTGAAAATATCTTAACACTGTCAGTGAAATTTTAAAATAATAAAGATATCCGTTTATCAACGAGTGTTTATAACTGCCCGAGAGTATAAAACAAAAATGTAGAAATATTGAGTTTAAGGCAAATAATTGGAGATGTTTATATCACTTTTTATATCAGTGAAATCTGAGAGATAGTTTTTTTCTTTTATGAGGTTTCTCTCTTCAGAGTGTGGGTTATTGTGGCTCCCTACAACTTCTTAACATTTGTAGTTTGTTTTCTTCTTATCTCTCCCAGTCCCTGTTTTGCCATCCGTTTAGACGAACTACATCTAGGTACCACCAGTTATAAATCTCACGGCTAAGACCCACCATCCACGCACATTCTAGCGAATCATTCTCATTTCCTTTGTATTTCACTGGTGCGATGTAAGTTCTATTCAAACAGCTTCTTCTCGCTAACCGTTCCTCTTTCGAACCTAGTCCCAAGAGGATGTTTTCTCGATCACTATGTTGCCCAATCACAATCTTAATTTACTCAAGTCTAGGTTTAATCGTTACCTTACCCACATATCTTCATAAACTGTGCCGCTTGACTCTTCCTATTTAATAGTAGTGTAGCTCTTGGGTTTTGTACAGGGTGAACAACATTGCATTAAAAACGCCCATAATTTATTCCTTACTTCTCCCTCTCCTTTCTTTCTCTCTCTCTCTCTCTCTCTCTCTCTCTCTCTCTCTCTCTCTCACTTTCTTGCCTTGAATACATCCTGTGAGTGCCAAATTCTCCAAGTTCTCTTTACTCATTACGTTTCTCAGACATTTCAACTGATTTTTTTTTTAAGTGCAGCAATACTTTTTTTTTCATTTTCCTTAAAGCTTCATCATGGTATTCTCGTTTCCTCCCGTAGAACCACATGCCTCATGCCATCCCTATTTTCTGTGAGACAATTGACCAGCAGTTTCACTGCCCTGGCGCGGATTAATGAGACAAGAAAAAATACGAAACATAGCTGATTTAATTTCATCATCTGAATATGTTATGAGCTGGTAGAATATAAAGACTTTTATAAAAGAAAAAAGCTAATATCAACCCGGTGTATTTTGATGAAAATACAACAATGATAGGATGATGTAAAGCTGGCATTTAAATTATATTAATGAAAATGATTAATCAATATATTAAAAACTATCTTAACTCTTACTCGGAAGAAAAATTGAGACGACATAGAGAAATGAGGATTTGGCAAAAATACTTTTGCTCCTTTTCAGCATTGGTCAATATAAGCTGCTAATTTATTCCTGATTTCACGCCACTTCCAGTAGCGGTCGAAGAGTTTAATATCATTGAGTCTCGTGATAAAACATAACAATAAGAAAGCAAGAGAAGACATTGATAAAACAAAAGTCACATGATTAATTTAAACATTCTAAAAATAACAATATACTGCCATATTATTGGCATTGTGCTTTCCTCTGATTTGAAGAGGAACGATTATATCGAATCACTAGCTGCATCTAATGCAAGAATGTCGGGTTAATCTGTCGTACCAAAATAGTTTCTCGCCAGAATCCATCTTATTTACAAATCTCGAATTCGTTCGCCTGGTCCGGTGCTTCTGCTGTACATCTCGAGATTCTTGACAAAATCCAATGCTAGCCTTCGGGCTGGGCACATCTAAGACAAGTAAAGACCAGTTATGACCGGTTTTGAACCTATCCACCGCGGTACCTGGGTGTACGCGCTCAGGTTCCCCACGTTCAAAAAGACCTTGTGTCACATCTCTCTCAAGTGGGTGAGAAGAGTAAATAATGAAGGATCTGTAATCTAACCGATACAAACCAATCATCTCGACTTCATCTCGACTTCAGTAACTTCCTCATGACGTGGCTTCTCTCTGACTTTTCTACAAATATTTTCATGGCAACTGCTCTGATAAGCTTTTTCCATGTTTCATCGACTGCATAAATTTAAGTGTGCTACTAGATTATCACTTCCCATTTGTGGAACTCCATCCCGTTTACTTGATTCCTTGATAACTACAACCTTCCAAAATTTAAATGCAATGTCAATTGTTGTCTTCTGTTTTCTTGAATCTCGTTCATCTTTTGGCCTTTCTTTAATCATCCCTATTCTCAATCTTTTTCAATTTCATTGTTTGTAATCCCCTTGCGTGGGCGTGAAATGATTAAAAAAATTAAAATGCAGACATATTGTTCTATTCGGGCGAGCAGATCAAATCAGCTGAAAACAAAGAAAAGAACATTCATTAAACAATTTGCCACTACATGCTAAGTAGGAAAAAAAAACAACGGCTTTTCACGGTTTCTGCTCCGATGAACCTAGCTAACTGGTGCCCCCTGTATATGAATTTTCTCGAGCCACAAGATTAGTAAACTAGGTCCCAGCCTTTTACTATGAAACCAATAAAATGGAAACCCAAATTCTACTCCGTCAGTTTATTTTCTCGCACTTCCTGTCTGTGGAATTCCCTTCGGTTTACTTGCTTCCCCGACAGCTTCAATCTCCAAGAATTAAAATGTAAAGTCAATAGTCATCTTTTATCTTACTAACTTGCATCCTCTCTCTCATGTTTCTTTCTTCGTCCACTCCACTCTCATCAGTATTCTCATCCTTCTCTTACCCACTTCCTGACACCTCCTATAATTTGTCACTCTTTCTCATAACTTTCCTTCTATGTAACTCCCACCACTGCAAAACAACGGCAGTATAAATGCCTTGCTTGGGACGATATGATTAAAACGGAATTTCTTTTATCAGGGCATTTTCCAAGAATTCAAGAATTGCGAAATCATTAATTATAAAGTTGTTAATGATTGCCGTGACTCAGGTAAAGAAAATATGTGTTTACTCTACGGAAAGTATCACGACAGCCTAGATTGTAGTCAGCAAAATACAGGGGTTAATCAACTTAATTTTAAGAGCATTGTCATTATTGTTACCACCTGCTACAGTATGATGACTAGAAAAAATATATCATAAATAATAATAATAATATTGTTACTTCTTCGAGGCTAAGATAGTCGCATTCATTCCGCTGTTAATAGTAGCTGGTCTTCTACCATATATAAATTCTGAAATTTTGAATGCTGAAAGTAGATCCATTTAGAATATTGATCAAATATTCCGATCTATATTTCTTCATAATTTGTCCAGTGTTCTACTAATATTAGTATTTATAAATACTAATGAGAAGGGAAGACGTCGTCACCGCAGCATGATTAACCCAGATATAACAGCAATATCTGTCGCTTGGAGAAATAAAATATGGCATAAAGTGTCTGATATTTCATAGAGTAATAGAATGCCCCGATCATTTTCAAACTTCTTTAGTAGTTAACTATATATAAAAGTTCCACTTCAGGTCTGTAGTGATGTTGAAATCCAACAGATGTAACAAATTATTGAGCTTCCTTTTGAGTTCAGCTGTCCATTTTGACTAAAGTCTGAACGTTGATGAGATGATACTAGCTTGGTTTTGAGTAACTATCTAGTTATTTCTAGATTGAGTTGATAGAGCAAGGTCTTAGAAAATATCGGTTGTAAGGTTCATTTCATATGGTGAATAAGAGAAAGACCCATTCGACAAAGAATAATAAAACTGACATGAAAGTGATATTTTAAAAATGGAAACCATTTAAAAAGTCCTTACGTGTATTTCATGAGGATTCAGTTAGTACAGTATATCTACGAAAAACAAAAAAAAAGTATGTAATTATGAACATTACCGTAAGAACAATATGATATCGTAAAAAAAGGAATGAAGCATCAGATCTGTTAGTTTTCTTCTATGTACCGTGTCTGAAGCAGCCTTACTCTTTTTGCCAAGTTTCCGAACCCCGTTCCGTAATCTATTAACACAAGCTAGCCTGCCCCCAATATGCCCTGTGAGGGTTAAATTTTCAAAAGCTCCCTTTCCTTATTATAGATCCAAGAAATTTCAGCCGTCTCTTTCTCATTCTGAGAATGCGCTCTTTTTGTTACCATTCTTTTTATAAATTCTAAGTATCCTTCTGGATAACCACATTTCTAATGCCTCCAGTATTCACCGCCATACAAACGGATTGATATCCCGTAGCAATATTTTCTTTGTTTCTAAGCGAACTCTTCTGTTCCTTGGTACTTTGTTTAGATTTTTGAATGCTTTTTTTTTTGCTACCACAATGCGTGCTTGAATTTCAGTGTCGCATTTTCTATCCTTTTATAATACACCCCCAGTTGATTAAACATCTGTGTTTGTCTAAAGTTGTCATCTCCAATTTATAGTTCGCATCCAAGGCATACTTTCTGTCTTCTCACCTTTAATAGTTAATCCTTTTCCTGACTTACCTTTGTTGCATCGTCTCAGACGTTTTCTTTCTGTGTCTTTCTGTGTCTTTCTGTGTCTGCCATCAACACCGCGTATCTTAAATTGTTCAGACTACACCCACCGATAATAATTCCTGGTTAGATCTCTAGCTTTCTCCGGATAGCTTCGTTGTAGCGGTTCTAGAGAGAAATCACATTGTGGTGATACTGAGCAAGCAAGGGACCGGATGTTTGCCCTCAAAGATTCAGAAAGCAAATGACCAAAACTGGTCTTTGCGCATCTGGGCTCCATGCAGTAGGTCCAGAGGTAAACCAAAAATAAATAAATATCAAATTCCTTTTACGGACCTGTAGCGGAACTCTGGATCCTGATTAGTCATCAAATCGCAAAATTCAAAATACGTCAGAGAAACGGTTTTTCCATAGCTAAAGAAAAAAAATCGTTCTTTAAGCCACCCCACGTGACTGGATTGAATATTTAAGGATGGCCTCTAACCGGTCGCGGTCAGTTCTTAGGAGGCGGTTTGCTGACACACATAAAAGGTGTAACTCTCAACTTCAAGTGACCCGGACATTGTCCTCTCTCTCTCTCTTTCTCTCTTTCTCTTTATCTATCTCAACAATTACTGCTACAGACAACTTTATCATTGGACACGAACTCTACTCATAACTTTCTCAATGTACATTAATTTCTACAACTCTTGTTATTCCTTACTTTTAATAAATTTCTATTTTAGCATTCAAAGTGCATATTTTATTATTCCACTCTTCTACACTAATCCACACATTCCAACTGCCGACAACCAACCTACTGATGAAAACCCTTTTGATAAATATTATTCAGCATAAAACTTGTAAGGGAGTTCGGTTAAGTCCGACACAAGACCGAACAAAAGAAACATTAACCACCTCCCTACACTTCAGTTGTGACCCCGACGTGATAAAGAACACGCACCCCGACACTTCAATATCATTGTCTCATTCCTCTTTTTTTTAATTGTGTATACATACTCTATTCATTTTCTGTCTATATGTAAACGGTTTTCTTCTAATGTATGTTCTGTATTATTCTAGCATCTTTTCGAAATAGATTAAGCATCTCCAAATCCTTCTTGTAGAATAATTTTTTCCACTTTCCAACGTCTTTCAAAGGCGGAATCTGACCGCTATTTTTACGAAAACTACTCGGACGAATTGCATTCCTTGGTTCCACCAGTTCTAACCTTCACAAAAAGAATCTGTCATGTCAAGTACATTGTAGCAAGCTAGCCATATATTCTCTCCATATTCCATCGTTAAAAAGTAAGTTCAATTTGAACAGCTTCTTCCCGAGAATCACTGATACCCAAGAGGACATCTTACCCGATAACTACAGTCTTGCCTTGTTTAAGTCTAGGGTTAACCGTTATCTTCCCCTTCAACCCGTACAAACTGTATCGTAACGTAACACTCTGTATCGAGTAGCACTCTGGCTTTGTACAGGGGAAAGCTCAAAAAATATAAAAGATCTAGTGTTCTTAAGAGTTTAAATATGTCTATACACCACTCCTTGTCAAATGCTTTTGTGCTACCTACAAAACGGATGTTTGTTGTGGTGCAATGAATATCAGAGAACCGAGTTCGAATTCCAGTTGAATTCGTTGCATTCACTTACACACAAAAAATATTATTCCGTCTCTTCTCCCTCCAGCTATGGGTTAAATAGAAAAACAGACTGGGTTCTATAGCCTTAGTTGGCAACCTATTGCGCGAAAATCTTCTGCCCAATCAGTCATGTCTCTTTCGAGACATGATCGCCCAAGCGTGTATCACGTATGACGCTTAACGGACTGATTGACTGATAAAACTAAAGTGAGCATTCATCTGAATTTGTAATGTTATCTCTGATGGCATTCCATCATTAATATCACACTTCTTATTCCAGAGTACTTGAATGTTCTATTTCCGGTTTAATACTTGTTTAATTCTGGCCCGGATCATTAGCTTGGTTATATGGCTCATTAAGCTGGTTATTCGATGAAGCTCGCATTCATTCCCACCTGGTTTCTTAGATAATGCTTCGAAGATGGATCTACTGAGCTCATTCAGCATGACACCACTGTTTTAAATTTTGTTCAGAAAGATCTATAACGTTTTCACAAAGGAAACTTCTCCTGTTGTTGCATCCGCCATGATTTATACTACAGTTTAGAAAATAGTATAAATACATATTTACTCTATTTATTTATATTTTATTCATATGTATACATAGAGTAAATATGTACTGATATGATTTTGTATTTTTAATCGTATATTACTTTTCATTTTTTTAATCGTTTCACTCCAAGCAAGGCAAAATAGCCATTCGTGTGCAGTGACAGAAAAACAGGGGGCGTTGAAGGAAGGATAAAAGATTAACAGGATTTAAGGAGATAGAAGATGGCAGTTGATGTTGCATTTGTTTTTTGAAGGTTGTAGCTATCAGGGAAGCAAGTAAATGGAAGAGCGTTTCACAGATGGGAATTACCAGAAAAGTTTCTGTAGAAGAGACGGTTACATTTAACTATTTCAACGCTAAAAAGGTGGAATCTCGATGTCAATCTAGCAACACGCTTAAATTCACATGGACGGGGTACCATGAAAATATTTATCGAAATGACGACATAAGTGATGTCATTCTTGTTAGATAAAAGGGTGGAACCGAGATTTCAATCTTGTTAAATAAATTTACATTTATTCATACAAACGAGATTCTTATATTTTTTGTTCGACCTTCTAATTCTTTCAAATGTGGTGGGCTCGGTTGTTTGGCACAAGGCTAATTTCTCAAGCATAACCGACGCTCCCTACAATAAATATGTGAAAAAAAACTATTTTCTTCTAAGCGAAATCTAATAAGAGATATTAACATGCTTATACAAATATCTGTATAAATTAATATATTTAAAAAATTATTCTTTAACAAATTGAAACGTTATAGAAATATACTGGTTTACAACAAATTTCGGACAAAATTTAAACATTAATATTTACTAAGAAATTGATATTTGCTGTCGTAATATTTATAATTAACTCTCTGTCGGGTGGTTTCACCTTAAAGCTTTTGAAAAAAGCATGAACCAATTTATTCCTTCACATACACCTGCTACAGACAGCAAATCAAGTCAGTTAAGGGCCATTACGTGATACACGCTTTGAGCGATCATGTCTCGAAAGAAACATGACTGACTGGGCAGAAGATTATTCCTCAGTAGGTTGCCATTTCATACACAACGCAATCATCAGGAGCTGATTTAGGATTACATTGTGCAATAAACACTGAGTCGTGCTACCAATAAAGAAAAATATATATATTTATTAATATATAATTTATAGCTCTGTTATATTTCCTCAAGTGCTATACTAATTAACACCGGCACTGAATATGCGATATTTTGCATTCATTTATAACAATATATATATATATATATATATATATATATATATATATATATAGCATAGTGCTGATCCATGTATACTGCTTTAATATGTATAGGAAAGAATATTAAAAATTTTTAAATTTAAAGTGTGTGTTGTTTTTTTTTTTACAGTATTTATTTATTTCTATTATTATATTTTATATTTTAGACCGCCCTCGGTCCTTCATCAGATGATATTCTTTCCTATCTATCTATATATATATATATATATATATATATATATATATATTTTCCAGCGTAATAAAACAATATCCAAATGCTGGACAATTTTTTTCTATATTTCCACCAGAAATTAAAGCCCAAAAACCTTGTTTAGAAAGGCTCATGATTGTACGTAATAGACATTCATTCTCTGTTATATATAACAATATATATATATATATATATATATATATATATATATATATATATATATATATATATATATTTGTCTAATAGTAGATGCCGTTAATCGTTGTTTACGGATAAAACAGAAAAATATTGTGATCTTTAACGTAAGCGAAACTTTAAAAAAATAACATGATAAAAATTTTAATCAATGAATAATACATTCGTTTGTTCGCGATAACAATTTAACTTACAGGGTGCAATACTAAAGTTACCATAATCACAATTCAGGTGCAACTAATTAGAGCGTTGCTAGCAATTCTGACATGACTTTGTGTAACTGCGTAATACGTCATCGATTTTGAACATATTCTAAATCATACTGCGCATTTATGCGTCTTAGGGGAATAACTCTAACTATATTTTTTCAAGTTATCTCCCTTGAAATATTAGTATTTATTGTATTTCTATTTTCTTTTAAAATAAATATTAAATGAAGATCTTGTACTGACCAAATGTGATTTATTATAAACGATTTAGTTAACTTTAACACTAATTACTTTCTATTTTCACATCAGACATTGACATAATTTTTACAATCAATTCTAGTCAATCACTGATACATGTCAAGAGAGAATATTAATTTTACGTTGTGTGAACCTTGTGGTGCAGTGGATATCGACTCGGAACGACAAATCGAGGAGCCGAGTTCGAATTACAGTTGAATTTCTCGCATTCACTTACACACAAATACCCTTGGCAAAGGTATTAATCCGTCTCTTCCCTCCAGTTATGGGTTAAATAAAACGATAGCTTTGGTTCTGTGGCTTTGGCTAGCAACCAGTCTAACGCAGAAAGCAATGGCAACCTACTGCAGGATAATCTTCTTCCCAGTCAGTCATGTCTCTTTCGAGACATGATCGCCCAATCGTGTATCGCTTAACTGACTAACCTCTGGTACTAATAATAAACTTATTGCATATATTGGTTTTACTTCAACCATGCTCTCCCGTAGACTTACCTGTCACCTTTCTGATCAGAGTTGAATTAAACAACATTTCTTAGAAAAACATTGTCATGTAGGTAATAACAGACAGATTTTAGTCAACAGTACAATAACACTCACTCGTACTCACAGTAAAAAAGGACCTTCAGATATTAGAGGCCATTTACATTAAATTAAAACAGCCCACACTTAATATAATCACGTTTAAATCTGGTCAAAACATATTACATTGCATTTAAAAATATGGTTCTGTTAACATTACGGGCTCTCGCGAATTCCTAAAACGAAAAAAAATATTTCACTGCCAGATGAGGTGCTAATAATATAGTTCTGAAACACAATGTCTCTTGTAAACTAAGTTTTTAATATGAACTTATAATTAAAACAATTGGAGTAGATAGACTATCTTTTGACTTTTCTTTTTCTTATTTTTTACTTTTATTTTTTCTTCAATTGGAGTAGATAGACTAAACTATCGCCCGGTTCACACTCCACCCACGTCTATTGTACAGGTGTAGAGGCTCATCCCTTGTTCCCTGTTTAGGATATTGTTTCCGGCTTTCTCTTTTCCAAATCTTTTCACTCTTGTGTAGCCCCCTGCACATCAGTGGCGTTACCGCCTTGCTCGGGGTGAAATGATTTTTAAAAAAAGCAAGTAATATTAATGATAACTCGCAGTATAGCCCGGCGTTGCTAGGGTGTAATGAAAGCTTTAAAACTAATCCATGGTCCTGGAGCTCAGAATCTTTGGACGTTGGCACGAAAGACTAAAAAGCAATTGTTGTTTCCATTTAAAGCGAAACCGTAGACTGAAAGGAAAATGAATGGATGTAAGTCAAATTTTAATTTCCTGGTATCGACATCAAACAAGTCTTTTTCGTTGTAAACTGAATTTTGAAGGCAAATAAGTCCTCTGAGTAAATGGTATCATGGCTGAGACTAAGAACTACAATTATACATACTTAGAGCCAAACCCGAAGCAAAAACCAAAATAAAAGGCCTGTAAAACACATTTTGATCTTGCCTATTATATATATATATTATCGATTTTCTGCAATATTGTAAGAACTGCAACCTTGAAACTTCTGAATGCCGTTTCTTATGTCTTTGTCTATGAGTGTATCAAATTTGATTAAAATCGGACCACTTCTTCTATAACCCGATTTTTTCGATTATCGATTTTCGATATTTATCGGGGGTATCTCGACACAAAACCTAGCTAAGAACACTCGGAGACGCTTATAGTACACCTGTGTAAATTTTCAAGAAAATCGGTTCAGCCGTTTCGGAATCTATAGATAACGGACACACACACACACACACACACACACACACACAGACAAAGTTTCATTTATAAATAAATTTAGATAACAACAATAATTCTACACTGTAAATATATATATATATATATATATATATATAGTGATGAACCACTAAAAAGTTGTAAGTTTAAAAATGTATTTTTTTGACAGTATTTCTTTATTTCTATTTTTATATTTGATATTTCAGACCGTCCTCGGCCTTTCATCAGAAACAAATGATTTTAAAATTTAAATTAGAAACGTTTTCGCGAGGAGCGTTCGTCCGAGAGATTGTTTACATCACGTGACGCAGAAAGCGACAGATGTTTTTAATATTTGTAAACGTAAACCTATCTTTAATAATACTTATAAATGTTGTTTTAAAGAAAAATTTTTGAAGTGTATCTAAAAAATGTTTAACTATTGAAATATTTATAAAGATTCAAAACACCTAAGTCCCTATTTAACCCTAGCCTGTATGTATTTAATTTTAAAATCCAGCCTCTTACCGATATTTAGCAAAGTGTTCGAAGCAATTATCAACGCCGAGGTGGTTCAGCATCTCACAGCCCACAGACTCTTCTCGGACAAACAGTATGGTTTCCGCTGTGGTAAGAAATGGCTCGTAAATCTTAATGCTTCCAAAACGAAGCTGCTCTCTATTAACCATCATAATCGCTCCTACCCACCTATTATCATGGAACAGGCTAGCCTCCCTGAGAGTAAAAGACTACGCCTCCTTGGCCTCACACTCTCAGCGGACCTCAAGTGGAATGACTACATCGAATCCATTGCTAAATCCGCTGCTAAGAAGGTCGGTTCACTGTGCAGGGCCAGGAAGTTTTCCCGTCTGAGTCCATCCTACACATATATAAATCTACCACCTGCTCGTGTCTTGAATACTGCTGCCACATCTGGTGAGGTGCCCCTGCTATTCACCTCGGTGTTCTTGATAGAATCCAACGGAGAATCTGTAATGTGATCGATACCGTCTTGGCAGCTGGGCTGCAGTCGCTATCTCAACGGCCTGACGTGGCTTCCATGTGCCTTTTCTATAAATATTTTCACAGCTTCTCTTCCAATGAACTTAGATCACTGGTAACTCCTAGGTATGAATTTACGCAAGCTACTAGATTAGCAACTAGGTCCCACCCCTTTCCAGTGAAACCGATAAAATGTAACCTTAATTTCTAATCTAACAGTTCCTTTTCTCGCACCTCCCGTCTGTGGAATTCCCTTTCATTTACTTGCTTCCCCGACAGCTACAATCTCCAAGAATTTAAATGTAAGGTCATCTCCTATCTCACTAACTCGCATTCATTCTCTCAACCTCTTTTTTCATCTACTCCATCTCCATCCTCGGTATTCTCATCCGTCTATTACCCTCCTCCTGACATTTCCTATAACTAACTCCTCTTTCTCATCGCCTTCCCATATGTAATCCCCTGCGCAACAGCGGTAGTGGAATGCCTTGCCTGGGGTGAAATGATTTTAAACAAAAATCAAATAATTGTCGGATTTTAATGAAACTTTCAGGACTTATTCACAAATAAATTAAATTATTTTTGAAATTATTATTTTTGAAAAATCTTAGTAAAAATATATTTTTTACATCTGTTACCCCTCCCCCCATGTAAAGTCATGAAATTTTAAGAAATTCTATTTTGTTGTGATAATTGTTTTTTTTTTTAGTTAAACGCCGGAATCATTGGGGGATGTGAATCATCTGTTATTTTTTGCAAAATTTTGTCTTTATTTTCGAAAACATGCTTCCAATAATAAAATTATGGCACTATTTCATTTGATAACCTTTTAAATACTTGAATAAATAATATAAATTAGGGACATATCAGTCTGAAGAAAAAAATTCGATTAACTATGAAATTTTAAAAGAATTTTCATTTTTTTAAATTATAATAATTTATAAAGTTTCAAAAATATTTTTAAAATACTTCAAACATTTGCTGGGGTTAGTTTACAAAATTATTAAGCAAAGATTATATTTACTAATCGAAAACTCAAAAAATTAATATGAATCATCGGGCCCTTCTACTTTAAAATAAATTTTAATTATTTATTTTTTTGTATGGTAATTTTTATGTGTAAATTAAAAGGTCATGTATTTCAGTGTTCCTTCACCTTACAGAGGAAAAATTTGTACAATTATGTCACTAGTGATCACCATACATTTATCATGTCATATCTCTTCTTCCAAATCTGTCAACACATATGGTGGAAAGGTCAATGTTTAAGAAATATTTTTATTCTAAATTCATGCTATAAATAAGTAATACTTTTGTAAATCAGATTAATTTAACATTAAATTTGCTAATTTTTCAAAAATCCTGTATCACAGACGCATATTTTATTTTTCAAGATTTTTAAAAACAAGAATTAAATTTTTGTTTACAAATGTTTTGATCATTTAAAAATAGCCGAAATATTAAAAGATTTTAAAAAAATTGAAAGATTTTACATTCAATCAATATATTTTCTGTTCAAAACACACCACAGTATTTTCTTTCTAGAAATATTAAATTTAATCATTTACCTTTCAGTTAAAACTAAAGTAAAACTTTCAAGAAATTTGTTTAATATTTAAAAATTCAGTTTAAGATTTAGATATCGAAAATGAGTGGTGGTACCTATATGCACTTGTGACTTGTGATTTCTTGAAAGATTATATACTGAATATAATATATATAAAATCAATATCCTTATTCTTGTACGTTGAAATACATTGAAAGCAGGCAAGATCGCCCCAAAATTTGCATCATTTTCTTCTTTTTCTTCTACGTAAAGTGTCCACTCAGAACGTGACGATTAAATGACGCTAAGTTTTTGTTTCTGATTTTTCACTAATGCCATTGATACTATGGGGTGTAACTCTCATATAAAATTATATTGATTACTTCCCTTGAAAACTTGTAATACTTAGTATTTGAACAAAAATTATGACTGCGCGGTGAGTCTCAGTTTTACGTCATTAGATTCAAAATTTAAATAGACATTCGCTAATATGTGCTTATTTCTCTGTCTAAACTGTTTATATCTATCTATCTATCTATCTATCTATCTATGTATCTATCTATCTATCTATCTATTTCTGTGAGCTTGTATATTTGTGTGAGTGTGAAAAATTAACTTGAATAAGTTTCATTTAAATTCAACTATGTTTTAATTTAAAGTTTGTGCGTTAATTTTTTTTTTTTTTTGCATTTTTCCAATTTTCGAAAACATTGTTACGAATTCGGACGAGAAGTTCATGTTTTTTCCCTCTATCTGCTTAAGCACTTTCGAAAGTTTCTCAATTCTCAATAATTAAATGTTTTCAATATCATAGAAAATATGTTTTGTTATCTATATTCTCTAGTTTTTATTTCGCAAAAATAAATTGTTTCCAAAACAAACCCATTTTAGAAAACTAAACAAAATTACTCTTTTCTCTCAAAGAACCTGTCAACCATCCATCTGTGCATGGAATACTGCAGTCATATATAGTCAGGCGCCCCCGCTGTTCATCTCAGTGTTCGCAACAGGCTCCAAAAGAGAATCACTAATGTAATAGGTACCGACTTGGCGGCCACTTTCTCATTAAAGAGATGTGGCTTCGCTCTATCTGTTCTATAAATATTTTCATAGCTTCTGCTCTGACGAAATCAAGTCACTGTTGCCCCTGCCACATGAGTTTACTCATGCAATCAGACTAGCAACTGCGTCCGATCCATTCACAGTTAGACCAATCAAATGAAGCTGACCATTCTACTGCACAGCTTCTTTTCTCGCACTTCACGCCCGTGGAGCTCTCTTCCATATTCTTGGTTTCCTGACGGCTACAACCGCCAGGAATTTAATTGCAATGTCAATACCCATCTCTTAACCACTTGACTCCAGTTCTTTGTACATCACCTTGTATATCTATTCCTTTCTATCTACCTTTGCAACTGTATTCCGATCCTTCTCTTGCTCCTTTCTCTGACACCTTCTGTAAATGGTTCGCCGTTCTCTTTACTCTCCTCCTATCTAATCTTTTTCTCTTATGTAACCCCTGCGCATTAGTAGCGTTACCGCTTTGCTTGGGGTGAAACGATTAAAAAAAAAAAAGAAATCCATCAAGCTATATATATATATATATATATATATATATATATAAAAGCGCACAAAACTGATTCATTTCTATGTTCCATAATTTCCCTACTTCCTTCACCTGCATAATTTTTCTGCATACTTTCGACCAACCTACAAAAGAAATTTAATGTTAATTTTACAAACGAATTTTCTGAATACTATCCCCAAATAAATTTAATAATGGAAAACTTTCAGTATTCTTCTTATCATTTATGTAGTGTCCCGTGTTGGATTACCGGCCCCTGATGATAATCACAGGCAACGATATTTGAGAATTACTGCCACTTGACGATAATTACAGACAGTGCGAGATTTGAAAGAATCGATCTTTTTCTTGGTGGAAAATTGCTTACGTAAAATTATGGTATCCGACTGAGTTTTTGATGGATTTCCATACAAGTAGATGTGAAGACACCTATACTAGAAGCAGGCTCTTTTATGCATCTCAACCTATCAGTGAACATGTCTACCAAGACACTGATAGACAACGATCCCCAACAAAAAATCCATTAAATATCTTCAAGATTTTTCGCGAAATTTCCAGGAATTCCAACCCCCTTGAGACATACTGACACAGTGCTACGCACTTCTAAACACCACATTCAACCGATCCATTCTACCCGCGGAGACTCAGTTCGGCAAAATACAAGATATTAAAGGAAGAATTTTAACACATTCTGCATTTAGGAATAATTTGGCCTTTCAAGAGCCAGCGGTCATTCTCGTTACACATGGTACCGAAAGCAGATGTTTCTGCCTGGCGTCCCTTGGCTATTTTCAACGACTAAACGAGTCAGCAGACCGAGATTGCTATCCTATGCCGCATATAAATGATTTCGTGGTGGGATTACAAGGTATGCAAATCTTTACCAGACTTAACTTAATGCGTACTACCAAATCCCTGTCAAAGAAAGCGATATACCAAAGACTGCTTTCACCACCGCATTCGGTTTATTCGAATTCACCAGAATTCAGACTGGTTTAAAGAACTCAACCAAATATTTTCAAAGATAGTTGAGAAACGAAGTATTAACAGGTTTATCTTTTACTTTCGCATACATTGACAACGTATGAATAGCAAGCAGAAATATGAACGAACACATGAAACAACTCCAACTTGTTTTTGAATGCCTGTAGTATTTTGGACTGAAAATTAACGTCGATAAATGCCCGTTTGTGTAAAAACTTTCGTTTTCAGGATACACACTAGACGAAACAGGAATATCACCTTTATCTGAGAGGATAATTCTTACAAACATTTTCCACAACCAAAGTTAGCATGTCAACTTCGAACATTTTGGGGCATAATAAATAACTTCCTAAGATTTTCGCTACACTGTTCATCAAAGTTAAACCCACTGACAGGCAAGTAAAAAAGCACTCAGCAAATAAATGCAGACGTTTTCCTTCAAGTTCCTGACTTAGACACTTTTTGCAAAGCAAAGAAAACTTGGCGAACTTCGTAAAATTACCTCAGTGATGATGAAAACCTTTAACAATATATGTCTCGTGGAGTGCTGTTGGCGCCGTTTAAAAGGAAAATATTAACAGATCAAACCAACCTATATACTCCTTTTATCTGAAGCTGAGTTCCACACAGATGAAATACGGCACATTTCTTAAAGAACTCCCCGCTACCTATTTAGCTATCCGACATTTCCGTTACATTTTAGAGGGACGCGAATTCACAATAGTTACTGACTATAAGCCACTCAAATATGCTCTCTACGGCAAGATTGACAAATATACGCCACGTGAAACAAGACATCTCTAATACGCTTCATAATTTACTTCGAACCTACAATATATATGCTATAGAGCAGCTAGCATTCATCTATCGCTCTCAAGAATGAAATGGGTGATGGGCCAAGTTAACTATAAAAAATAAATACTAATAGCAGCCGGAGATTAGAACAGTCATTGACAGGAGTACTGATTATTCTATAATTTATTCTCCGTTACTTTTGCGACCTTATCAACATGAGTTTTTTATCATGTTTCTGACATTCGTTTTTGTAACCACTGTTTTTATATTTACTTTGTGAATTTTTTGCGTGTTGCGAGGGAAGGTAATCGACCTCTATGGCCGAGTCTTTCTAGGCAATTGTTACGCCAATGGCTTCACCGTTAGTATGGACGAAGTCTATAGAGAAGGAGGACGCAGTCTACTATGATCAAATGCAGCTGAAATACAGACTTCTTTAATGGAACTACCATAAAAAACTTTCTTTGTCTACAAGTTATTACGTCAGGGACACTCAAAAAGTTCTGCCGATTCAGTGTCTCCTGGAGACAAAACTTCTATGAGCTTGTTTCATTTCTAGAAGCTCTTAATGTTGTTGCGGCAAAACTTATCACCCTGCTGACATCCGATGTTAAAACACGTAAGTTTATCTGTGTGAGCAGGGAGACTATAGAGGAAGCCTTTAAAAGCCTCAAAATTCTCCCCCAAGCTTTTGGCGAGGCGCTCAAGAGCGATGTGGAACATTCGACTTGGGACTGAGGAGCAGGTGATGTCGTTAGCAGGCACAGTTTTGTCAAACAGAAGCGTGAGACTGCAAACCGAGTATATGGGTACTCGGCGTACTCGAATTGTTGTTCATGATGTACCCCTGGACATTTCAAATGACCCTATAGGAGCTTTTTTGGTACAGTTTGGATCCGTCGAGGAAGTGTCTCGAGTTGCAAGCAAGACTGGAGTGCTAACATAGGATTTTTGTCTCCAGAGACACTAAATCGGCAGAACTTTTTGAGTGTCCCTGACATAATAACTTGTAGACAAAGAAAGCTTTTTGTATTGATGCAGGGCAGAAGACCCCACTGCTGGACTTATCAAAGAGCACTTACCAAAAATGTGCCCCACTAGGAATCCAATGCCAGGACCGGTGACACCGGTTAAACCAAAATCGACAGCAGCAGAGGAAGTGGTAGTAGCAGCTGAAAAGTCCAGCACAAAGCAAGCAAACGAATAGATTGAGGTGGTGAGGCGGGTCAAAAAGCAGCTACCAACTCCTCTACAACAGGACTCGCCACCAAAAAAGGAAGAACAGCAGAATAAACCGATAGAATCTACCATATCGGAAGTCAACATAGACACCGCAGAAATGCCTCCACCTCGTTCATCTTCACTAAAACAGGGAAGGAAAAACGAGGAAGAAGGGAAACATTTCGAAAAAAGAAATGAGAGCAGATCAAAGCAGATCAGAAAAAGCTCTGGTTGCCACCTAGACCCGACCTGCTCTTGCGTCGCCTGTGAAAACACAAGTACATACCCCAGAGAAGGTAAGGAGTCTTTCCTCATCCCCTTCAAGAACTTCTTCAACACCCTCATAATAACCATTCCCTAAACGATCACCCCAAACCATTCTACCAGCCTTGTACAAGAAATAGAAAAAAGTTTTAAAAAATTGAACAATTCTATAAAGGAAAAAAATTATGAAGTGCACAGGCAGGCCCTTGAAAGGGACCTGCCTGTCTTCGCAGGGGAAACGCAGACAATAATTTTTGTCTCAGCCTACAGGTTCGGTATTCCCCCTTTCAATAGCATTGTGTCGCATGTGCCATGAAAAGGGTCACCCTCAACATTTTATACTTCCATCGTTAAGTAAAAGAATTTTCAAACACCTTTATTGTTTATCCAAACTTGGCAGACGGGTAACTACCAAAGGAATAACGATTTGTATGGTCGAATATGTCCACTGATATAAGAATTTAATAGATTCAAACATTTGCACATATAAATTGTTGGACCCCTCCCAAACGCTCACGGTTTCATTTATATGCCCATCATAATGGGTTGATTTAGGGGTTGGCCTTCTGATTTTTCTGTTCTAAATATCTCCACAGAGATTATCGCAAAAGTTTAACTGGACAACTAGATAAGTACTTTTGGTGTGCCATCTGTAATTCCTACTGACAGAGAACCAAAGTTTCAATCCATATTTTTAAAGGGATTTTTCAGCTTACTCGGAATCAAACATATGCAAAGTACTGTATGTCATCCTTGTGCCAGTGGAATTGATGAAAGATTCCAGACAGCTAAAACCTGCACTAGCCACGAAGATTGACCCTTAAAACTGGGTAGATAAATTACCTATTACCCTCCTATCAATACGAAATAATTTAAAATAAAAGCTGAACTGCACAGTATACATTCAAATTTTTAAAAAAAGAAAGATACCGTATCGATTGATTTCATTAAAAAAAAAATCTTCCGCAAACACTTGACAAAAATCAATTGTTCACTTTAAGTTTTCATTCTCTGTAAAAAGTTTGGCTTTGTATTCCCACCATCCTTCTGGGGAACAACTTTTCTACTGCTTCTAGTCTCTTCTTTGAGAATCTGTGAGAAGAAAATCCAGCGTTTACTGAAATATAGAAATGATATTACGTAACAGTTCAGTACTCTTGTGACACGATAACTAGGCATATATGTATTTTATTATAATAGATTAAAATAGAAAATGGATTAGAATAAAAAATAGTTTAAAAACATATTTAACAAAAGTGAAAAAGAAGAGGAAAAAATAAATAAATAAACGCTTTTTCTTTTATGAGGAAAATTGTGGAAGAGACAAGAGTATCCGATTACTGTTTTAAATCCTACCACTCTTCCGGTAAATATTTGACTCAGTGATTTAATGTGATAAAGAGATAAAAGTTCAGGAGGTGGGTTTTCGAATGACCCGGTCAAAGGCTGTCTTTTACTGTATCTTGACCACACATTAAGAATTTTCCGGCGGAAGCTTTATTAACATATAAAAAAAAATAACTGAAATTTCAGGCTTACAGTCGCCAATGTTTATCACCGGTGGTCTAAAGCATTTCCGGATTTCCGGATTCATTTTAAATAAATAGAAGTTAGTGAGTTAAAAGGGAGTTCCGCCGGGCGAGAAAACATCCCGGCAAACATCACAGCGTGGAGAACGGCCGCCGAAGAAAATTGTTCGGACGGACCGTTGGGGTGTTACACTCTTTTCTTTGTTTCAAAAGACATTTATCTGTTTTTAATATTTTGCTTCACTTTTGGAAGGCATTTTTCGCTGTCCCAATACGCCTTCGGATTTCAGCTTCGCATTTTCCATCCTCTGTTAAAACACTTCCCAGATATTTAAATTGTTGTACTTGTTTATTTTTGTATCTCCAATTTGTTGGGGAAAAAACTTAATGTTCCTGTCAAAGAAGCTATAGATCTATAAAAACCTATATAAACATTCTTCACCCCCACATCCTAATGTTAAACTAACAATTCAACGCAAACTTCTATGCCTCATGACACAAGTACCATTTTACAATCATTACGCTAACATTTACACATATAGGTGGACGTCGTAGCTATGGTTTCGTCCCACGGGCTTATCTCATTTGTACATAGTTTACTTAGTAACCAAAATCTTTAACAATTTTACTACACCAATGATATATGTTTGACATATTGATGACATCTTCATACGAGCAAAAAAACCTAGACGAAATAAAAATAATTTACATAAACTTTCAAGAGAAACTTTATTCAAACTTTCACTACTGTAATAATAGTCAGTCAGTTAAGTGCCATACGTGATAAACGCTTGGGCGATCATGTCTCGAAAGAGACATGGCTGACTGGGCTGAAGATTATCCCGCAGTAGGTTGCCATTGCTTTCTGCGGTAGACTAGTTACCAGCCAAGGCTATAGAACCCAATCTGTCTTGTTATTTAAACGATAACTGGAGGGAAGAAACGGATTAATACCTTTCCCAAGGATATTTGCGCGTAAGTGAATGCAAGGAATTCGACTGGAATCTGAACTCGGCTCCCCGATTTCTCGGTCCGAGCCGTTATCCACTGAACCACAACGCTGGTGATGCGCTATGCTAGAAAGAATATTCCAGTTTTTATTTCCCTATTATAGGCATTATTATATCCGTGATATAGTAATATCTTAATAAACGGACGGAACAGAATAGCTGATAACAACAAATAACAAGCATGCAATGTTCTCAAGTAGATTTTTATGCAGATACGAGTGCGTCCGTGCCGTCAAAAATGACGTCAAAGAAATGAATTGTTTGGACATTATTTTTTTTTATCGATACTTGTATTTAAATAGATATTCTGTTTTTAATTAAACAGTATTATATATTTATATCTACTGGCCTGATTATTTACGATAAATTGTTATTAATAAATATAATATAATAAATTAATAAATTGTTATTATTAAATAATCAGGCCAGTAGATATAAATATATAATACTGTTTAATTAAAAACAGAATATCTACTTAAATACGAGTATCGATAAAAAAATAATAATAATGTTCAAACAATTCATTTCAAATTATCGGTTGTTTATAACCAAGTTTCGTTAAAATTCGTTCATTTCCGTAATATATATATATATATATATATATATATATATATACAAAAATATTGATTTTCAAATATATATATATACAACGGTCTTTATTATAAAAGAGAGGATATATATTGTTAACTATTCGACGTCATAGTTACTACAAAAAATTAATAAATAAGGCACTGTTAACGAGCTAATCTAATATGTGGCAAGACTGGTAGCAAAGTTTAATAACTGCTAGTAAAGAGAATGAACTTAGCCGAAGCTGACTCGCTATTTTCTCACTCTGTCCATGAGCTTGACTGGAGAAATATATATATATATATATATATATATATATATATATATATATATATATATATATATAATGTTCTTCATTATGAGAGACAGTATATATACTTGTCATAAAATTTTACGTACATAGAAAATCTAACAAGCAGCGAAAATATAGATACTTGTAATATTCCCAACATGAATGGTTGGTGGTGTCCTTTATTCGAGACCTAATGGTTTTCTTTATATACCCTGCCATTTGCGCTTCACCACAGCCCCCTGAGCAACAGGACTTCGTGAACACTGTCACAAATAAAGATAATCCCCCTTTACATCCTTACACTTTCAATAAACTAATAGAATTACATTAGAAACAAAAATCACATTAATATTCATCAATGGTTTTCGCGCCATCAATTTTCGCCTTGGTATCTATGCCGTTGACACAATTATTTACTCCTGTTTTAATGCTAATTCTGATAGGTTTGATAAGGTCAAATTGGCATCTAATCTCAACAATGACATTTTTATACTAATATTCATACAATACAAGGCTCAAGAGTCACTCAAGTTATCGGGGTTAATGTATGGTATTGTATCAGCGTAACCAAAGGCAAAAGGTGAAATTCGTATGGTTGTCCAGGAAAAACAACGATCAAGATTAGATTGATTGGGAAAATATCCTGCCCAGAGTCTGTTCCAGAAAGCAGCTGCCCAGATTAAACCAACTTCTTACTATTAAAAATATGTAGAAAACGGGGATGATTTACACTTGTGTACGTGGCCAATACGGATACCACTTCCGGGTGGTGGGACTAAGAAATGTAGCTCATCTGCTGCGAGAAAAGATGGTTCAATGTTTGTTTTATTTTTACACCGAAATCATATTCAAACAATTAATGAGTCTACTTTTTGTTAATACATTGAATATTGCTATCACCTCTGGGTTAGTCTTTCTACTATGTATCTAGAGATGCTTGATAAAATTAAAAGAAAAATCTGCGATGTTATCGGTCCAGACCTGGCATCTCAGATTCAGCCACTTTCCTACCGCCGTTATCTAGTTTTCCTTTGCTTTTTCTGTAGATATTGTCATTGCAATTCTTCCGATGAGAATTCTCGTTTGTTAAATCCAATTTATGAATTTAAGCTCGGTACTTGGTTGGTTGTTGAAATAGCTAAATGTAACAATAGGTTTTATCCTAACTGATTCATCTTTCATATATCTCATGTGTGAATTTGTTTTTTTGTTTTTTTTTTTTTGTTTTTTGGGTTTTTTTTTTTTTTTTGGTTTCTTTACATTGATTTTCAATAATTTATATGTACAAATTGTAATTTATGTAATTTCAATCGTCCATGATTATAATACTGCTGCCACATATTGTCCGGTGACCCTGCTCTTTACCTTGAGCTTCTTGACATGATCCAAAGAAGAATCAACAATTATATTGGTCCTGAGCTGACGGCTCGGTTTCAGTCTCTGACCAGTCGTAAGGTTGCCTTTCTGTGCATTTTTTTAATAAATAATTCATGGTAATTGTTGGGGATCACCCTTTTTGCATATAAGAATGGACTCGCCTGATGTGTACATATAATGTTGCCTATACAGAATACGACAGGGGATGAGTGGTTGTCAGTTGAGTTGAATCCTTGTACTCTAGTACGACACTGTCAGCTCTCTGCCTTCGGTTAGAGGGCGCTCTCTGCTTTCGAGCAGAGAGCAATAACCCAGTCGTGGTTCCGCCGAAGGGTAGAAGCACGACTGGGCAAAAATAGACAGACATTTTTTGGCCGGGCCATATAGCCCGGAAATCCCAGTTATAACTGATCATGTGTCACATGTTGCCCTTACTGGGAGGGACAACTAAATATAGTTGAGTGGTTGTCAGAGAGTAAGAATATAGACTCATTACCCGGACATACTTCTTCATTACAAGACTTTATATATTGGTTCTACTAATAGAATTCCTAGTATTTCTGAATTGACTAACCAGTGTTCCAGTTTCTATATTTTTGTTCAATATACCTTACATTTTATGTCTCCATAACTGTTTTTGATATTTATTATTTTGTGTGGTTTCTCAACAAGAATCCACAAGAGTATTTTTTTAGATGAGCTCTTCTATTTGATATCAAGACAAAATGAATTTAGACGCAATACTAGACTACCGTCGAGATCTTATCAAATTGCAGTTAAGCCGTAAGTTCTATTGTAACAGTTTCTTTTCTTGAACTTAACTTTCATGGAACTCACTTCTGGTTTCATGTTTTTTCCGTCAACTTTAATCTGCACAAACTGAAAAGCAATGTTAATAGCATCCGCCCGTGTATTGAATATTGCTGCCATATCTGGTCGGGTGCCCCTGCTGCTCTCCTTGGGCTTCTTGACAAAATACAAAGGAGGATCTGTAACGTGGTTGATACTGACTTGGCAGACCGGCTGCAGCCGCTCTCTCACCGGCGTGATGTGGCTTCCCTGTGCCTCTTCTACAAGTACTTTCATGGCTTCTGCTCCGATGAGCTTAGATCACTGGTGCCGCCTAAGCACGAATTTACACGAGATACTAGGTCCCACCCTTTTACAGTTAAACAAATAAGATGTAACCGTAAATTCTACTCCAACAGCTTCTTTTCTCGCGCTTCCCGCCCGTGGAACTCCCTTCCACAAGTCTGCTTTCCCGACAGCTACAATCTCCAGGTGTTTAAATGTAGGGTCAAGAGACACCTCCTATCACACTAACTCCCAACTATTCTCAGAACACTCTCATCTACCCAGCCCTCATTCTCGGTATCCTTACCCGCCTATCACCCACCCTCTGACATTTCCTGTATTTAATCATCCTTTCTCCACTCTACGTAGCCCCCTGCGCAGTAGTGGCAGTGACATGCCTTGCTCGGGGTGAAACGCGTATAAAAAAAAAAAAAAATCTACTGTCTTCTTGATTATTATTTTCCTTTTCTACTCACTATTAATGTTTCAGTTTCTAACTCTTTCACAACTTGTAACCCCTTGGGTTTTAGTTGCTTTACTGGCTTTTTTAGGGTGATACCAATCAAAGAAATATTTTTTTTTTACTTTTTTACACATTTTGTTGAGAATCTTTTTACTTATAAAAAGAAAAAAACAACCTTGAACTATTTCGCTCCAGATTTTAAATACAAAACTATTTCTATGAAGTCGAATCAACTCTGTTTATTTTCTTCGACGTAATATTTGAAATATACACAGCAACAATTTAAAATGGATAAATCGTCAAATGAGGCAAACTTTAAGTTTAAACAAATATGACGATAATTCTAACAAATGATCTTAACATACAAATTAAAAAACATGTCATTTATTTAGCCAAACCGTTGACAAGCTGTCCATTCTTTATTTATGGCTCATAGTGAAAGCTGCACAATCTTCCCACATCGGTTATGTCCCGCGGCACATAAAAGAAAAAAACAACAACAACAACAACTTTTATCTCTCATCTTATCGTCAGCCGTTGAAGATTTAATCAACTCACCTACCAGCCCCCCACCCCCAAACAAAAACTACTTCAGTGCAAATGGGAGATCTGCTTAAATAATTTTCACCTAAACCCCATGCGAAAAAAACCAAGGCTGAATTCAAGAGTACAGTCCGCACACTCAGATGACCAGATCATAATATAACCTAGCACAAAGAGCAACCTGATTCTATATTCCACCTGATACACACAGAGAGGAACAAATAATTTATATTAACATGAATACACGTCTACACAGAAGAAAAAATCTTTTTAACCGGAGCACAGCAATACATATATAATAATGAAGATTCATATGAAAGACACAAAATACAAAAAAAAAAAAAAAAAGACAAAAATGATAGTCATTTACATATAATAAAATGTAACCTTATGGAGTCAAAAATAAAATGAGGGTATATTTAATATAACCAGGCCTTAACTCATTTATTATATCAACCTCGTCTATCCCATAGATACACACTCAAGAAACGTTTGCGTCTTTCTCTATGTGTCGTGAAGAATAGATGAGTCTGAAATTTATACTGAGGTATTTAGGGTATTAACAGATCTTCTTGTATGTAACCGTAAATTCTACTCCTATAGCTTCAATTCTCGCGCTTCCCGCCTGTGGAACTCCCTTCCACAAGTCTGCTTTCCCGACAGCTACAATCTCCAGGTGTTTAAATGTAGGGTCAATAGACACCTCCTATCACTCTAACTCCCAATTATTCTCAGAACACTCTCATCTACCCAACCCTCATTCTCGGTATCCTTACCCGCCTATCACCCACCCTCTGACATTTCCTATATTTAATCATCCTTTCTCCACTCTACGTAACCCCCTGCGCAGTAGTGGCAGTGACATGCCTTGCTCGGGGTGAAACGCTTTAAAAAAAAATGCGATGCGTCCCTACAAGAAAGAGGCTATCATCGCTTTCATAAACTTACTATCTTGTGTTGCTCTGAGCAAATTTCTTCATTTACTAAGTCCCTTTCCGATTCCGTTATCCTTACACAAGCTTGTCAGATAAGTGGCTCGCTGCCTTACATTATCTCTTTTGCCCTTAATATGCCCCGTGAGGGTTACGTTTTTGAAGATTCAGTCAGTCAGTTAAGTGCCATACGTGATACACGCTTGGGCGATCATGTCTCGAAAGAGACATGACTGACTGGGCAGAAGATTATCCCGCAGTAGGTTGCCATTGCTTTCTGCGGTAGACTGGTTGCCGACCAAGGCTATAGACCCTAATCAGTCCTGTTATTTGTCTCATAGCTAGCGGGGGAATAGATGTATTATATTATTAATTAGTAATTAGCGGGGGATCAGTTTATTACTTCATAACAATAGAAAACCGATCCTCCACTTTACGACCACTAGAAGTTAAAATTATGTTTCCAACTATTATATTCAGTCAGTCAGTTAAGTGCCATACGTGATACACGCTTGGGCGATCATGAAAGAGACATGACTGACTGGGCAGATGATTATCCCGCAGTAGGTTGCCATTGCTTTCTGCGGTAGACTGATTGCCGACCAAGGCTATAGAACCCAATCTGTCCTGTTATTTAACCCATAACTGGAAGGAAGAGACGGATTAATACCTTTCCCAAGGGCATTTGTGCGTAATTGAATACAATGGATTCAACTGGAATTCGAACTCGGCTCCCCGGTTTCTTGTTCCAAGCCGATATCCACTGCACCACAACGCACATAGCTTCCTTATAATTTCAGTTACCCTTTCCTGTTTATTTCGCAGTTGAATACACGGTAGTTGATATTTAGCTTTTGTTCATGTTCATAAACATGTTTGTTTGGACATCATCAAGGGAAGTAATATGTCTGTTTTATGTTGTTTTGTTGAAGTTATATTTCGGAATACACTTGATTTAAGAAAGTGTATGATATATGAGTTAATGTTGTCAAAATTTCTTCATGTTAGCTTATATATTGTTTGTGATTTAACAATAAACAGGTATTGGTATATTTTACATAAAAATGTATTGATGGTATTTTTACGGTAAATGTTCGTTTTAGGTCCCGACGGCTTTTCCCCCTTCAAATTTATCCAAAATAGAATTATTTCTGTGCGAATGTATATGCTGAACTCAAATCAAAAATTAGTTATTGAAGAAACTTACCCTTTTTACTTTGAAAGTCCATAAAAAACGAACTATATCTTGCACTTTTTCTCTCCCGTAACTCTCACGAGGTCATGTAATTAACTGCAGAATGACGTTCTATGTAGGCAGAATTTTTTGTCGAATTTTGGTCGATTTCCTTTCTTTACTGAAACTTCCGGCGATGTACTTCCAGTTAAGAAAGTAATAACCGTGGAAATACAATAACGCATTACTTTCATTACCGGAAGTACATCGCCGGAAGTATCAGTAAATGAAGAAAAATCGACCAAAAATCTGCAAAAATTCGTTGCATCACGCAGTACGTCATTCTGCAGTTAATTACATGACTTCGTGAGAGTTACGGGAGAGAAAAAGTGCAAGGTATAGTTCGTTTTTTTTATGGACATTTAAATAAAAAAGGGTAAGTTTCTTCAATAACTAACAGCTGATTTAAGTTCAGCATATACATTTGCACAGAGATAAGGCTATTTTTAGGATAAATTTGAAGGGGAAAAGCGTCGGGACGTACAACGTAAATTTACCATTTTTACTATGAAAATATTTTTTATACTTTCATAGAGTTTTGTTTTTGTTATGTGGGGGTCTCTATTTACTCGTACCCAGGACCCTAGTCGTCAGATGGACCTCGGAACAACAGCAATTTCCAACATTACAACACAATCACATTATTCTATTATTCTTTCAAGTAAATTTTAATATTTATTTTCACTTTTTTCTCTTGCAATATTTAAATGCTAAACCCGAAAAAAATTATTTCAGGAAGGAAGGTTTTTATTTGTCTTCTTATTGAATTGTTTTGTACAAACACGCGTATTCTAATATATTTCTTTTTGTATAAAGATAACAAATTGTCCCAGTTGCCAAGCTATCAAACCAGTCTGGTCGACATCAACAACACTGTTGATTTTTTAGAGTTGTCGGTATGCGATGACATGATGTACACATAGTTCACTTGAGCACCGCTTCAATGTATTTTCTCTGCACGCCGTAACGAGCCATCCTGTTTGCAGAGCTGTTTCTAAACTCTATTGATTCCAGGAAACATTACGAAGTAACTGGACGAGACAAGGTTCAATGACGATATCGTTTCTAATCAACAATACTGGCAATAAATTATCCACATACTCGAATGTCTATGTTTAGCTGTGTTCGTGGATGAAATTCTCTTCCATAGACCAATCTTTGATACGTTCGTTCGTTTAATAGATGAAAATAACTTGTATTTAGTCTTCAATGCGCACACTTATTCACCACTGATGAACTATGATTTTTGTCAGCCTATTCATTTCTCCGGTAAGGATTATTTTTCTTTAATGTTGATTAACATTATGACTGTTGTAGATCTTATGGAAATTTTTAATATGTCAAAATGACAGTCTTTAGAAACTATTAATTGGAATATCAACATTGATTAACAACTTATCATTATTGATATGAATATCAACTAAATAAAGGAGATTTACTTTTGAAGGATTTTCTTTTAAAAAAAAGAGAGGAGAGCCATGATCGCTAACGTTGTGAAGGAACACCGCAGAAGCGTAAAATGCATGCAACTCTTGATCTATTTTTGAAATTTACTGGAAGCGTTAAAAAATCGACAATTGTCCGGAACTTGTGCATACTAATAACACACTTGAATTTTGTAAAGAACGGACTATTTTGGGACACTGGTTCAATATACGTGTGGGATTCCTCGTTGAAAAAGCTTTATGCCATATTCAGGACGTGTTACTGTTCTATCAAAAGATAAAACAAAAACTAGACTATATACGATATTTTGTTACATGAACGCGTGAGACACCGAGGTTAAAAAAGCCTCCTGCCTCGTTTGAAACGAGTAGACGTACTTTGAATATCTTAGCTTCGATATGAAAAACTGGACTACATGATATCTCTTGTCACGTGGACGCTTGGGACACTCGGGTTAAAATGACCTTGTGCCACAATCGGAAAGAGCTGGCATTCTGTAAAATATTTTATCTTCTGAAAAAAAATACACTAAATGTGATCATATACCTTATTTACGAATACTTCACCCAGGTTAAAAAGCCACTTTACTTCATCCGGGACGAGCTGGCATTCTGTGAAATAACTTAACACGATCTGTACGGGGTCTACATACATTTGAACTTACAAAATGTATCACGCGTAGACATATATCCTTATAAAATGTTGAAAACTCGATATATGATGCTATTTGAAAAATACATTGGATATTTTCTTGCAAATATGAAAGTTAAATTGAACTGCTTGGCTAGAAATTGTACTCGTATAACTAAGTTCATATAGAATTTTATGCTTTTTCTTAGAATTATAGAATCGCATATTAGACATCAAAATATTTTATGACTTGAATTTTTATGGTCAAATCTAGAGAATTTTCGTTTGTTTTATGTATTTTTTTACTTACACGAGAACCGAACATAATTTACTTCACATGAATTCTTCGACAAAATGTACACTTCATAAGTTTATGTCTACACACATATATATGCACAGGATCACACATATAAATAAACAAATAAATATATATATATATATATATATATAGGTTGAGGCACAAATTCTGATTTTTTTCTATTGAAATATTTGCATATTTAAACATATTTATATATTCAGGAATGTAATTGTTATGTAATGCAATTTAAACGCAAAGACGTTGTTTAGTTTGTATTTGTATACATATAATTTGCTTGCTAATTGTGTAAGATAGCAAACCAAGAAGAATTACCGTCAGTTTCTTAAAAACATCACAATTAATTTCCTTGGGTTTTCATCGGACTTATAGCTTAAAGAATATTTAATTCAGTTCAAATCCAAATTCTTGTCATTCGAAAATTTGAAGTCTAGTAAATAAAAAATCCTTACTGGCACACAAATACGTACGCTTTCATAATTTGTGTGCTTTCTAAAACGATTCCAAAAATTACAATAAATCACGGATACCATTTTCCAAATTAAAGTTGCATCTCGGCTTCATCACGCCAGAATTATTAAATAAATACTCATATGCAAAGATATAGAACTGGACATGCGCACAGACATAGCTACGTTTCTCAGTGCAGAAAAAATATTCATACACTTAATCATACAGAGGAACATTGTTTTTTTATATGAAGTGACTGAGTTAAAGCGATTTATGCTCAGTTAAAAATATCAGTTATCACATTCAAAATTTTAATATATTAATCGTTTGAAAAATAACCGAAAGCAATAAAGCTACCGATACAAGCCTGGAAATAATTTATTGGGATATAAACTTCTCACATCGGAAATATTACAGCTGCATATAAATAGCTGCCTACATGACTAGAGATTCCACTTAATAAAAAAGAAAACTTTTCGAATGCATTTATCTGTATATGATTAATACTTTCAGATAAAATGTAGTTTGAAAAAAAATTTAAAATCATATTAAATTCAATGTTTGTTACGGGGAATAATTATTCCTCTGCTACGGTATAAAAAAAAGACATAAAATTTGACATAAAATTCAATAAAAATAATCCCAGTTATTGTAAAAATCTCAAAAATGTCTATTAATTATGTTCTCTTCTTACACCTGTCATCAATTTGGATGATCAAAATAGGAAATACTGGAAACAATACGGAAAACATCTCCAAAATTCTACAATGGTTATGAAAAAGGAACAGAAACAGTCCCAAACCTCGTAGAGAAAGATCCACTTCTTCATATTATTAAAGGATTTAATTAACAAAATATCTGAAGAAAGAATATAACTACATGTATATGCTTATACGTGTATACAATTAATTTTTATAAAGCTATATATATGTATATATATATATATATATATATATATAGTTATTTCAAAATTAACACAAACTAATCATATAATTTAGAACCTGGAAAGAAATTTTTGTCTAACAGTTAAAAACTATATTTAAAAATACCCAAATGCAATGTTTACAATTGCATACAATTCTTTGCAAAAATCATAAGCATCATTTAAGTATCCTTGATTTCTAATAGTTGTTATCAATTACAACAGCAAATAAAAACAATGGAAAAAATTAAGTCTGGTTTATTTTATGGAAGGGCAACAGCAGAAATACCGAACACTGTCTCTACAGAAAAATCCAACATCCAGAGAATCGCGCAATTAAACGAAAACTTATGGATGTATATCGGGAGTATAGTTCTCTTACTGGGTATTGTTGGAAATAGTCTCACTTTGTGTGTGTTATGTCGTCGACGCATGCGTAAATTGATCATTGGCATTTACTTAATTACACTAACCACTTCCGATTTTGTTGCCTCCATCACCGCTGTTTTACGTATGTGGATGTTTTTCTTTTTTGATATAGATTATTTCGCCGTATTAGTACCTTTTTGCAAACCACTTATCTTTCTACAGAACCTTCTCTAAACTCTGTTCATCATGGATGGTCGTTACTATCACAGTAGAAAGAGCACTTTTAATCTGCCGACCATTAATATCTATCGCACAGAGACCATTCTTTTTAACCCCGGCTGCAATACTAATTATTATCTGCGTAATACTTACATTAGTTGTATCCCCGGAATTGTACTTTGTCAAGGTTGATAATGAAATCTGTAGAGCTGCAAATAATTACTTCAATGACGAGAAAAACTGGGAAATTCTCGAAGCTCTCCACTACGTATTCTACAGTTTTTTACCGTCTCTGATCATCATTCCCTGTAGCTTTGTTATTGTCATAAAGCTGCAAAATAACCAGTGGGGACATTTGGCTCGTACGGAGCGAACATCATGGCCGCCCTCAAGAGCATCGACTCTGTCCACTATCTCTGTAGTGTCGGTTTCGTTACCCCCATCATTTCTTGCTCGTATGTTATCCACATCAAAGTCTTCAGTATCCCCAACCACGACAGAAGCCCAGTCGCCAACATCTGCTCCATTACCGATTTTGAATCAATTTTTTCAAAACCTTCCCTCAAATTCAACGCTTCCATTGCGATCCTCACCTTTAAAAACAAAATTCCGCCATTCAAATTCTCGCGCTTATCTTTCCCACGATCGTCTCTGCCGGCTACGCCAAAATGTTAGAATCGTGTTGATTATCAATGTCGTATTTTTGGTGACTACGACGCCGCTTTGCGTTCTTCGATTTTTGCTTCACTTCACAGATGCCATCGATGATTCCTCACAGAAATTCTTATTCTATGCTTCTCAGATAGCTGCTCTCTTTTCTGATATGAACCTCGTTATCGATCTCATCCTGTTTATTGCTAGCGGGAAAGCCTTTCGTAATGAGCTGAAGACTTTGGAACCAAGAAGGTTTCGAAGAAAACGACACGTTCAACCGAATATTATCGTTTGCACAATAAACAGTGATTAGATACATTTGCACATGCAAATCAATGACTAGAGCCTTTAATAATTGAAGATATCTGATCGAAGAAGATTCTTAACACGATTTTGATAAGCTGGAAAACTTAGATTTTGTGCCAGGAGAGAAGGTTCATAAGCATATGAGCAGTAAGTTTAGTATTTGTAAAATGATCAAACGGGGAGGACACACGCATTCATACACGAGCAAATACGAACACACACACTCAGACACACACTCATATTATATCTATATACATATATATATATATATATATATATATATATATGTGTGTGTGTGTGTGTGTGTGTGTGTGTGTGTGTGTGTGTGTGTGTGTGTAGAAGAATATGTTTTATCAAGTTATAATACAATATATGTATATTTATTTATTTATTTATCTGTAAATTAAGATAAAACTTAGTGGGGAAATAGCAATTTTCAACATGTCAATTTAAAGCATGCATTCTTCGACCCCTTATAAACAGAGAATGAGGAAAAATTCTACGCCCAGAGGTTAGCTTAGGTAAAGGAAGGGGTTGAGATGTATTGGTTTTATTTGGGTTGGCTAGGGGAAAGAATTTAGTAGTAATTTATCCTTGGTAGTAGGATGGATGTGGCTTGACCCTATCAGTTATTAGTGGTAGGTGGTGGGGAAGTAACTGCTTGGCCAAATTAATATATATATATATATATATATCAATTTATTAATTCATTAACATTGAAGCTAGAAGGCGAAAATAAATCCTACTGTTTAATATATAAACGGAACGTCTAGTTATACCAGAGTATCTACTGAAAGTAAACTGTGAGTAATTTGTAAACTGTTTTACACATGCAGGATGCGATGATTATTGCCGCCATTTTATATATTTTATTGTCAGTGTTATTTTCATTTTATGTAATTTAGACGACAATTCACTCATCGTACCTCACACACACACACACACACACACACACACAAATATATATATATATATATATATATATATATATATATATATATATATATGTAGCCTGCTTACTAAAATACTTTTGTCAGTAAAACTGATGAAAAAACAACAATCTTGGCGCCAAAAACGATCACAACTTTAAAGTAAGAACAAATTTAAAATTGAAAACAATTCGGTATTTAAGATCAGTTATTGAAATATATCTCAAAGTCATTGCTAATTCATGTCAAAAGAGGGAAAACTGATGTATACGTTAAGACGCATGTAAAATAAAACTTTGTAACTTCCCTCCATTCACCCGACTTATAGCACCGATTTTTGAACATTTTAAAACGAATCCCTAAATGTACCAATTTTTAGATACCTTTTTGAAAGATATGTATGTTGTATAGAACCACAGGTTTATTAAAAATTGTCGACTCAGTTCTTTCTCGTGTAATTTGAAAACAATATTATTCATACTTGCATATATTGTGTGTTATATTTTCTTCTTAACTTTCACCTGTCTCATTTAAACTGAATATTTCTTGCAAGCAATTTTCCAAAAGCGTTGCTAATATTCTGATCTCTGAATAAAATCTCGTAAAATTATACGACATATTATTATTTTTTTACTTAACAGTCCAATATTTTCTCAGTGGAGATAGTTTTGATTAATTTTTACTTTATTTGAAATAAAGCGTAGTTTTATTCTTGTGAAGCATTAATTAAAACTCATTTGAACACAAGAAAGAAAAGCAATTACCCGAGAATTTCGGAAAATTTCGACAGACACCATGAAAAGTCAAAGAAAAATATCGTCTACACAAGGCAGATTGTGGTAAAGAATGACAGGGAAAAGCAGTGCGTGGTATACTTGATGGACTTCAGTAATTGGATGGCAGAATGGCGTTTGGTAGAAAGAGAAAGACCGAACTTATTAAAAGGTACAACAATGGACAGGAAGATATCAAGGGACATGATCGCTTACGTCCTGTAGGAAATTGGCAGTGGCTGTTGCTGAAATACATATTCCTTGCTCAGTAGGTCTAGAGAACGTCGGATATAACCTCTGCACAGGGTGGGATGCTAAGGTTTATATATATATATATATATATATATATATATACATACTTAAGGAGAAGAACCATTGTGGGAAATGACAAACTATAAAAGCAAAGTTAAATGATATCGCTTAAAAATAAAAAGAAGGGATATTGAAAAAGATCAAAATTGAAAAAAAAACAAAAAAAATTTGAGGCAAGACTTTCATCCGGCAAAACTAGTCATGGGTTTATATCGGAAGAAAAAAATTAAAATTAGCGAACATTTAGGTCCTATATTCAATGCCATATAGGATGACCAATATTACATAGCAGCCAAGTGCTTTTTTTTGTTTTTGTTTTTTTTTTTTGTTTTATATTTTGTTTCTAATGAAATTTTCCTGTTTCCTAATACTTTGTTCGAGGATTACAATCCCCTCACATTGATATCCGGTTTTCGCCCGATCACCGAAGTTTAAAAACGTCGAGCCTGGCCAGTATCTTGATGGGTGACCACTTAACGTGTTCCAATTCAATTCTGGTCCGTTATATTCAGTTACACGTAAATACAGATAGATATGATTCAACATCTACTCAGCTATGGATAAATTATTAGAACTTGCATCAGTAAATCATTATTTAAAAAGTATCATTTAAAAGTATTTTCTAGATTGACACAAACGACATTTTTTTTCAACTTTTGGAAGGTAAATCTTGCTATTCCAATGTATCTTCGAATTTCAGTGTCTTCTGTTAAAGCACTTCTAAGATATTTAGTTTACTCAATAATGCGCAAATTGAGAATTTAGTGACCTTTCTAGAGTTTTATCCCTATTTTTCAAATTGATTTTTTAATATAGTCACATCTGTGATGTCGTTCACTAATGTAAGGGACATAATTTTTTCTTTGGTTACCTCCCTTGATGTGTTCATCCAACGGTTTCATTTTTTTTGTTTGCTTTTTTCTTATACAGATACGTGTTATTCCCACAATAAAATATTTGCATGCACCTTTACAACTGCATATATATATATATATATATATATATATATATATATATATATATATATAAAAGAAGAGTCTGCCGCAGGGCTGAGGCGGCTGTTTTTATTTTTTCAAAGCGCAATATGTAGGTATTTCCATTTTAGCTCTGGGTATAATTGAACTGTATATTATTATTATTATTATTATTATTATTATTATTATTATTATTATTATTATTTCCTTTGATTTCTCATTTCTTTCCGGGTTCATCCGGAGATCTAAGGTCAGAAATGGCATCACGACATTTTCCACTTAGGATTTTTTTAGGAAAAAAAAGAAGTAAACAAAATAAAATTAAGATCACATACATTTGTTATTATTGTTATATTGTCATTTTCATCATTATTTGTCTCTGCTATGGTCACGCTATCTAACAAATCTGCGAGAAAAACTAAGGCAGGTCGTGGTGTGTTGTAATGGCAACATTGCATTTGTTTTTCTGTCTCCCATAACATCGTTACATCGACAGATTTCTCATTAGTGTGTGGGTTGTCCTTCACAATTTTTGTATATCTCTTAAACTAGGGTTTCCAGGGATTCTTTTAACGTGTTGTTTTGTTCCGTTTTTGATCATTCCAAGTGCAATTACTATCATTGTTACTATTCTTGTTTTCAATTTCTACATTTTTCTATCTCAATATCCAGGTATTTATATTTTGACAGGTTTTAAAATTTCTTTGTTGCTCTGTTACAGTCCATTAAACAAGCCATATTAATTAGGAGGCAAGTTTTTGACAATGGCGTCCGGCCTATTTGCTTCAATGTTCCAGTCAGTGTAGATGGTTTAATCCCATAGAATGATGGCATCTCTTTCTGTAACCGGTGCTGGGTGATATTCATACCAGTGTTTGTTTACAACACATTGCACATTTTTTGTGTAAATATTGCCCAACTCTATCGTGAAGATTTTTATATTCATTTGGTGCAAGTACAGAACGTCCTGATATTAGATTGTCTATTGTTTTTTGGTATTTGTCACAGAACCTGTATTTTTTATCCATATTATTGTGAATGATATTTGCCTAAAAGTGCTTAGTGATAAACTTTGGTCTTGTCCTTCAAGAATAAAGCCTTCAATTTCTGCCTTTAATCCAGATGCTCGCAACCATTGACGAGTATTAACTTAAACAATATTGGCTTTATTAGCACGTTCTATATATAAGCAACACAGATGTTTGTCACACCAGTGTTCTTTCATTTATTCAAGAGCTTTGTCTTTGACTTTTCTTTTTAATACAACTCTAAGTCATCCCTGTTAAATGGATGGATTATTTTCTTTTGAGATATATCCACCTTCTGTCCTGTTAAATTGATAGTTAATGCTATTATAGATGTAAAAAATAGTAAAGAGTGACAAAGTGATTTTTTTTCTTTTATGTGTTGTTTCCCTTCAGAACGTAGGTGATCATAGTTCTCCACATCTTTCTGTCCTCCGTAGCTCCTAATATATTTTGTCTCCTAAACCCTGTTCTGCTATCCATTTGCTTAAGCCCATCAAGAATGTCACGTGCTATTTTCATTGTCCTTCATTCTCTTTATCCGCCCAGTTGAGTATCATATTTTCCAAGCCCTCCTTCCTCATTCAGTCAGTTAAGTGCCATATGTGACACACACTTGGGCGACCATGTCTCGCAAGAGACATGACTGACTGGGCAGAAGATTATCCCGCAGTAGGTTGCCATTGCTTTCTGCGGTAGACTGGTTGCCGACCAACCCTATAGAACCCAATCTGTCCTGCTATTTAACCCATAACTGGAAGGAAGAGACGGATTAATACCTTTCCCAAGGGTATTTGCGCGTAAGTGAATACAATTGATTCAAGTGGAATTCGAACTCGGCTCCCCGGTGTCTCGTTCCGAGCCGATATCCACTGTACCACAACGCACATCCTCCTCATTACATGTCCTTCCTCGTTACATGTCCCAAAAACTTTGCTCATATATTCGGAAAATGGTATCGTCAGCATCTTTCTGTAGAACCACATTTCTGTCGCTTCGAGTCTCTCGTTCATCTTTGAGAAGACTTTACTGCATTTGCTAGCATACAGGAGGACAGCTATCTTGTAACAGTTCAGTATTTATTTCTTGGTTTCAAACGAAATTTTTCTGTCTCTCAATACTGTTTAGCTTTTTGAAATCGCTTTTAGCCATCCCAATGCGCCTTCGGATTTTAGTTTCGCATTTGTCGTCATCTGTTAGAACACTAGATACTATATTCTTCGTCATCTGTTAGAACACTAGATACTATATTTTTCGTCATCTGTTAGAACACTAGATACTATATTTGTCGTCATCTGTTAGAACACTATAGATACACTATAGATGTTTATTGCACCAGACTTATAGATTCGATTTATATGATTGCAATGGTTTTGTTTTCCATATCGGTGTACATTGTTTGATGAAAATGATGCCGACGGGTGATACCTTGTACATAGTTAATGACTTTTAAATCCAGGGAATGAGGTAAACTATCGATTGCCTTACGATAATCTATCGAGACAGTACTGAGATTAATTAATATTATTTTTTATTATTACTATTATTTCCTTTTTTCTTCTTTTTTCTTTTTTTTTTTTTTTTTGTTATATACACGTTTCGTTTCCGAGTCCCAAGAAGAAACCTAAGGTCAGAAATGGAATCGTGACAAATAATAATAATACAACTTAAGAACACACATGTTTAACATAAATAATATCATTCGTAAAGTGCAAATTTTACTGTGAGTGTGATTTTTGTATTTCTTTAAAACATAAGTTACCATGAGCTCTTCAATTGGTCAATTATAACCTAATCCAATAATCGGTTGAAGGGTACAACCACAACTAGATTTGTTTATGCCTTTATGGGGCTCTTCTTTTGTCAGATTTCCACTTGGAGACCCTAGTATTTCGATATATATTTTTAAAGATCTTCAAAGACCTTCAGTCTGCAGAAACTGCCGTCTCAATAAAAAAGCATATACTGTTTTTGAATGTGCCTTATGGTGCAGTGGATATCGGCTCGCAACGAGAAATCAGGGAGTCAAGTTCGAATTCCAGTTGATTTCCTTGCATTCACTTAAGCACAAATACCATTGGGAAAGGTATAAATCCGTCTCTTCCCTCCAGTTATGGGTTAAATAACAGGGCAGATGGGTTTCTATAGCTTTGGCTGGCAACCAGTCTACCACAGAAAGCAATGGCAATCTATTGCGTGATAATCTTCTGCACAGTCAGTTATATCTCCTTCAAGACATGATCGCCCAAGTGTGCAACACGTATAACACCAAATTGACTGATACTGTTTTTATGGTCTTTGAGTATTATACATGGCTGATTAGCTTTGATTGTTTTGTCTGTGTAATTTATAAAGTCTAATAAATTTGTTACAGGTTCTATGGCTGCGTCTGGATGGTTTTCTTTATTCTTTTCTCGCAGTTTCCTTTCTTACTACAATGCATATATTGGCCGATCATGTCATGCCAAGAGTTTTATACTCTGTGGATGCTCATAACGTGCAACCTAATACAAGTCGATTAATTGCTTCTGGATATCCATCACAGAATATTTCAGTATGTTTGTTTGAGAATAATTTCTACTTAGCAAGTATTGGTCCTGCTCAGCAAGAATAAAACCTTCAGTTTCAGCTTTTAATCTTGTACTACGTAGCCACTAAGTCTCTCTCGTTCAGTTTGATTGGCACAGGTAAATTTTGTGTAGTATATATTTTTTACTTTTTTTTAGGTTGTTTTTCGCTGCAGTAGGTGAAACATGGATTACTTGCTGTTTTTCTCTATTATTATTATTATTATTATTATTATTATTATTATTATTGTGTGAGTTAGCAACACTCTAACCAAAACGCAAAGCCCAATACACCCAGTCTGATTATGGTACACAAGACCCTTGAATACCAGCCGATATGTTGATAGGTTTTGATAAAAGATACGTCTGACGCTGGGAATCGACGTCATGTTCTGTTTAAGCTATGATTATTAATGCAGGTTGGATAACCCACTCCATTCAGACGGCCCCCGATTAATGATATTCCGAAATATATAAATGTATTCCCAAATCACCTTGTAAAGTAATTCAATTTGTAACGCGTTTGTTTTCTTTAATAAAATCTTAAGTAATCTTATTTTGCATTCCTTTCGAGAAGTTGGTCGTGTGTACATCGATGAATTAAATAGCTCAATAAAGTTTAGTTTGGTTTGTTTTATGGCATATCAACCTCAGTGGGTTATTTAATGTCAACAAGATCTTTACAATAGATTTCTGTGAATAAAGAATACATTTGTAAGAAATAAGTTTGTAGATCAGCTTTCTTTGACGTATTTTTGTAAAGAAGGCTTTGTTGAGAGTCAGATGTATTGCTGGTATGTATTATACATTTTTTTTACCAAAAATGTATTGCTGGTAATATCTTTTCCTTTAAAAATGTACCCCTGGAATTTTTGCTATAAGTGTCTCTTTATATACTTTCATACTGTTTAGACCCCAGTTTGGGAAGGAGGGTAATTATTTGCCAATGTCTGGGAGCCTAACTGGTACTACCACCTCAGGTCAAGGTAGACTTGAAAGCAACAGCAATTAATAGGTGGTTCTATGCTCCTCATAAGCTCTAAATCAGAATCCTTGCTGCCAAATGCAGTTTATTGTCATACCAATGATATGCTCACGAAAGAATTAGTTGAAAATCACAAAAATAAAGTTTCAATATTTTATCTTATATCCTATGGTTAGTATTAGATGCACTGAAGTAAAAATCTAATAATTTTTAATGGATTTCACCCCATGAAAAGGCTGTAGAGCCACAAAGACTCAAAGGGTTATTGGGTGCTGAAGAATTAGGAAAATTACTAATAAGCGAGAAAAAAAAAGAAGAGTAACCAGGAGGAAGATAATGATTGACATTACATTGAAATTTTTGAAGAATAAAGTTGGCTGGAAAGTATGGAGCTGGAAAGGTGTTCCACATGCAAGAAGTGCGTGAAAAGAAACTTTTAACATAGAATTTGCGGTTACATCTAGCCAGCTCACTTGTTAATTGATAATAACTCGACGCCAGTTAAATACTGCACTTAAATTCATAAAGTTTAGGTACCATAGAGAAAAGTCCATCCGAACAACTACCAGGAAAGTATTTATAGAATTACACAGCGAGGCAACCACTCCATGTCAGCTGAGAATGTTAGTCCAAGAAGGCGCAAGGTGACACTTTCCTGGAGGTTAGCATCAGACACATAGATGGGAGGCAACGAGGGTTCTCTCATATTCATATGAGAGAACCTTCTAGTAAAACAACTTTTAATTAAAAAACTTATCGAGTCCTGGGAAAGCAAATACGATGAATCTAATGAAATTATCGTGTGCTTTTCAATAACTCTACGCAGGGTCGGTGGAAGGATCACGTGGGCCCATGGCATTTATGATACTTCCCCCCCACACACACCCGAATATGATGCCCCCAAATCTATGATCTTCATCGTACTACATTTAAATTTTCATAAGGTAGTATTCATACAAAATAAAAATTTTATTGTAACCTAATTATGTACAATATAGATCACATGCAATATAAGGAACAATTCAAGTAGAAAAATTGAAAATAAATACAATGTATCTAAATACAGGGTCTATTTTGGAATCATATTAAGTTAATCACATAGTACAAAATAAAATATGCCATTATCATAAAGTGATATGATACATGAAGAAGGACTTGATATCAACAGGTGGGCATTGCCTAATAAGATATAAATGTGACTACTATATATCCATGCTAGGTATCATTACTAGTGGTGCTGTGATATCAGGCTCAGCGGGTGTACTTAGTGACATTAATCTTATGATGAAATAACTACAATAAAAAATTACTAAAAAACCAAAAGAACGTTTTCAAAGAATAAATACTATCTGTTAAGAATAAACTGTCACTGTTTTTCTCTATATTCATTCGTTTTCTGAGATGAGCAAGTGAACTAATCGATTTAGGCAAATTTTTCATTAAAAACAATCTACGTGAACGCTAATACTTTCATAGAGTAGTGTCTGGTTTAGTTGAAACATCTTTGCCGAATCGATTTTTACCATCCACTGTAGCATCCTTAAAGGAATAAGTTTTCAAAGTGTGGATCAAAGAGAAACGCCGAAATCAATTAATATAATCGAAGCGACAAGCAAACAGAAAAGTACCTGACAATTTCGATTTTATTAAAAGGATTTTACTTGCAGCTGAAAACGAGCTGCTAAGCTCAACTTTTAAAGGCAGGCATTCTAAAAACGTGCTCGTCTTTCTTCATTTAACAATCACTGCTCAAATACAACAATGAAACAGTTCTTTTAACATAATACTTTGCATCAAGGAAATAGAGTTCTTTGTCTATTATAGTTGGAAGATTAAGGCAACAAATGCTAAATAACTTGAAGAAAAAGAACATGAAAATTGAAGGAGGTCGGTATGACTTCTTCTTCTTCTATGTGCCGTGTCCTAAAGGGTTGGTCGTGGCACTCAAACATTTTCTGTCGTGTGTAGATCTTAATAAAATCTGTGTTGTTTCCATATCTGCTAATCATACCCTGATTATATTTTAGGATACAGCCTAAAACCCCTCTTGCTGTTATTAATCAAGGATTTTAAATTTCTAAACGTTATAATTTCTAAATAGTTTTATAAATCGGAATTATGCCAATATATAACGTCATTATCACTGCTATACTAGTTCTTACCCAAGGGTTTAGGGAACAGGTGGCAGTTAGATGGAGCCAAATCCGGAGAATAGGGTGGGTTATCAACTATTTCAAAAACATAGTCTCGCACAGGGAGATGTGTATTGGAGCACTATACTGATGAAACAAGACCTCTTTCGTCAGTTTTCCTGAGCGTTTGATTTTGATAGCTTTTCATAACTTTCCCAGCAAGTTGCCATTGTATTCTCCATTGATTGATGTGATCATTTCTAAGATAGTCAATAAGCAACATTTGCATCCAAAAACCATGCCCTACAGATGAAACATTTTTGTTCTACTTTAGAGTATGTGAGGAGAGGTATATCCACTGCATGTGTTGTCTTTTTGTCGGTGGCTCAAGAAGCCCTTGAAGGCACAAGAATTCACTCTCCAGTAGGTTAACGTCAGCCATGCTGATGGAAGGCAGAAAGTGCTCTCTTAATTGATTAACAAAGAGAGAAGCTTAGTTTCGAAGGCCTTAAGACAAACAAACGATGCTTTGTTGCAGTTAACAACAGACTGAAGGTTATTTTTGACATCATTCGCAAAAATTATCGAACTGATCAGACTGATTTCTATCGAGGCAGAAGTAAATGGTTGTATCATCAGCAGAGATACCAAGTTGAGAGTTCATGCCATCGAGAAGATCATTAACAAAAATACCGCCATACCCATGTAGAAATAGACAAGAATATTTAGATAATTAATCAAAAACATTTCAGTTTTTACGTAAAAAGACAGATACAAAGGAGAACATAAATAGTGTTAACATGAAACTTTTTCTTACTCACTTTCACAAAGAAAATTTGATAGCAAACTTTACAAGTAAACATTTTAGTGAGACAAACCAAAATAAATTTACGGCCAATTATGTAAAAATACAATTAGAAACAATAAGAGAGGAACAGACAAAGAACTTGTGTAAAAAGAAACTTCAAAGCTATATTGACAAAAGATTTTATCCGTGCCTAAAGGACAGTATAAACAAAAGCGAAGCAGTTTAATGTTGGTAAAAAAAAAAAAAATCTTGGTTATCAAACAGAAGAGACGCACGTTTCATATTATCTACATTCTAAACAATATCCTCATCTTTGTGGTTACCATCATGTTTCAGCAAATAACCAATTGGTTGGTTCATGAAATTGTTAGGAGTAATTTAGAGTTCTATCCTTGGTCTAGGCATTACGGATCTAAACTCAGTAGAAACAAGGCGTGCAATGACTAGTCAGTATTATGTAAGAACAACCATGGAATATCAATGGAAAACGGAACGAGAGCAACATACTCATGTTGATTAAATAAAGTGTTCGGTACGAAATTCCCTGAAGGTTCCGCGGAACGACAAAACCTGAAAAGGGCTGGAGAGCACAACAATTGTTTTGTTATTATAATCACAACAGAGAGGATATTAGACCAAATGTTAATAACGATAATTTCTCATTTGATTGCTCCAGATAAATTAGAGGCATGTTTTTTTGTCATGCGAAAACTAAAGTACAAAGGACCAGGTTTACAGCGAAAGTAAAATAATTGAGAAAATCCTGCTGAGCAAGCAGATAGCCATATTATCGGCGCCCTTTGAAAATCAGGCTGTGCTTCAGAATGCGAATTCGAGATATTTAATCTACAGAAAAATGTCTAAAGCTCAGCTTTGAAGAGCGTTTTATTCCCTTGCCATTGGCAAATAAAACTTTTTTTTATCTTTTCACCCCAAGCAAGGGTACGCAGGGGATTAAATAAGAAAAGAGTGAAAGTTTAAGCAGGTACAGAGTGAAGAGAAAGACGAACCAGTTAAGGAGGTGTCGGAGAAAGGGCAAGAGAAGGATGGGAATACCAGTGTGAAGACAGTTGCAAGGGTAACGTGAGAAAGGAAAAGAACAAGATACACGAGGTGATGGTGAAAGGACGAGGGAAGAACTGGAAGCAAGTGAACAAGAGATGGGAATCGACATTGCATTTAAATTCTTGAGATTGTACTGTCAGGGAAGCAAGTATACGGAAGGAAGTTCCACAAGCGGGAAGTGCGAGAAAGAAAACTGATGGATTAGAAGTGGAGGCTGCATTTAGTTGATTTAAGTGTAAAAGGATGGGATTGTCGTTTATCTTTTTATACAGGGTGGTCAAAAAGTAGGTGCACAGTAGTTGGAATATGTTTGTGTTTCGGTTCCAACAAAATGGCTAAATCCACATTATTCAAGATCAGTCCCTGAGTATCTTGACGAAATATTTTTTGAGAAAGTGATTGGACGAAGAGGTTCAACTGATACTCGTACTTCTTATCTATCGACATGATAATGAGATTTAAATAACTCTTGATGAGAGATAATATGAGACTATATTTTCTTGCCAAGCTGGTTTTTTAAACACAGTTCTGCGACATATACCTTACAGGTCATTCACTCCCTAAATTGACAATTCTATTTGCTGAATTTTCATCTTGAATTTTTATTCTATAATGTTCTATGCGGTTAATATTTTAAATGTGTTGACAAAGAAAAAATGTGTGTCAAAAAATAAATATCTTTTTTATGTAAAATAAATGCATTACTTCATTATGCTTACGGGTTTATTGACGTACTTATTTTTATATTAATATAGATACAAATCATGTAATTCATATAATTAATGTAATTAATATAATTAAACAAAAACCGGGTTTTATGTGAATATGTATTTGTTTCACGGATAACTGAAATACCGAAGACAGATACTCACAAGAAACCTGGCTATATACGATTTAACAAATCGATATTTGAAACGAAGCAATGTTAGTCCGGTATTTCATAAGAAAACTTTTGCTTTATACTGACGAATTGATGCAATAAAATTTGCCTAATATTCTTCGAATGAGCAGTAATTCTCGGCTTGGTAAAATTGCCATTGATGTAAATATCTGCATTCAATAACGTTCCAACTATCAACTTGCCACTTGTATGTAAAAGCAATTTTAACAATGAGCTATCTTGTCTGATGATAAACGTCGTCTTATCAAAATGATTGTTTTTCTACCTTTTATGTTTTGCCAAATATCTCGCATCTACAGAATACTTGTAAACTCACTTTTTTTACAAATTTCAGGTTGGATTTTTCTAACCACTGTTTTTCAAGCTTCGATAAGCACTTCAAATGCTAATTCCTCTTAATCGGAATCATTTACTGTAGGAATGCAGGCGTTCACTCGCCTGTTTCAGATTCTAGTTAAGTTGTAATTTTATTAGGCTTTTTTTTAATGACTGTATTTTTGTTAAACTATAGAATACAAGACGAGGTGCATTAACAGAAAAAAATGATTTTATTCTAATATAATTCACGCTTAATCAGCTAGAACACATTTTTCTAATCATCCCCCCACCAAGCGAGGCAGTACTGCCACTAGTGTACAGGGAGGCTACATAAGAGGAGAGTGAAGGATTACAATATTTTAAAAATTACAACAGTATAATAAACCATAATGAATTTTATACTTAACATCAGGAAGACATTTTTCGTTCACACAATAAAAAAGAGGGCTTGGAAAATCTTATATTCACCTGAGTGTTTGAATTTAAAGGCAAGTAACACATAAACTACTTGTTAAGAGCTACGAAGGACAGGAAATTGTCGAGGGATATGGTCACCTATGGATCACGACATGTAAAGGAGTCACTGCTCTCTGTTATTGATTTAAACTATTTTTCCAAACAATGTTTTTCAAGTTTCGCTTAGCAATCCAAATGTAAATTCTGTTCAATCACAATCATTTATTACAGGATTGCACATGTTCACCTGCGCCCACTTTTGTTAAAGTACAGAATATGATACGATACCTATTAAGAGAAAAATGATCTTACTTTAATGTGATCTTACATTCATGCTTAATGTGCTAGAACGCATTTAATATATTAAAGAAAGAATAATATAATTATAACTATCTATGTACATTATACGTTCTTGAACAAATTCGTTAAAAAAGAACATACAATGATGAAAAATACTCCAAAATTAATTATGTTATTCGACAAAATATTTATACAATTATTAAGAGGAACAACCAAAGTATTTTTGATTATTTAATTATGTTTATGTTTTTAGAACGTTCAAAATTTTCTAAACAATTAAAAATCTGAATTTCGTGTTTGGATAAAGCATTGCTTTCTGATGGAAAAAATACTGTTCAATCAAAACAATGCCTTGGTATGTGTTATTCAGACTCTGCTCCGTCGGATACAACTGTTAGTTGGTGGTATACTGACTTTAAACGCGCCCGTACAGATACAAATGATGCTGAACGCTCAGGTATTGAATACTATCGGCATATCCGTTGAGGGGTGGTTGAAAGAAGTTAAGCAATATGATTGTGAGAGTGTCAATCAAAACTAAGAATTAGGTTTAACTATGGAGTTGAAAATTTGGATTGCATGGAAAATATATTAGCTTAATGTCAAAATATGATACATTTTTATATTGCATGGGTAAGATGCACACGCACACATCCTTAACTCTCTCTCTCACACACACACACACACACACACACACACACACACACACACATATATATATATATATATATATATATATATATATAATTTCAATAGGCAAAATTAAATACGACAAAACTAACAACGATCTACAGCAAAAATGATAAAAGACATCTCTATGATAAACAAAATTAGATAAAATAATTATCAAATCGGATAAGATGGCTAACCCTGAAAAATTCGATGCAGATATGTACCACAAATCCATCAATCACAAAGTTAATAAGTTTATAAAAAAAGGCACCCAACTACTGGGAAAATATTAATATCAACAGTGAAGCCAAGAAAATGGCCATTGATCTAAAAATTGATGGTAGAATCGTCATATTCCACAAGCAACATGCATTCATCACAGTTAAAAAGCACAGTGAACGGTTCCTAAAAACACTCAATACTAATTATTCAACCCAACTTCAAATACTCTTGGTAAAATTATCAAAAACATCATTGAAAGATCGTGCAAATACACAAAGGATGCTCCAGGAATTAAACAGTGGTATAGAACTGAAGAAGAAATAGAATGCTTTAATTATATATATAAAAATCATCCACATACAAGCCCGTTTCACAGCTCATCAGTGTAGCTAGACATATCCACTTGCTTCTGACCGGGATCGAAACTCGACCGATTTGGTGTCAGTCGGAGTCTCTACTCCCTAAGACATCGGCGCATGTGGTGAGAGAAGGGAAATTTTAACGTCTTGTATGTAAGCAGTGTATACAGACGCCAGTCACCGAGAGAACTCAATTCATTTCCGAAGAGTCACGCATTATAGCTGAAGTGGAAACTGTTTTTAAAATTTTCTTCTCCAGAGAGCTCAATCATAATGAAAGCATAATATATATATATATATATATATATATATATATATATGAGAGTTTTGTAATTTGCTTGAAGCATTGTGCCTATTCAGTGTCTTGAAGGCTATCAAAATGCGTTTAGTAAAATAATATTTTCAAAAACACATTTTCAAACTCAAAACGTTTTAATATTCTTTCCTATATATATATATATATATATATATATATATATATTAATTGTACTGTTATTTTGGGAATACACTGAAAACAATGTCCTAGGCCAAACGCTCACAGCCGACCTCAATTGGAACGATTGCAATAAATCAGTAGCTAAATCCACTGCTAGGATGGTTGGGCCACTGAGTTAATCAAGTAAGTTTTTTTTCCTCTGAATCCATCTTGCACATATACGAATACATAAATAGAACTAAACGTTACAACGGAAAATGAAATAATTTATGTCGTACTTAATAATCTATATACACCTATGTGCAAATTAACTGAAACAAAATGAATAATATCTTCTTACGATCTTTCATATTTTCCCTGATCCCGTATACGTCGTCTCTTAGCGTTGTTCTTCTCTTCCGATCGCATATTACGTTTAGATTGATGGATCCCGATTTTTCCTCGTGTTGATCATACGATCGGATGTTCGTCATGGTGTAGTGGATACAAAACAAGAAATTGGGGAGTCGAGTTCGAATTCCATTTGAATTTCTTGCATTCACTTACGCGCAAATACCCTTGCAAAAGGTATTAATTCGTCTCTTCCCTCCAGTTATTGGTTAAATAACGCGACAGGTTGGGTTCTATAGCCTTGGCTAGCAATCAGTCTACTGCAGAAAGTAATGGCAACCTACTGCGGGATAATCTTCTGCCCAGTCAGTCATGTCTCTTTCGAGACATGATCGCCCAAGCATGTTTCACGTTTGGCACTTAACTGACAGACTGAAGTTATGTGCGACATGTGCGATATGTTATAATTGTATATATACATATATGTAGAGAGAGAGAGAGAAAGAGAGAGGGTGATAATATATATATATATATAGAGAGAGAGAGAGAGATGGAGATAGAGAAGAGAGATAGAGAGAAACTGCATATAATATCACTATTTCTCTTTTTTTCTTTCTCTATATATAATCAATCTCTCTCTCTCTCTATATATATATATATATATAATTATCTCCTTCTCTACATATATCATATTATATCTCTTTCTCTCTTTCTCTCGCTCTCTCTCTCTCTCTCTTTCTCATGTATATATATATATATATATATATATATATATATGAAGTGATAAACAGAGAGTGAGAGGGTGTGTGTATGCATCCCTGATTGCGTTTATACGTTTTTCTATTCGTACATCCATGGGACAAAAGATTGCAATACTTTCTTTTACTGTGAAATATTTATGCGCAACCAGACAAATTACAGAGTAAATTTAAGAGAATGGAAAGAAAGAAAAAAGAAAGAAAAAAAAGCAGAATGAAGAATTAATAATAATAATGATTCCTTCTTTTGATCTAACACTTTGAAAGTCCCTTTTGTTGTCACAGAGGCGATTTCTATTAGCGAAACGGTATCTTTTTTTGACGCGTTTTTCTTTTTTCCTTTCATCGTAGAAATATTCCAATAGATACGATGCCAAACATGATAGCTTCAGAAATCCAGGACGAAAATACATTTGGTCAATCGACTTGGACATTTCATATTTCCATAAATTGGAAACCAGTTTCAATATATATTTTTTTTTATATTTTGTGTGAAATTTGTATAATTCATCAAAGAATCATACAAATTTTACGTGAAAGAGAATAAGTCAGTCCAAGTCGCAATAATGCAATTCTTAATATAATTAAATTATCCGATTGTAACGTTGTAATGATTTTCATCCGTTGAATGAAGCATATATAAATAAAATCAAATATTTACACATATTTCAAACACATTTGCGGTGCACCGGGAAGCTAAACCAAAAATAAACATCAGTGATGAAGCCTTCTGGCACACAGACACGATGTTTAAGGCATGCGTAAATATTCGGTTTTATTTGTATGTATTTCTTTCAACCTAAAAAATAACGTTAAAAAATGTAGTCTGATTATGATACCGCTGATATATAAATAACTAAAGGTAATTTTTTTAAAGAACATATATTCTTCTCAAACACGACAACAATGACTTTAGCCAATATCACAACTTATTTAAATTACTGCCATTTCTTAGTAAACTTCAAGACTTATGCCGTAATTTGGACTTTAGTTAGAAAGTAAATTTTAATTAATATAATTCAGAAGCTGTAGTAAAAATATAAAAAGCCATAATATATTATGGGATTTCTCGGTTCAGACAGAACATATAATCGAAACCCTAAGTCCCGAGCTTATTATTAAACATATCTACCCAACCCTTATTCTCTACCCAACCCTCATTCTCGGTATCCTTACCCGCCTATCACCCACCCTCTGACATTTCCTATATTTAACCATCCTTTGTCCACTCTATGTAGTCCCCTGCGCAATAGTGGCAGTGAAATGCCTTGCTTGGGGTGAAACACTTATAAAAAAAACTTTTGAATTTACTTCCATTATTATTAACCACTTAAATTATATATATATATATATATATATGTGTGTGTGTGTGTGTGTGTGTGTGTGTGTGTGTGTGTGTGTGTGTGTGTGTGTCAAATTTTTCGCTTTGCTGTTCCATATGATACAAGAGAAGACTCCTTAAACCTGAAAAGATTTTAAAATGCCAGGATCTGTCAAAAACTATGGAACATAATTGATGAAATAATTCCTGGAGTAATGGATGCGCTGAAAGATCACCTAGAAAATTGAAAGCGCGGTTAGTTAAAATCGGAATTGAGACCAAGATTGTAGATACCACGCCAAAAAAAAAATACTCATCATATTATCTGTACGAATTTTTTTTAAAGTTCTTCAGTTGTGAGGCGTCTTGTTGAAACCATGCCTCGAGAACAGAATTTTCATTGATTACATCGATGTCCGACACGAAGAAGAATCATCGTTGACAAAAAACAAAAAGATATCTTCTTATCGATGGGACTGTCCCTAGAGGCTATAATACCAAGGTCAAATGAATTAACACGCTTAGAAAAATACACAGACCTCCGGGTTGTAATTGTCAGTATGTGGGACGTTTAGTCCACTATTCTCCCAGTTATCATTGGGACGTTTGAGTTGATAGCACCAAACCTAAAAACCTACATTAAGAAAAATAGAATTATCTAATCACTTCATAAGTTTACGTTGATTAACACTGCTAATATTCTGAGAAAGGCATTTACTGTCTAAGAACATAAAAATTGATGGAGAATACACGTATTGCCAGATACCCGGTCCAAAACGAAAACTAGGCAAATAAATAATAATAATAATAATAATAATAATAATAATAATAATTTGATACAGTAAGAGATTTACATGAAATGTCTCGTCGGAGCAAGTTTTCTCTAATACCCAACATTCTATCCTATCAAATGTAAGCATTATTATCGAACAGTGTCAATTGTTTGTCTAATCTGCAATTCCTTCAGTCTCAGCTGTAATGATTCTGGCACAATTCCAAGTGCGCTCGATATTATGGACACGACTCTTGCTTTCAACTCGATTATTATGCCTTTGCATGATGAAATCAAAATTCTTATTTGACGTTTGTCACTGGGAATGAATTTCCAAATTATCCACCTTTGATTCCAATGTTCTGATTTCTTTGCTTGTAATGGCAACGGTGTCCGTATATTTTCTCAAGTTATAATATATTTTTTACAATGTTCACTCTGTACAAGGCATGAGGGCCACTTCAGGTAGATCTTTATAGAGAGACGAATATATGGGAGGGTAAACAACGGTTAACTCTAGACTTTAACAGATTAAGATTTTGTAATACCATCCACTTGGGATTCGGGTTATCAAAGCAGCATTCCGTAAGAAGTTGCTAAAGTGGAACTTACATCTAACTAATTGAATAGGAACAAAATGCGTGTGGTTCGCTATAATTTGCATAGCATGGCGAGTTTTGGCCCTGAATGTTAGTACTGGTAGAACTTAAGAATGTAGTTGGAATACTTTCCATAGAGCATTGAGAGGCTTATGAATTTTCGACTTTGAGATAGGGGTTGTAGGGTTGAACCTAATTTATCACCCACAAAGGTATGTAGACTATTTGGGACTCTATCGAGAGTGGAAGATTTCTGGTTATATATGGCAGTAGTACTCTATTTATGGCTCATGTAAAGGTAGAGCATAGCAGGAGTCAGATACTTACTGGAGCAGTACAGGAAAACCATCCTGAGTTTGTGTTGAGTCATCTAGAGTTTTGGAGGTGCGCCCATATACCATTTTATGAACAGCATAGATATTCACAAATGATTATAGTATACTCTTAGGCAGATCATTTATTTAAAGTAAAAAGAGAGTTTATCTGAAAAGCGGCACCTGGGGCTCGTCTTCGTTGATTGCTACGGCCTCAGAAGACAAGCCGATAACAACTTCCTTCAGAACATTACTCGTTAGGACTGACTTTATAATTGATAAGGCCCTTTCAGTGATTCCATGGCTGGAGAGCTTGAATAGTAAAAGCCTTTAAAATACCAAAATTCGAATTCAATAGTCCTTTAGATGTATCTGTTGTCTATTGCCTTACTGGTTCTATGAGTAATGGCAGTTAGAACATCAACATTAGATCGATCCAATCTACACCCATAGTGCTTGTGGCAGAAGAGGTTAGTGCTATAAATGTGATCGCTAATCTTGTCGACTATATCATCAAAATGTTCGTTAAGGACACTGAGGATTGATGGGGCTACACTGAGAAGGAGGATGAGCGCTCACCCACGTTCTTGAAAACCAGGTATACACTTACACCTACAGGCTTGGAAAGAAATCCTTTTTCTAGTAACATTTAAATAATTTCACTAATATTGGGTATAATTCCTGGTTAATATTCTTAAGCGGGGCTACTGGGATTTGTCTAGGCCAGTGGCTTTCTTTAGGGTAAAGAATTTTGATAAACTTCGAGATTACTACAGGTGTAGTTCGGATGAATCTACTGCTGATATTCTAACTGCCAATACTCATAGAACCAGTAAGGCGATAGACAACAGATTCATCTAAAGTACTATTGAATTCGGTATTTTAAAATTACTACTGAGATTGTACAGTGAGACGGGGGAGAAGTCGGAAAGAAGATAGCTTATGACGTTTAACATTGAGCTAGAAGCAAAAATTGAGGTAAAGAGCTTCACCTTATCTAAGGAGGGCGAGATTACATCCAGACCATTTAAAGTAGTTGACATAAACATTTTGCCTCTATTCAGAATTCACCGCTCCCTGTGATAGGTAGTAGGGAGCAATGATTGCAGCAAATTCAGCTACGAAAAAGAGTTCACTGTTCGGATTTTCCTGGCTATTTCTCGATGGAGTAAAACTCTTTATTCTATAAAAGGTCCACTCTCAAATGGGTGTAGCAATTTTGTAGGCAGTATGTTTGAAAAATGTTGAGAGAGAAGCTTCTGCTATGTAAAATCTGGGGCTGACCCAGTGTACCTTTGTGTAACAAAAAATTGTTCTATGGAACTTTATATCATGGGATGCCTTTGGTTTGGTACCAACTTTGATACTGACTATAAAATAGACTGACGTTGAAGCATTTTTCAGGGCAAAATGTGAGGAATTCAATGAGATTCACCTGATGTCCTGTTACTTCAGGAACGCTGGTTTCTTCAGTGATCTGTGTTAGTTCATCAACGATGGAGAAATCTCTATCGTATCTGCCCTTCTTTGTCAGTTTTGTTCGGGTGGACTAACGACTATTTGTGGGGAATATTAAAGTCACCACATGTATGAAAGCTAGCTGAGGAAATTCAATTATTAGCAGTATAGCCCGGCGTTGCTCGGGTGTAATGAAAGCTTTAAAACTAATCCATGGTCCTGGAGCTCAGACTCTTTGGACGTTGGCACGAAAGACTAAAAAGCAATAGTTGTTTCTGGTTAAAGCGAAACCGCAGACTAAAAGAAAAATGAATGGATGTAAGTCAAATTTTGATTTCCTGGTATCGATATCAAATAATTTTGAAGGCTAAATAAGTCCTCCGAGTAATTGGTATCATGGCTGAAACTAAGAACTACAATTATACCTACTTAGAGCCAAACAAGAACAAAAACTAAAATAAAAGGGCTGAAAAAATACAGACATACAGGCAGATAAACATCACACACACAAACACCTTGCATTTTATAGATATATATTATCGATTTTCTGCACTATTATAAGAACTGCAACCCTGAAACTTATGAATATTGTTTCTTATGTCTTTGTCTATCAGTGTATCAAATTTGATTAAAATCAGACTACTGCTTCTATAACCCGATTTTTCGATTATCGGTTTTCGATATTTATCGGGGGTACCTCGAAACAAAACCTAGCTAACAACACTCGCAGACGCTTATAGTACAACTGTGTAAATTTTCAAGAAAATCGGTTCAGCCATTTCCGAGTCTATAGGTAACAGATACACACACACACACACACACACACACACACACACACAGAGAGAGAGACACACACTACACACACACACACACACACACACAGTTCCATTTATAAATAAGTTTAGATCATTCTTCAAAGATATTTTATCAAAAATTACAGTCCCGCCATCCTGCTCACATATTCACCATTACAATCTAGTTAATTATCATTTTCTAATTCACTAGTATCATATCCACTCTTACCAAATGAATAGTTGATTCGCCCATCAGATTTCCAGTATATATTATTATTTTTATTTTCCAGGAGATTTTTGCAGATTCTACTTATTTACATAGTCGATCATTACTAGTATTAAAGTGTAATACTACTTTTTAAGTTTGCATGTAGATATCGAGTGACAGTAAACCTCACTATTGCTACAGCACCCTCCTTAGTATTCTTGTAGAGTTCAGTAATGTTATAGACTGAAAGGTCTCAGCTCTTCCTCTAATCTACAGTTCTTCGTACATGTTTTTGTTGGGTTTTTTAGAGTCGTTCCATGCGCTACTAAAACGATGTTTACGACTGTCAGTTTCTAACTCAACAATTTCTTTAGTTCACTCGTAAAGTGAGAGCCTTTCACAAGCTTTTCACTTTTTCAAATTTTCTCTCTCGTCTGTTAGAGCAACGGAATATATTATCTGATAAAGTTTCATCTTGTTTGCAGTAGAAAAAGTAAGTCATGTGCACTGAATTATGTAACCCGTTTTAATTTAAAATTTTCCAAAAAATTTAAATATTTAAAAGTCTATTCTTCTTCTTCTTCTTCTTCTTCTTCTTCTTCTTCTTCTTCTTCTTCTTCTTCTTCTTCTTTTTCTTCTTCTTCTTATTATTATTATTATGTCATTTTTTATCATATTTCGATTTCTGCTTTGGTCTCACTACCAACCAAGTCTGCGGGGAGACCTAAGGCAGGTAGTGGCGTGTTGTTATGGCTCCATTTCATGTAAAAAAATTTTTTAAAAAAATGGAGCCATAACAACACAATAATTATTATTATTATTATTATTATTATTATTATTATTATTATTATATTTGGTTTCTTTTATATATACATTTCCTTCCGCGTCCCAGCTAAAGACCGAAATACCTTCATGATATTTTCTACAGATCATTTTGCTAAAAAAGAAAAAAACAAAAAAGAAGCAAAACAACAACACACATTTTAAATGGATAAAACCCTTCACTAGAAAGAACAAATATTCGTATTTAGGGCATGGGTTACCAGGATCCCTTCAGTGAGTCTTCTTCTTCTTCTTCTTCTTCTTCTTCTTCTTCTTCTTTGTGCCCTGTTCTTTCAGAATATAGACGATCATGGCCTTCCACACCTCCCTATCCCTAATGGCTCTTAACACGCTTTCTCCTTTTACACTACGCAACCCGCGTTCTGTCAATCACCTGCTCAGGCCCGTCAAGTATGTTATCCGCTGCTTTCCTCTGTCTCTCCTTCCCTCTATCTGGCCTGTTACTATCAGATTCTGCAAGCCCTCCTTCCTCATGTCCCACGGAACTTTAGCTGTCTTTTCCTGGTGCTCAGTATTAATTTCTTTTTCGTTTCCATCCTTTCCAAGACCTCATCATTGCTCACATGTTCGATCCGTGATATCCGCAGCATCCTTCTGTAGAACCACATTTCAGTTGCTTCAAGTGTTTCTTTAATCTTCGATGAGAGTGTCCAGAATTTACTGCCATATTGAAGAACTAACATCACATAGCAATCCAGTATTCTCTTCTTTGTTTCTAGCAAAATTTTCCTGTCTCTTAATACTCTACTCAGCTTCTGGAATGCGCCTTCGCCATGCCAATTCATCTTCGGATCTCTGTTTCGTACTTTCAGTTTTCTAATTGAAGACTTCCCAGGTTTTAAAGTTTTTGTACCTGCTTGATCTTAGTATACCCCACTTGCATTTGACATTTTGGGCTGCTCTTTTTGCTGATGATCATGCATTCGGTTTTCTTGCAGTTTATGTGTAGTTTTTTCTTGTCAGTCTCTTCAGCAACTTTCTGTAGGAGGTTTTGTAGTTTCCTTTTTGTGTTTTCTATCAGCGCTGTTTTATCTGCGTACATTATGTTTTTCAGATTGTGGCCTCCGATGACGAATTCAGGCATGAGAACCTTTTGCAATCAATCCGAGAGCTCTAACTACAACTGGAATTTTTGATGTCCGCATGTGACATATTTATTAGATTTCTACTTCAAGATCCTTGAATTTTCATAATGTTTTGAAGATCTTCAACAATACTTAAAATCCTCACTCTTATTATTATTATTATTATTATTATTATTATTATTATTATTAGGCACTAGAGACCAGTACAGCGATTAAGTCAAATATAGAGAGGTTTTAGTTAAAGCAGCGTATCAACTTGCAGGTGGGGCTCAATTATCAATACCTTCAAGTTCGATAACCTCGACGGTTAAAGCAGACCCCGAGTGAGTTTACTCATAAGTATCTATATGTAACTCCCATATCTCTTGGTTGCCTCGTCCTTTAAAGTTAAAAATCTCTCGACACTAGGTCACGATGTTCTATAACTATTTCTGTTCATGATAAGAGATACATAGTACAGCAGTCCTGTGAGACATATCCAAATGGCTAACGCCAGAGAACTGACAAGCAAATCTGTGGTACCAAAGGGAATATTTCCTGTAATTTGTCTTCATTTGTAAAGAAAAAATATGTACACGTTAATTGCATCAATTAGTTAGGTTCAGAAGCCAAGAAAGTCATGTCTAGCAAATAGTTTTATTATTACTTCCGATGATTTATGCTTTATCCTCATTTCCTTCTTGGTTCCAACCAGAGACGTAAGGACAGAAATGGCTTCATGACATGCTTATCTTAACATTTTTGTAGAAAAACAAGAGACTACAACTTAAGATCAAACCTAAGACGATAATAATTATTATTATTCTGTTGTCATTGTCATCATAATTCGATTTCTTCTATGGTCACCCTGCATACCAAGTCTGCGGAAAGACCTAAGGAAGACGGTGATGTGTTGTTATGGCTACATCTCACTTGTTTTTCAACTTCTATAACATCACTAAGGTTACATGGACAAAGATCTTCTCAGTGTGTGGGCTGTAATGATCAAGACAATTTGTTGTATATTTCTTAAGTCTAGTATTTCCAGAGATCTCTTTAAATGTGTTGTTTTGTTCCTGTTTTTAATCATTCCAAGCGCATCTACTATCACTGGTACTATTCTTGTTTTCAAGTTATTATTATTATTATGTCATTTTTCATCATATTTCGATATCTGCTATGGTCGCACTACCTACCAAGTCTACGAGAAGACCTGAGGCAGGTCGTGGTGTGTAGTTATGGCTCCATTTCATGTTTTTTTTTTAATCTCTCCTAATATTCCTAGCGTTACATACGTTCTCCTTAGTGTGTGGGCTGGAGTTAACAAGAAAATTCTTTGGATATTCTTTAAGCTGGAGTTTCCAGGGATTCTTTTAATGTGTTGTTTTGTTCCATTTTTTATCATTCCAAGTGCACCTACTATCACTGGCACAACTCTTGTTTTCAATTTTCACATTTTTTCTATTTCAATTTCCAGGTCTTTATATTTTGACAGTTTTTCAAATTCCTTGGTTGCTATGTTACAATCTGCTGGACAAGCCATATCTATTAATAAGCAAGTTTTTTCTTTCTGGTTTTGAAAAATAATGTCCGGTGTATTTGCTTCAATTTTTCTGTCTGTGTAGATGGTGTAATCCCATAGAATGGTGACATCTTCTATTTCTGTAACCGGTGATGGGTGATGTTCATACCAGTGTTTGTTTACAGATTTTCCATAGTGTTTGCATATTGTCCAATGTAAATATTGCTCTACTGTATCGTGACGATTTCTATATTCATTTGGAGCAAGTACAGAACAGCCTGAGAGTAGTGATTTATTGTTTCTTAGTATTTATCACAGAACCTGCATTTTGGATCCACATTTTTATGTATAATATTTGCCTGAAAGTTTCTCGTGAAAAGACTTTGGTCTTGCGCTGCATGAATAAAGCCTTCAGACTCAGACTTTAATCGAGATGCACGTAACCATCGATGAGTATTAACTTTATCAACATTGGATTTATTAGCAAGCTCTGAATATTGGCCATGCAGAGGTTTGTCTTGCCAGCGTTGTTTCATCTGTTCAAGAGCTTTATCCTTAGCTGTCTTTTTCATATTTTTTGCAGCAATAGTTGGTTCTTGGCTTCTATTTTGTTTTTCTACAGAAACTAATAGATGTAAATCTTGTTTGTATTTACTACCTTCTTTCATTATTGAATATTTTTCTTTCTTTCTTCATGTTGCTTGACTAATTGTATCATCCAATCCTTTGTTGTTTCTATGTATGTTAGTAAGCCAATAGTTGTTGTCTTGCATGACAATTCTAGCTGAATAAGACCTCTTCCACCTTTGTTTACGGAGTATGTATAGACAGTCTACATCAGCCTTTGGATGATGCATCTTATGCTTAGCAAGAAGCTTTCTTCTTTTAAAATCCGTCCGTCTGATGTCGTTTAGAGTCCAGTTCAAGATGTTGAAACTATATTTGACCACTGGGATGGCAAGGCTAATAATGGCCATAATGCTGTTCAGTGTTTAATATCAATCGTAGCCTTCTATAGTACTCTTTACGCACTATTTCTTTCATTTTTTTTATGATGAATTTTTTCACTCTCATTTACACCTAATTATTTATAAGCTTCTTCTGGCTCTAAATCTTTTATTGTTACAGCGGGGTCTAAACTAATTGAGGATGTTTGTTGTAGCGATACTCGTAAAACTTTAGCTTTAGCACATTTATTCAAACTGAATTTAATTTCAGTGTCTTCACTGAAGCATTTTACAGTTTGCAGAAGACCTTCCAGCTCATTATCATTCTTAGCATACAACTTTAAGTCATCTATGTAAAATAGATGGCTTATTTTCTTTTGAGCTATTTTATAACCACATTCTGTCTTGTTAAGTTGACTGGTTAATGCTATTAGTGGTTTGCAAAATAGTAAGGCAGACAAAGAGTCACCATGAAATATACTTCTTTTGATTTTTATTTCACCAGACTTTTAGGTTCCATTTACATGATTGAGTTAAAAGATTGTATCGACATACATTGTCTGATGAAATTCATGAGGACGGGTGATACCTTGTACATATTCAAGGTCTTTAAGATCCAGGAATGTGGTACACTATCGAATGCCTTACGATAATCTATCCAGGCAGAACTAAGATTTTTCTTTTCATTATTATTATTATTATGTCATTTTTCATCATATTTCGATTTCTGCTTTGGTCTCACTACCAACCAAGTCTGCGGGGAGACCTAAGGCAGGTCGCGGCGTGTTGTTATGACTCCATTTCATGTTTTTCTATCTTCCCTATCATCCCTAACATTTTTTTGATAAAGTTTTCCTTAGTGTGTGGGCTATACTTAATAAGACAATTTTTTGTATATCTCTTAAGCTGGGGTTTCCAGGGATTCTTTCAATGTGTTGTTTTATTCCATTTATTATCATTCCAAGTGCACCTACTATCACTGGCACAACCCTTGTTTTCAATTTCCACATTTTTTTTATTTCAATTTCCAGGTTTTTATATTTTGACAGTTTTTCAAATTCCTTGATTGCTATGTTAAAATCCGCTGGACAAGCCATATCAATTAATAGACAAGTTTTCTCCTTCTGGTTTTTAACAATAATGTCTGGCCTGTTTGCTTCAATTTTTCTGTCTGTGTAGATGGTGTAATCCCATAGAATGGTTACATCTTCTATTTCTGTAACCGGTGCTGAGTGATGTTCATACCAGTGTTTGTTTACAGATTTTTCATAATGTTTGCACATTGCCCAATGTAAATATTGCCCAACTCTATCGTGGCGATTTTTATATTCATTTGGAGCAAGCACAGAACAGCCTGAGATTAGATTATTATTATTATTATTATTATTATTATTATTATTATTATTATTATTATTCAGATATTTTTCCTTGTGTTCTGTTTTCTTCACTCATGGTGCCGAGCCAATCTTTTGGACATAGTCTACCATAAGAGACTTGATTAACATTGCAGTATTTATTAAATATATATCTTTTAAATAATTGTATTTTATTGTCCTTCTTTTCGCCTGTTCTTAACGCTCTAATCATTTTTATTTTTTTGTCTCCAAAGCAACTCAATCTGGGTTTATTGGCACAAAAGACATAGATATACAAAAAGCATGGAGAAGTATCGAGAAGAGACCAGCTAAAGATAATCTGCATGTATTCTGTTGCTTTTAACATCGTCTATATTTTAATAAAACAAACATATATTGAATTTACAGGTATATTTTCTCGTAACTTGTTTGGTAAGATGAAAATGGTGAATTATTGAATGTAATTATTGAATTTAAGACCAATTATCTGACCGACGGAGATAGCTACAAATATTTTAATGTTCATGTTTAACCGATGTAACATAAAAATATATTCACAGCAGATAAATGAAATAAGAGAAAAAAGTTCCATGCATTTAGATTCATCTGACCTAGGCAGTATTTTTTTTATAGACAGCTCGGATTAGACACTGACAAAAGCTTATGTTATGTGCATAATAATCATATTAAGACTAATGTATATGATATATAGCTATCAGGATAGATAGATAGATAGATAGATAGATAGATAGATAGATAGATAGATAGATAGATAGATAAGAACAGACAAAGTGCAGGTGAATTATACGGCTATATATGATTAATATATATGCATAGATACATTATGCAATGTTGATAAGTAATAATAATAATAAAAATAAAATTACAAACAAATAATTAAATGACAATATTTGTGAGGGGAAGAAAGAAAGAAAGGATTGAAGGAACAGGTGGGAAAAGAGAAAGAGATATAATCCAGTTCCAAATATGGGTAGTATTCGTTTGAAGTTATCTGACTGTCTTAGATGGTATGACCTCTGAAAAAACCAATTCCCCTGACTTTAGGCGTATCTTTGACCCCATCAGATTAACCCACTTACTTATATTAACTTAAATCCACTTATACCTATGTATATATTCCCACATATACTTACCCTGTGATTTTGTTTAATTTTACATATCCACTGATTTCTTTTTTTATCTTTTTAGGTTTTAGCGTTTTCATACTCATGCATATATACTCTTCATAAGCATAGGGCTTCTGTGCGCTGCCGTAGTGCGGTGTATATAAGTACTCCCATATCACGTTACCTAAATTGACGTATTCTCAATCTCGCATATATTTATATATACGAGATATATACGAGATAATTAAGTACATATTTAAGCCCACATATCCAAACACAACTATGTATACATAGAATGGCAACAAAAAGGAAATTGATGCTGAGCATCAGGAAGAGACAACTGAAGTTCCTGGGACATGCAATGAGGAAGGAGAGCCTGGAGAACCTGATACTGACTGTACAGATAGAAGGAAGGAGAGACAGAGGAAGGCAGCGGATAACATATTTGCAGGGTCTGATCAGGTGGATGACGGAACGGGGGTTGCCAAGAGCAACAGGAGCAAACATACTAAGAGCCACAAGGGATAGGGAGACGTGGAGAACCATGATCGCCTACGTCCTGAAGGGACAGGGCACATAGAAGAAGAAGTAATGAAATTCCTGCTTGAACCCACTATTTTTTAAGGCAGTGTTGTAAGGCATTTTATTCTCATTAATGATTTTGCTACTTGATAATAGTTTGCTGATTCTAGTGTTTACAATTGTGGGTATTTGTCTAATTATTTGATGTGGGTAGTTAAATGACAATGTAGATTGGGGCTTCATTGTTTTTGTTTTTTTTGGGAAGGAATAATATATATTACGAATTAAAAAATAAAAAAGTATATTACCAATTAATTTAGAAATTAAACGTACACAAACGCACTGGGTTTATTATACATGGGGACATAGTAAACTACTAGTGAACTTGTATAAGTTATGTTACGTATATGGGTGTCTGCGTGTATATGTGGTCATGTTAGTGTGCGTATGCACATATATAGGTGCATATATATTTATATATATATATATATATATATATATATATATAGTTGTGTTTGACTATCTGGGCTTAAATATGTACTTAATTATCTCGTATATATCTCGTATATATAAATATATGCGAGATCAAGAATACTGTTTCTTAAAATGAAGAGGGGACATAATAAATACTGTTTCTTAAAATGAAGAGGGAACATAATAAATACTGTTTCTTAAAATGAAGAGGGAACATAATAAAAATTATAGTAATAAACATAAAATTACAAACATATAATTAAATGACAATATTTGTGAGGGGAGGGAGGAAAGAAAGAAATGAAGGAAGGGGAGGGAAAGGGAGAAAGAGATATAGTCCAGTTTCTAATATGGGTAGTATTGTGGTTCAGTGGATATCGGCTCGGAACGAGAAGCCGGGGAGCCGAGTTCAAATTCCAGTTGAATCCATTGTATTCACTTACGTGCAAATACCCTCTTCCATCCATTTATGGGTTAAATAGCAGGACAGATTGGGTTCTATAGCCTTGGTCGGCAACCAGTCTACCGCAGAAAGCAATGGCAACCTACTGCGGGATAATATTCTGCCCAGTCAGTCATGTCTCTTTCGAGACATGATCGCCCAAGCGTGTATCGCGTATGGCACTTAACTGATATGCGAGTGCGTATATACACCGCATTACGAGGGCGCACGGAAGCCCAACGCTTATGAAGAGTAGATATGTATGAGTATGAAAACGCTAAAACCTAAAAAGATAAAAAAAAGAAATCAGTGGATATGTAAAATTAAGCAAAATCACAGGATAAGTATATGTGGGAATATATGCATAGGTATATGTGGATTTAAGTTAATATAAGTAAGTGGGTTGACTTGATGGTGTCAAAAATACGCCTAATGTCAGGGGAATTTTTTTTTCAGAGGTCATAAGACAGTCAAATAACTTCAAACGAATACTACCCATATTTGAAACTGGACTATATCTCTTTCTCCCCTTCCCTCCCGTTCCTTCATTTCTTTCTTTCCTCCTTCCCCTCACAAATATTGTCATTTAATTATTTGTTTGTAATTTTATGTTTATTATTATTATTATTATTTTTATTATGTTCCCTCTTCATTTTAAGAAATAGCTCATTCCGTCAAAAATTTTATACCAGATGGAGGAATATTGTAAAAGGATCTGAGGAGATGAGCTGTTTAAGCTCATTGAATTTATAGTTTATAATTAACATGACGTGTTGAGTTTTCCTTTATAAACTTCATATCGCTCTGGTTAGTACCCATCGAGCTCTCTATATAGATTTACCTATTAATAATTTATATTAAGGAAATCTTATTGGATTATCCTCACAGTTTACGAACTGACAACTATATATATAACCAAATTCATTTAGAAGCTTTTTGTTTTGTTTTGTAAGTCGATATCTCACAACGCAATATTTCATCATCAACTCGTAAACATATATGTGTGTTTGTGTTTGTGTTTGTGTGTGTGTGTGTGTGTGTGCGAGAGAGAGAGAGAGAGAAAGCACGTGTGTGTGTGTGTGTGTGTGTGTGTGTGTGTGTGTGTGTGTGTGTGTGTGTGTGTGTGTGTGTGGATGAGACAGGGAATCGCGAGATTAACAAAGCAATAAAGGTAAATGTACTGAAAATATGACTAATAATATTTATTGTATATTAGTCTGTTTTAACCAAATGGAAGCATAGTAAAAAAAATCGGAATCTCGGACGCGTTAGAAATAGAAAAAAATTAAATAAGATGCGTAATTTTTATTGTTTATTCCAAGCAACAATGAGCAATATTTCAGTTACTAAATCCTATTTTTCCATGCACACTTCACTGATAGCTATATAGTTTTGAGGCATTCTACAGGTTGTGGACAGTGAAGACTTCCCGGAAGGAGACAACACCCATTGTCGTTGCTATTAATGAAACACATAAAACAGTGCATAACTGTGTTCACAGCCACTATTTGATCTCTGTTAACGAAACGTCAATGGAACTCAAGGGGATTATTTTTCTATTCAGGGCAAATCGGTAGTTCTTAGCCAGAGGAAGAGTCCAAGCCCAAGATAGGGGTTATAAACACATATACAAACACACACACGCACGCGCTTTCTGTATATTTATGGATATAGTATGTTTACATAGAGATGTGCGTTGTTGTGCAGTGGATATCGGCTTAGAACGAGAAATCGGGGAGCCGAGTTCGAATTCCAGTTGAATTTCTTGATTTCACTTACACACAGATACCCTTTGGGAAAGGTATTAATCCGTCTCTTCCCTCCAATTATGGGTTAAATAATACAATAGATTGGGTTCTACTGCCTTGGCTGGCAATTAGTCTAGCGCAGAAAGTAATGGCAACCTACTGCGGGATAATCATCTGCCCAGTCAATCATGTCTCTTTCGAGTCATAATCGCCCAAAGCGTGTATCAGGTATGGCACTTAACTGATGCTTATATGTAACTTCACTGATTTTTTTACCTACAAATATATTGGCGAGTGTGTGGACTTGTTTATATGTGCGCACATGTTGGGTATGTGTCAATCGTCCGTCATTTATGGTCAGGAGTACTGATCTGGCGACTCGACTCGACTGCAACCACTTTCCCATCGTCGAAATGTGGCCTCCCTCTGTCTCTTCTATAAATACTTTCATGGCTTCTGCTCGGATGAGCTTAAGTCACTGATGCCTCCTCAACAGGTGTTTACCCGTGCAACCAGACTGGCAACTGGGTCCCACCCATTCACAGTCAGGTTAGCCAAATGCAGACGACAATTCTACTCCTGCAGCTTCCTCTCTCGCACTTCCCGCCTGTGGAACTCACTCCCGTATTCTTGCTTTCCTGACGGCTACAACCTCCAGAAATTTAAATGCAAAGTTAATACTCATCTATTAACCACTGGTCTCTAGCTCTCTCCCCTCCCCTGTATAACCTTCTCTTTCTCTCCACCTATGTATCTGTCATCGCACCTGCTTTCTCAGCTTTCTATTGTTCCTTTCTAACTAGCTTGTACTCCTCACTCTTTTCTAATTAATCTTTATACATTTATGTAACCCCCTGCACATCAGTGGCGTTTCCACCTTGCTCGGGGTGAAATGATTAAAAAAAAAAATTCCTATCAGAATGATGGGTGATAAACTCTCGAAAAGTTCCCCGTTTCTTTTATTAAGGTATATAAAAAAAATCTGTCATCACTTGGCTCAATCTTTGCAAGTAGGCAGTCTGAGAACTTTATAGTTGCGCTCGTAGTCCATATCAACGTTTCTCTTCCCACGATTAGGTTGGTCCTTCGATCAAACACACGTCGATTACTAATATTTTTACTGAACCTCCGACGAAAATAGTCTAAGTAGAGAGGTAAAAAGAGAAGAAAAAATAGTGGATGATAGTAAAAGAGGGAGAGGTAGTGAAAGAGAGAGAGAGAGAGAAATAGTAAAAGAAAATGAGAATAAATTTTTGAACTTTACTCTCTGTTTTTATTTACACATATGAGAAGCTGTGTAAGTGTGTCGGCTTAAAAACCTTTTTTTTCTCCAGACAGACCTGCATGTTTTCTCAAGCAAATTTTATATAAAAACGAAACCGAAATAAAAAAAATAGTGTGTATGATATGTTTACATCTTATTTGTTAAAATTAATCTATTTTAAAACTAACGTTATTTTTCACTGCCCTTATTACACACCATTCGATAAAGATAGTTCTCCCATCCCATGTATGTATCGTTTCGCTTGTTTTCGACGTTGTCTTTTCGCCCAGCCAAGGTACGAATCACACTCACACATATATTAGCGAATAGTTTTCCGCAATGCGTCCATTTCCGTAAAAGATACAGATGACGTAATTCATCTTTGTCATTTGGAGACAGTCTTCTTATGATATAAAAATGTATTCATCATAATTGCCAAATTTTAGTTTAAAAAAAGCGTCTCACATAGTTGCAGTGATTGCAATTAGATATTCTTCATAAGTTAATTTACTCACAACCAAACGTCACGCGCGGTTAATTTCTTTTCTTTTAGAATGTCAATGGTTAATTTTCATCTTAAGTACTTACAAACGTACAATTATTGCACTTGAATGCACTTTATTATAGCTAATATTATTATTATTAAAAAGAGAAAAGTGCAAAAACATAATTTTAATAATGATAATTATATCGTAATAATGATAATGATGATTATAATTAAAATATATTTTTAATTATCGTCAGATCTAATAGCAATATTTAATTCTCTAACTTTTGTACCTGTAATAATGATAATTATAGGACATATATTGATTGCAATCTCTTATCAAAATTCGAAAAGTAAGTGTATTTAAATAAATTTGCATTTCACCTAAATTTGTAATTTCAAGAAAAAATTTTATCGCCATGTTTTTTTTAATACGTAGGCACTAAGTTCACTTGGTTCACAGTCGATATTTATTCAAATTTTAAACTATTACAAATATGATACGTTTGTATATGTCTTTTTTTCCATTTTAAAAATACTGTCGCCTTAAATACTAAAATTCTGAATAAGCGATTATGGCAAAACAAAGAATTGAGAAATTCAGATACACATTTTCAATGTTTTATTAACCAAAGTCATAGTTACAAAGCGGAAACTTAAAAAGAGAAACGACATATTGTATTATTATAGTATTATTGAAGGCCAGGACAAATACCTACAGGAGATTATGCTTTTGCTACAATATGGAAGAAAAACCAGCAATAATCACTTTTCTAGAAAAAATATGGAAAACTGTATGTAACATTATAAGTGAATTCCTCAATTTGATTTAAAAGGAAGTTAAAATAAGCACAACCCTAAATACAGTGGATGACTTGAAATTTCCCTAATTAAATAGACAATATGAACACTGACAAAAACTTGGTTTTAAAAAAAGTTAGAAATAAATTAGTCTGGAAATCCTACTAGATGTGAAGAAAGGAAATACATTTTCTCATTATAAAGCTTATTTATGCTATCAGAATATAAGTTGAAAAAACAATTTCGCTCAGGAGAAGAAGGAGCAGAACATAACCATTGCTATTGTGCACTAGGAATTGAAAATCAGTTTATTAATAATCTTATGGAACTCTTCTGTCATTTTGTTCATTTCCCCCGTGTGGGACTTTAATAGTTTGTATATATAACTGTATTTATGCATTTTAAGGGTTGAAAGTTCAGGGTATTCTGTATATTCATGATGGCTGCTTGTCATTCGTTTTTGCTTTTTTCTTTTCGCGTTGGATACCAGTACAGCCGTTTTTCTCAAGAAAAATGACAGTAATGAACTCGACATTTTTCGGCTTTAATACAAAGAGATGTATTTTTTAGATATATATGTTTATACTTGTATATTTTCTTAAAAATCGTCTCGCCTCCAAGCAAGGCAGAACTGGTATGCAGGGGTTTATATAATAGGAGAGTGAAGAGAGAACAAGTCACAGTAGGTGCCGGAGAATGGGTGAGAGAAGGACAGCTACATTGGTGTAAAGAGAGCTGCGTGAGAGCAAAGGGTAAAGTGAGAAGAGGGGATGGGAGACAAGGAGATAAGAAATGACAGTTGACGTTGCATTTAAACTCTTGGAGATTGCAGCCAGGGAAGCAAAAATACGGAAGAGAGTTCTACAGGAGGGAAGTGAGCGAAAAGCAGCTGTGGGAGTAGAAGTTGTAGTTACACTTGATTGTTTTCACAGTAAAAGAATAGGATCTTGTTGTTAGTTATCGATTACATTGCAGATTCTTCTTTTGGATTTTGTAGAGAACCCCAACATGAATAGCAGGGGCGCCCGACCAGATATGACAGCAATATTCAGTGCACGGGCGGATGATAGACTTGTATATGTAAATGATTTTTAAAATGGAAAAAAAGACATATACAAACGTATCATATTTGTAATAGTTTAAAATTTGAATAAATATCGACTGTGAACCAAGTGAACTTAGTGCCTACGTATTAAAAAAAACATGGCGATAAAATTTTTTCTTGAAATTACAAATTTAGGTGAAATGCAAATTTATTTAAATACACTTACTTTTCGAATTTTGATAAGAGATTGCAATCAATATATGTCCTGGGATGGGAATCAAGGAGATAAGAAATGACAGTTGACGTTGCATTTAACTTCTTGAAGTTTGTAGCTATAAGAGAAACAAGATTACGAAAGAGTGTTCCACAGGTGGGAAGTGCTAGAAAAGAAGCTGATTACACTTTGGTCGAGTTTTCTTTCCTTGACCCCCAACATTTATATTCGCATTAATCTGTCCTATAAAATTACCCGTCGTTATTTCAATAATAAATATCATACATTTCTAGTTTTCAAGAATAGCTATTAATTTCTTCTTATACCACATTTTTGAATGAGTTTATTTTGGGGGTAATGGATAATGGCTTAGATTGAGAAAGTCCAGTTCGAATTCCAGTCGAGTTCATTACTGTCATTTACCCTTGGTAAAGGTATGAATACATATTTTCTCACAGTTATAAGTAAATTGCATACCATACTGAGATCTATAGCCTTACCTGGCAGCCAGTCTAGGAGAAAGAGAACTTTGAATTTAAATGAACTTGGGAGGCTAGGTTAACCAGAAAGTACCTTTACTTCAATTAGATGCAGTACATTTGGTACGCGGAATCAATTTGAACAATTCTTAATGACTCTTTTTCGCAATCATGTCTAATTTAGAATTTACTATCGACATTTGTCATTGTTTCTTTAAAGCACAGAAGGCATAGATATTTTTGTCCCATTTTCTTAACGCAGGTGAAAAAGAATTTGTTTTACTTCATTTGTTTTGTGTCACTTTTGCTAGTGAGTGTTCTTTATCATTATCCTTATTATTATTATGAATTCAGAAATCAGGAGTGTCTGTAGATTAAGTGCTAGGCTTTTAATAATTCCGCCCACTCTCAACTTCAAGCTTGCTGATGTTAATAATTGTGTTATCTGAATAACTTCACTTGTATCTAGTTTTAGTTTCTAATTCATTTAGTCATTCTGGAAAAATCTTCGAGAAATTATCAACGCTATATTCAACATTGGTTCATATAATTATTCAGTTTTTATTCTATATTATCGAAATATTATTAGACATTGTCAGGCAACGTGTCTTTTAATTTTATTTTCTTAAATCGGGTTCGACTCTAAGATGTATTATCATTTTATCTTCTTAAAGGCCCATCTGTTAACATCCGCAAAAAATCAAAGAAAACAGATTTTCGCAAATATTCAATATTATTCTCAGCGCTTTATCTGACCTCAGCTGTTGTCTACACTGTTTAGTGATCTCTCTTTCTTTCTTAACTCTTACTGATTAATTTACTGAGGTGAATTATTGGATCTCTCCCCAATGATTACATACAAAAATGACAACTTTCATAATCTGACATAATTTTGCATACGATTTACAAAAATCTGTTGTATTCATTGGGTTTTCATATCAGTAGTTTTCGAGCCTTTTAGAATTCATCTTAGTACTCTAGCTAATTTTGGTAATGGACTGTTTAAATACTTCCTCAAATTTTCAATTTTTCAAAGTAATTTTACAACGATTCTCTGGACTGTTCATAGCAATTCGATAATGTTGGCTAAAATTATCATCTTAATATTCATTAAGAATATAAGGATGATAGTTGTAACTATAATATAGTTGTCGTGTAAAATACAGGTATTTTGCCAGAGTTTCTCCCGTTTTCTACTATTTACTGGTCACGTAGGTATAGGTTAGTAGTTAGACAGCTGGTCTGGTAGTCTATTGTAACTGAGTAGTGAACTCTATCTTTAATTGGTTCCTCAAACTTGTAGCCTTTTACCAGGCTAAGAAAAGGTTAGTAAATTTCAAGAGTTGAAACTATCTGATATTTCTCTTTACGATAGATTTTTCAGAATTCTTTCTTCGGAACAATGTTTATGTCATATGCAATATAGTTTTTATATTTTCTTTTCATCCTGATTTTAGTATCTCGTTTTATAGTATTTTGATTTTCTCTTTGACATCTCATCACTTTCGTTACACCTCTTGTCTGTCATAATAAATCTTACATTATATATATTTAGAATATTCAAATCGGGAGAACCGTAGACTCAGTGCAATTATTACTGTAACGTGGTTGATACTGACTTGGCAGACCGGCTGCAGCCGCTCTCACACCGGCGTGATGTAGCTTTCCTGTGCCTCTTCTACAAGTACTTTCATGGCTTCTGCTCCGATGAGCTTAGATCACTGGTGCCGCATAAGCACGAATTTACACGAGATACTAGATTAACAACTAGGTCCCACCCTTTTACAGTTAAACAAATAAGATGTAACCGTAAATTCTACTCCAACAGCTTCTTTTCTCGCGCTTCCCGCCTGTGGAACTCCCTTCCACAAGTCTGCTTTCCCGACAGTTACAATCTCCAGGTGTTTAAATGTAGGGTCAATAGACACCTCCTATCACACTAACTCCCAACTATTCTCACAACACTCTCATCTACCCAACCCTCATTCTCGGTATCCTCACCCGCCTATCACCCACCCTCTGTTATTTCCTATATTTAATCAGCCTTTCTCCACTCTACGTAGCCCCCTGCACAGCAGTGGCAGTGACATGCCTTGCTCGGGGTGAAACGCTTATAAAAAAAAAAAAATTATTATTATTTCATTTTCATCATATTTTTATTTCTCCTATGATCGCACTACCTACCAAGTCTGCGAGAAAACCTAAGGCAGGTTGTGATGTGTTGTTATGGCTCCATTTCATGTTTTTTCTATCTTCATTAACATCCCTACCGTTACATAGACAAATTTCTTCTTAGTGTATGGGCTGCACTCAACAAGACATTTTTTGTAAATCTCCTGAGCTTAGGTTTCCAGGGATTCTTTCAATGTGTTGTTTTGTTCCTTTTATCATTACAAGTGCACCTATTATCACTGACACGATTCTTGTTTTCAATTACCACATTTTTTTCTATTTCAATTTTCAGGTTTTTATATTTTGATAGTTTTTCGAATTCCTTGGTTGCTATGTTACAATCTGCTGGACAAGCCATATGAATTAATAAGCAAGTTTTTTCTATCGAGTTTTTAACAATAATGTCTGGCCTATTTGCTTCAATTTTTCTGTCTGTGTAGATGGTGTAATCCCATAGGATGGTGACATCTATTTCTGTAACCGGTGCTGGGTGATGTTCATACCAGTGTTTGTTTATAGATTTTCCATAATGTTTGCACATTGTCCAATGTAAATATTGCCCAACTCTATCGTGGCGATTTTATATTCATTTGGAGCAAGCACAGAACAGCCTGAGATTAGGTGGTCTATTGTTTCTTGGTGTTTATCACAAAACCTGCATTTTGGATCCATATTATTATGCATAATATTTGCCTGAAAGTTTCTAGTGAAAAGAATTTGGTCTGGTGCTGCAAGAATAAAGCCTTCAGTTTCAGATTTTAATCCAGATGCACATAACCATCGATGATTATTAACTTTATCAACAGTGGATTTATTGGCACGTTCTGGATTTTGGCCATGCAGAGGTTTATCTTGCCAGCATTGTTTCATATATAAAAGAGCTTTATCACTGGCTTTCATTTTCATATTTTTTGCCGCAATAGTTGGTTCTTGGCTTCTGTTTTGCTTTTCTACAGAATCTACTAACTGTAATTCTTGTTTGTATTTACTGCCTTCTTTTATTATTGAATATTTTTCTTTCTTTCTTCATGTTGCCTTACTAATTGTATCATCCAATCCTTTGTTGTTTCTATGTATGTTAGTAAGCCAATAGTTGTTGACTTGTATGACAATTCCAGCTGAATAAGACCTCTTCCACCTTCTTTACGGAGTATGTATAGACGGTCTACATCAGCCTTTGGATGATGCATCTTATGCTTAGCAAGAAGCTTTCTTGTTTTAGAATCCATTCGCCTGATGTTGTTTAGAGTCCAGTGTAAGATGTTGAAACTATATTGAACAACTGGGAAATTGCCATAATTTTGTTCTGAGAATTCAATTCAATTTTTAATATCAGTCGTAGCCTTCTATAGTACTCTTTACACACTATTTCTTTTATTTTTTATGGTGTACTTTTTCACTCTCATTTAAACGTAGGTATTTATAAGCTTCTTCTGGCTTTAATTCATTTATTGTTACAGCAAGGTCTAAGCTAATTGAGGATGTTTGTTGAAGCGATCCACGTAAAACTATAGCTTTAGCACATTTATTCGAATTGAATGTCATTTATTATTATTATTATTATTATTATTATTATTATTATTATTATTATTATTATTTCTTACTTTGATTTCTGTTGTATACATATTTTCTTCCGTGTTCCAACCAGATACATAAGGTCATAAATATCTTGAAAAAAGAAATAACTTGGACCACACCTATTTTACATTGATAAAGCTCTTAGTAACATGTTAGATGTACTTGTGAGTACAATTTTTAGTATTTCTTAAGGCATGGATTACCAGAAATTCCTTCAATGAGTCTATCGGAATTTTTTCCAATCAATTCGAGGGTCCTAACTACAACGGGAATTATTAATGTCCTCATGTGTTACATGTTTGAGATTTCTATTTCAAAATCCTTGTATTTTGATATTTATTTTTTAGAGATCTTCAAAGATACATTACAATCTTCAAGGGAAATCTATCTATCTATCTATCTATCTATCTATCTATCTATCTATCTCAGTCTTTTCATATATATCTATGTATCTGTTTGTCTTGATCTATCTCAATGAATCTGTCTATATCTATTTACCTCTCTATCCTGCAAAGATTATAAAAACTACAAACATTTTGTGTCGATTATTTTCCTCCTTGTCTGAGAACGATTATTCGGAATTTTGAAAAGCCAATGATAAAAATTAATTCATACAAAATGCAATCTGTATTTAATAATATTTATCTGAAAAAAAATTTGCCGTCTAAATACACAGAAATATCTATCTATCTATCTATCTATCTATC
>JBBBDQ010002149.1:0-265000 GCA_037127315.1 Ascarosepion bandense
ATCTATCTATCTATCTATCTATCTATCTATCTATCTATCTATCTATCCCATGAAGGTCTCATCTATCTATCTATCTATCTATCTATCTATCTATCTATCTATCTATGAAGGTCTTATCTATCTATCTATCTATCTATCTATCTATCTATCTATCTATCTATCTATGAAGGTCGCATTTATCTATCTATCTATCTATCTATCTATCTATCTATCTATCTATCTGTTGATATCTGTCTATCTCTCTATCTGTGAAGTTTTTATCTATCTATCTATCTATCTATCTATCTGTTGTGATCTGTCTATCTAGTGCTATCTTAAATGTGATGTATTTGGGCAACAATCTCTTTATTTAGTGGTGCAGGCAAGCAAGAGTTTTCATTATTTTGGAATTGATAGATGTATGTGGGATTGGATTACGTTTAGATGCCGAGTTAATTATTATGTCAACTGTTCCAGCAACTGGTACATTAGCAAATACATTTTCAACATTAAGCGATGCAAGTGTGACATTGTTTGGTGTAATAGATATATGAATTTGAAGGAATTCATGATTTGCTTTAATACTGTAATTGTTTGAAGACATGGGGTGATAATATTATTAAACAATTTTGATAACTGATATATAGGTGTTGGAATATGAAAAATTATAGGCCGTCAGGTGTATCCAGGTTTATGTATTTTTTCATTTTTCCGTATAAATATCCAGGTAGATAATCAACAAAATTTTACTGATTTTCCTGGATTCTACAACAGCATCGTTAGATGTTATGAGTCTATTAACATAAGTTTTAAGAGTTTCAATTGGGTTACTATTTAATCTTTTGTATTTGGATCGGTCATCGATGAAGTACTGCAATTTTGTGTGGTAATTTGATTTATCCAAAATTACGTAAGTGTTTGATTTTTAGTTCTTTAGCGGCATTTGCGAGATTCTTTTGGATGTGATTGTGGATATATGCGATTTAATTGGAGTTTTAATAATTTGTCATTTTCCAATTAGCATAATGACTGGTGTAGAATTTATATTTCGATCTTTTTGGGAGAAGGTTAAATATCGGTTGGAGATCACATTTTGATCCTAGATTTAGAAATCCATCTGATCATCTGTTAATGCATGACTGGAGGGTTGCATGTATTTGGAAAGTAAGATATTTCCATGTTATAGGTTGAAGAGTTTTTTGTGATTATTTGTTGGTGTTTTATATCGGGATTATACATACTTAAATTGATATGGTATAGTGATTCGTTGCATTCAAGTTCAGTCAGGGTATGTTTTAGTATCGCATCATAGTTTTCAATCTCATTATGTAAATGTTGAATTACGTTTTTTGCTTTTGTTATTTGTCGTAAAACAAGGTTTTTCCGAAATGCTTTAGTATTACTTTCATTATTGGCTGCCGGGTCATGTAATTTTAAAAATTGTGAATTCGGACAACAATTTCTTTTTTATACAGTTTCATTAAAAATGAGAGAAAAGGTATTATCATCAAGTTTTTATAAAATTTTTCATGTGTTAGTATATATAATATTTCTTTTCGGAACCCAAATTATATAAAAATTGCCCAAACCATTAGTACTTTCAAGTGATTTCGACTAAACTTTTAGCCATTATAAAGAATTAATTTGGTTTTACTTGTAAATAAACATCTGTAAAGTTTATGCATATGGAGTCTTGTGTATGTTAAGTTTCGAACATGGTAAGCCCATTGTTACTGTGTTCATTATTGATGTTATTAAGTGTAGGATTTCTCTTTTTTATTAGTACTGCCTCCATTATTTTTAATCTTTTTCATGTGGATGATGCTATGATGTATGTATTATTTATGAGGATATCACGGGTAGGCCCTGGAAGATCTCGATGTGTGTTTAAATGAGATCGGATGGAAGTGGTGTGGGATAAGCTCAAGATCAATCTTCTCGTTAATTCCTTAGTGGTGTAGCCAGTGTAACTGTCTACGAATTTAGATAGTTGAGCAACACAGTTCTTCAAAGGACGTATAAATTCGTAAACGACACTGGTTCTCTGCAGTTTAGTTTTTGTAGGTGAATCATTATTATTGATAATGAGGTTGGCAGTTTTGAATTATTTTATAATAGATAATTAATTTAATTATCGTGTTTGAATTGGTCGGTGTTACATAGTTTCGGATGACATTGCGAAGTGGATTCGTCCTGTCTGTAGTTATTGTGCATTTGATTTTTGGAAAATATATTAATGTTGTTGTGTCTGCGTGTTTGTGGTTGCCATTGGTTACGTTATGAAGAAAAAGTTTGATATGGTAATCAAGTAAATAATTTGGAAAGCCGTTGTTGACAATCGATTATTTCAAACTGTATTTCTTTGAAAAAAAAAAGCGTTTGGGAAGATGAAATTTCGTCTGCTCTAGTAAGAAAATGTTTAATAACGCTAATTTTGTATCGAAGAGGACAGTGAATAATAAAATTAAGGTGGCAAGATTTTTTCTTTGTGGGCTTTTTATATACTGAAGTTGTGAAAGTTTTAATTCTAGAACCTACAAAAACATCCAGAAATAGTATTTTTTTTTGCTAAGCTCATATGTAAGGCTGAGAACAGAATTGTTTTTCAAAATTCGTTTTAAGATGATCAATTTTTCTATTGTCCTCAGCTAAAAAGAATATATCATCAACTTGTCCTACATATATATGTTTTGAAACAGTTCCATCCGATCTCATTTAAACACACATCGAGATTTTCCAGGACCTATCAGTGATATTGGCGTAGATAATATATACTTAATAGCATCTTCCACATGCAAAAGAAAATTTAAAATGATGGAGGTATTACTAATAAAACAAAAGAAATCCTACACTTAATAACATCAATTATGAACACGGTAATAATGTGCTTTCCGTCTTCAGAACCTAACATACACAAGACTCTATATGTATAAATTTGGCACAAAATTATTTTAACATGAAACAAAATTAATTCTTGATAATGGCTAAAGGTATAGCCGAAAGAACTCAGAAAGCTTTGGTCAATGTTTATATAATTTGATTTCCGAAAAGAAAAAATTATGCAAACACATGAAAAATGATATAAACAACTTAATGATAATACCTTGTCCTTAATTTTTAATGAGACATATATATATATATATATATATATATATATATATATATATATATATATATAAACTTATTTATAAATGTAACTTTGTCTGTGTATGTGTATGTGTCTCTGTCAGTGTGCGTCCGAAACGGTGGAACCGATTTTCTTGAAAATTTACACAGTTGTACTATAAGCGTCTGCGAGTGTTCTTAGCTAGGTTTTGTGTCGAGGTACCCCCAATAAGTATAGAAAATCGATAATCGAAAAAATCGGGTTACAGAAGGAGTGGTCCGATTTTAATCAAATTTGATACACTCATAGACAAAGACATAAGAAACGATATTCAGAAGTTTTAGGGTTGCAGTTCTTAAAAAAAGTTCTAAAAGGCAAGATGTTTGTGTGTGTGCGTATCTGTTTATCTGTCTCTATGTCCTTTATACAAATCCACAATTTTTATCCGATTCTCACCAAACTTCACAGAAATATTATATATATATATATATATATATATATATATATATATATATATATATATATATAAACGTGCATTGAATTCAGCAGTCAGATTTGACTGTTTCACCCTAACGTTATTGTCAGGACATATATAAAATGCTGGACATTGTATATGTGCAAGTCGAGAAGCATTGTGCGTAGTCTTTTGCATTTTAGGCAATATGTTGTTTTATTCTAACGGTTATTTTAAGGATCATGGTTTTCTTAATTTGCTCATTATTTAATCAGTTTGTTTAATTATTTATTCGTTTGGATTCATTTCTTTTACTTGTTTTATCATATTCTAATTATTTATTTTTACTTATTTTTGTTCGATGTTAGTTTCCGATTTTAAGGAAGCCATGTTAAAATTTGTTTTCTGTCTGCATTTTGATATGAGTTCCGATTGTTGATTTAGTAATTTGTTTTGGTCTGGGAAGGTAATTACAGATTTTTTTTTCTGGGCAAATTTTACAGTTTTTAGGAAAATTCTGTGTAGACTAATTTTCTTTTCTATGATATATTTGGTATTTTGTATTTTTTAATGTTTCAGATATGTTTAGAAGCATTGTGCCTTCGCCGAATTACTATTTATAAAGGATGCTTTGTGTGTGTAATTTCTTTGTTTCTATGATTATTCAGTTACTCGTATGTATATTTTTTGATATTTGCTGATTTTGCAAGAGATTGGTATATTAAATTGTTCTGCAAACTAATGGCGTTTAAGGGATATTCATTCTTTATTTTGTAGTTACACATGAGTTTTATTTTTTCAGGTTTTTTTTCTGATTGCTTTCCGGTGCATTATTTAGTCATGCTCTCTGTGCAACTGTAGCTGATTTTTACTGAGGTTTTGTTGAATATCTTGTGGAAAATGTTTGATACGGAAAAGTGTTTGTGTATGAGTTTAATGAATCTTTTCCTACGTTTATTTTTACGTTTTTGTTGTACGATTGGTTGAACCATATGAATTGTTTTTCCTGATGGTTTCTCTCTGATGTGTGGCGTGTATACTAGTGTTGCCTGAAATCCAATATTATTTAGGGCTGTTTCATAGTCTTGCTTAGCTTCGTTGGATATGGTTTCACTGGAGGAATTGTCGGAAAGGCTGCGGTTACTTGATTGTAGTATCTGCTTGATTATTGGTGGAAGTTGGCTGGAAGATGTGTGTATCTGAAGTGTTTAACATTATTTTTTTCTGTATGGTTGTTATGTACCTTTTCTTAGGTTGAATGTGACATGTAGAAAACCTACTTCATTTTGGTTAGTTTTTAAGTCTGGGAAAAAAAACTCATATTTATGATGTTTCTAGTTTTGTTTGTATTTTGTTTTTTATAGTTTCTGATGATAATGAGGCTGTCATCTTTGTAGAGTCCTGTATACGTTTTATCGATTATTTTACGTTGTTTGTGCATCAAATATGTACCTATGAGTTCGCAGATCTTTGCATTTTTAAAGCTTCCCATTGCAACATCAAAGGACCCTTCTTTGTTAATCCATGCTACTTCATTATTAAAAACGTGATTTACAGGACGGTTTAATGATTTTTTGTTTGTGTATATTTTATTTGTTCTTGTGCTAAAGAGGTGAGCTTATCTAGTATAGGTTCTGTTATAGAACGGTAAAATTATTTTATATCTATATGCTATGTAAATTAGCAATTAAGTTTGTATTTTTAAGATCGGGGAATCAGTATAGAGTTTTTTATTTTTGTCAACCGATTTACCCATAAAATATGCTTTAGGTATATATATATATATATATATATATAATTCTTTCTTATATTGTTTTACTTATTTTACCTAGTCCAATCTTTGTAGAGTTTATGAGTCTGCATGCTGAGTTAGCTCTGAAAATATTCTCGAAGTCTTTTCAGTGTAATAAATTCTTGTTTTTCAATCATGTTATTTACTCGGTCGTCTAGGTCTAATTTTTTAGTATTTGTTTTAGATTTTTTTATATCATGTTTTATTGTTTTTGGTTCTTTTTGTATGATTTAGTTATGTTGTCCTTGAGGAATTTGTTGTGTTTAGGTGGTGCTTAGTTTGTATAACTTTCTTTTTTTTTGCTGTGATAAATACGTTTTGAATTATCTATTTTTGCTATATTTTCTTTTAGTGTTTTGGAAGGCATCTTGCTGTTTCTGAAATCTTATGCTTGTGAAGTCTTTCCTGAATTCGTCTAGTTCTTTGTGCTGCGTAGTACATTATTTTGTTTTTTGCTTTAAAGCTGTATTTTTTTATATGAGGTAATTCTGTTAAGTTCTTGCTTTAAAAGAAATGTTTTCTATCTCATTCTTTTATGACACTTTCTATTTTTATTTTTATTTTAGCTTCTGTGTGGATCATGATGAGATAGGTATGTGTTTTAATGAGAAGGTGAAGCTAAACTTTTCTGTGTTCTCACCAAACAAAATTTTACTCCAAGAATATAGAAAACCAGAACGTTGAATAAACGTGGACAGCTGGAGAATGTCAATCAAGAGATGAGCAGATTGAATGTCAGCATTTTATGAATATGCAAAACGTGGTGGCCAAACAACGGAATTTCATCAGTGACAAACCTGAGATCATATACGCAGGTGGCCAAAATACTGGAAAGCGAATTGGTTTAGTACTAGACGAAGACATGAAGAAATGTATTCTGGGATATTACCAGCTATCCAAAAGAGTTATTGTGGTCAAACGGAGGGGAAAACTCATCAACAGAGCTGCTATAATAGTGTATGTACCGAAAATGAAAAGTACTTAGCGGGAAATAGACGACTCTATACTGAACAAAGCTAAATGCCAGGGTAAACAGCAATACATTAGAATTATCATAGGCGATTTAAATGCCAAGTTAGGTAAGGAAAGGAAAAGAAAAGAAAGGAGTAACACTTGGTAACTTTGGACTAAGAAATCGCAAGGAATGAGGGGAAAATTGGTAAAATGGTGCACAGCGAATGACCAGGTAATAGCCAACACCTGTTTTCAAGAACACCCAAGACGATTAAGGTCATGGGGAATTCTAGGGGTGAAACAAAATCCAAATCGATTATATAACAATAAACAGGAGATTCAGGAATGCATTTTATAATTACAAAATTTACCCAAGTGCCAAATGTGGAAGCGACCACTTCCCGGTTATATCTAAAACAAGGATGAAACATCAAAGATTGAAGAAGCCTAACGTAGCACCCAGACTGCAATACATCTTACAGCAACCTGGACGAAAAATAAGCAGACAATGTGAGAAACAAATACGAGGAACACATTCGAATCGGTAACCCGAAATGGAACACACTAAAGGAAGCGTTAGGGACATCAACAAACATTGTCCCAAATGTAAAACAGACGCAGTAGAAAAAGACATATGTGGACCACTAATGCGATTTTTGATATGCCAAGACATGAAGCAGAATACAGAAAACTACACAAGAAGATGAGCAGACAGGCTAAAATGGGATTGCTTAACAAAAATGAGCAGACATAGTAAGATTGAACTTGCATAAAATATAAGCAAACTAACAGAAAAATGACATGCTCCTGAATAGGATGTGTAAAATCCAAGGATGGGACCCTAATATTAAAAAAAAGACGAACTACTTCAGCGATGCGAAGAATATATAAGAGATCTCTTCCATAAGAGAGAGCCACCGACAATACTTAGAAATACCGACGAATCGGAAATATTAAATTCCAAAGTGGAAGCTGCAATGGTCGAACTGAATAGAAACAAAGCAGCAGAACTAAACAGCCTTGTAATGGAGATGCTGACATCCGTAGATGATTTCGGTGTAGAAAAAAGTAGAGAAATAATAAATGAAATCTATAACAAGAGCAATATCCCGAAAGGCCTAAGCAAATACATTTTTATAGGACTACCTAAGAAGCCAGGTACAAAGGAATGTAAACTTCACCGAACAATCTGCTTAATGAGTCACATAACAAATCTTATCATCTTGATCCTGATTAAAACAGTGCACTGTAAAATCTGGCCAGAGATAAAACAAGAACACAGCGATTCCGTTAAGAACACTGAAACAAGGAACGTGATATTTATGCAAAGAATGTCACCAGAATTGGTAATACAAAATCAAATAGACGTGCGCCTATGTTTTCTAGATTACACAAAGGCATTTGATAAATTACACTATAAAGATGTGATAGAGAGAATAGGCAATCTATACATATTCGCGAAAGACATTTGAATAATAAAGAATCTCAACTGGCAACAAACAGCATGCATACGGACAGGAACTATATTCAGCATATAGAAAATAGTGTAAGACAAGGATGTTTCCTCTGAGCAGACCTATTAAACTTATACAGCGAGACAATTCTGAGAGCCCTACATGTCATGCCAGGATTCGTAATTGGCGACCAATATCTGAACAGTATATGATACACGGATGATAGAGTGATTATAGCAGACACGGAAAGGAAGCTACAAGACCTTCTACAGTAGGTAGCCTAAGATAAGATTTGTAGTCTTTACTATGAAAGTAAAGACTACAAAAGAAAAAAAAACTACAAAAACTAGAAAGGAAAAAAGCTGTCTAAGAATACTAAAATCCTGCTGGGACAAAATTTAAATACCTTGGAAGTGTTTTAAAAGAGGATAGAAAGTCTGGCACGGTAATCTGATGGTGAATTAGCATGGCCAATGATGCATCTCAGAAACTGAGTAGAGTATTGAGAGACAGGAAGATTTCGCTGGATGCAAAGACTACTGGATTGTTATGTGATGTATGTTCTTCAATATGACAGCGAATGTTTATCAATCTGAAAGTTAAAGAAAAGATTTGAAGCAACCGAAATGGGGCTCTAAAGGATGCTGAGGATACCCTGGACCAAATATTTGATCAACGATGATGTTTTGGGGGAGATGTAAACGAAAAATAAAATATACTTAACATCAGAAAAAGACATCTGATCTTTCTGGGACATGTAATGAGGAAGAAGAGCTTGAAGAATCTGATACTTACTGAACTGAGGGAAAAAGAGACAGGAGAAAACAACGAGTAACAAAATTGATGGGGTTGAGCAAATGGATGGCAGAACGAGGTTTGGCAGTGGTAACAGGAGAAAGCCTGTTAAGAGATAGGACAAGAACAATGCGATTCTGTCGAGAGAACTGAAACAAGGAACGTGATATTTATGCAAAGAATGTCAGCAGAAAATGTAATACAAATGCAGAAGGAGGTGCACCTATGTTTTACAGACTACGCAAAGGCATTCAACAAATTACACCATAAAGATGTGATAGAGATGCTCGGCAATCTAGATATATTAGGAAAAGACATTGGAGTAAACAAGAACCTCTACTTGAAACAAACAGCATGTATACGAACAGGAAACGAATTCAACAGAGTTGATAATGGTTTAGGCCTACTTAACACAATTTTTCTGCTTCATATCTCATCAAGTTTAGCAAAAACGATGTTTGCTTTTGTATTACCTTTTCTGATAACATTCGTAGCATAAATATCGCATTCCTTGTTTTAGTGTTCTTGACGGAACCGTAGTGTTTTTGTCCTATCTCTGGCCAGATTCTGGTGCACCTGCTATATATCTCGAAATCTTTAAAAAAAAACCAAAGAAGGTTCTGAACTGTATTCTTTATTTCAGTCACATTCTCATAACAATGAAGTGGCTAATTTCTATCTTCTCTATAAATATTATTTTACGTTTTAGTGGCACTATCGTCTTTTTGGCTATGAAATGATAAAACATCCCTTGTAAAATATGAATAAACACTATGAGTTAAATAGTATTAATTTTAATTAAAAATTGTGCGTAAATGTGTGTGTGTCTATAAATCTGTGTATAAGTGTACGTAGCGGAGTTTTATGAATTGTATATCTTGGCTTAGAGGTATTTCTGCGCAGAATAATTTCTTGGTTTCCGGGTTGATGGAATTTTTTCCTTCCTTTTAGTGAACTCTAACCGGTCGGCTTTGTTTGTTTAATATCATCTTCTCTGGTAACGCAATTCCGTCTATAAGTATATTCATCTCTTCCGCCTCTGCGTCGACCTTTTCTCCACCTGGTCAACAAACACAGAAGCAAGATATCATTGTTTGAAAAGCGAGCAAAGGCTGTCTAAAATTGGACATGGATTGGTTTCGGCCTGCTTAACACAATGTTTCTGCTTCATAGCCCATCAAGTTTAGCAAAAACGATGTCTGCTAAATATATTAAAAAAGTCAACCATAAACAATAATTGCCCATCGACATTTTTTTTTTATTCACAAACACTAGATATTTTCTTTATTTTTCTACTTTTTTTCAGTGGCGGGCAGTTTTCTTTTGTAATAAATTCTTTAATCTCTTAAAATAAATATATATTAAAAATTAATCAATACAAAATAAAATCGATGATGTGACGGCGAAAAAAAGATTCTACAAACAAGATCACATGTTACGAGCAAGTTACCGTCATTGAACTAGATCCATTGCTACCCTATGTTATGATTTAAATAGTACGAATTTTAATTAGAAAAAAGATTGTTATTTTTTAAGAAATGTTAATTCACTAGCCAAGTAAATATCATTCTTATAATCCAAAATATGTTTTAGCTTCAAACGACTCACAGAGTGTTGATTAGCCGTAAATGATTTAATCATTCGTTAAGCCAGGCCGTTTAACTCCCACAAAAAAAATAAGACTAATGAGTTTGACTTACAACTCTTTTTCTTCTATGTGCCTTGTCTTTTCAGGACGTAGGCGATCATGATCTTCCACGTCTTCCTATCCCTGGTGGCTCTTAGCACGCTTTCTCCTGTTACATCTCGCAACCCCCGTTCTGTCATCCACCTGCTTAGACTCTTCAAACATGTTATCTGCTGCTTTCGTCTGTCTCTTTTCCCCTCTATCTGGCCTGTTAGTATCAGGTTTTTCAAACCCCGCTTCCCTATTCCATGTCCCAGCAACTTTAGCTGTCTCTTCCTGATGCTCAATATTAATTTCCTTTTCGTTTCCATTTTATCCAACACCTCGCATGCTCGGTCCATGATATCCGCAGCATCTTTCTGTAGAACCACATTTCAGTTGCTTCAGGGTTTTCCTTCATCTTTGATGATATTGTCCAGCATTCACTGTCATATTGAAAAACTCACATCACATAGCAATCTAGTACTCTCTTTGTTTCTAGTGAAAGTTTCCTGTCTCCTAATACTTTAATCAGCTTCTGGAACGCGTTATTCATCTTGCCAATTCGCCTTCGGATCTCTGTGTCACACTTTCAGTCTTCTGTTAGAACACCGCCCAGGTATTAAACGTTTTGTAGCTGCGTGATTTTAATATCGCCCACTGTGTTTTGGGCATTTTGGGCTTCCCTTTTTGTTAATGACCATGCATTCTGCTTTGCTCGTAAAATAGTTTAAATGCTATTTATTTATTCGGTTTTACTGAGTTTTGTCTCGTTTTTTGAGTTCCAATTCATATTCAGCTGCAGTTTCCTTTTTTGTTAGAGCAAAACGGTTTCACTTAACGATTAATTGAATGATTTGTTTTTTTTATTGAAAGCCGAAATATAATTTGACTAGTAAGAGTACTTTTTTTTATTTCGTGATTAAATATTGCATTAACACATTTTAAGAATAACTACAGAAGTGGAAAATAATGTGAAGCTTTTTCAGATTATTAAATAGTGACTGATTTGAAATTAAATTTGGAGTTGAAAGTTTTACCAAAGAGCAACAAATAAAACAAACTGTTGGTGAATCGGGGAGGAAGTCATCAATGAGTAGAAGTAAATTACTTGGAAAACAAATGATTAACTGGTTAGAATCGCTGGGGAACTAGGGATTATGAAATTGTTTAGGGTTTTATTATTCAGATCAATCATTTATAGATCAGAAATTTTCCTCTTGATGAGCCAACGTCAAAGTCTTTGAGACGTGAATATTTAAGCGAGGCGCGAAATCCAGACACAGATACTATAGTAAGTTACTAGAAACAAAACAAAACCAAATGATCTTCGTGTTATTGAGGTCGTTGATCAAACGAAGCCCAATGTCTGCGAGAACCAAAATCTCTTTGTCTAATTTTAGGCGGTAAAAGAATCCAGCATCATTGTTGGCACACACAGAACTGTACCGAGAAGCCTCTCAAAGAACTAACAAAGGAAACAGACATGAAATGGGAAAAATGTATTGAAACAATTCCGAGGTCTGCTGCAAGAACAGTTTGTTCATTGTCTTCCTGTAGAAGATTTTTCTCGACAGAATTCATCTTAACTTTGACATATCTACCATTCGTTCGTGCATTGAATATTGTCGCCGTATCTAGTCTGGTGCACTTGCTATATATATCGAAATTCTTGAAAAAATCCAAAGAATGTTCTGTAATGTTATTGGTACTGAACTGCATTCTCGATTTCAGTGATTTTTGCATCACCATGACGTGGTTCCCTTGTATCTTTTCTATAAATATTATTTTAGGTTTTTATCGGATAATCGTTTTTTTTTTGGGGGGGGGGAATGATAAAATAAAATCTTTTTGTAAAAAATGAAACCATTCTAGTAATAATGTAAACCTGGGACAGTACTTTATTGGTGAGACTTGGTCCCCACATAAAACCTCCAGATGCAAATTATAAAGAACTTTATAATTTGCATCGCTTTTCCAACAAAGTCTCCAGTACTGGTTAATAAATTATTAAAAAAATGATATCAATAAGAAATAATCAGCAAATGATCTATAAAAATTAATACCTTTATGAAATCTTCATAACTGTGCATACATGAAACGAACACATCGTAAAAATAAATAAAAAAATGCCATATAAAAATGAATATATTCAGAAAATAAGCGAAACACACACACACACACATATATATATATATATATATATAGAAGGCAAGATGTTTGTGTGTGTGAGTCTGTCTGTATGTATATATGTAAGTATGTCCTTTATACAAATGCACAATTTTTATCCGATTCTCACCAAACTTTACACACATATTCTCAGGCTTGCGGTCAAGTCACTTATTTTTTCCGATTTCCCCTCGATATTAGAAATCGATACCCTGATATCTGATCAGGTCTGATCAAGATCTGGATTCCATCTCTTTTGCTTTGGTTTTTTGCTTCGGGTTTTGCTCCGCCATGATACCACTCACTCAGAGGACTTAATTCAATTTGCGACGGAAAACTTATTTGGCATCAATACCAGAAATCAAAATTTGACTTACATCTATTCATTTTAGTAAATGAACCTTTTAACAACCCACGTTTTTCGTTCCAATGGCCAAAGCATCTGAGCTCCAGGACCATATATTTGTTTTAAATCTTTCATTACACCCAAGGAACGTCGGGTTAAACTACTAGAACTGTATAAAAGATAAATACACCTAGGAAATACTCAAAACAATAAAGACAATGAAAATGAACGTATCAAGTAAAGTACAAACAAGTCTATACTCCATATGAAAAAGTGAATACTTTTTTAATCGTTTTACCCCCAAGCAAAGTGGTATTGCCAGTGATGCGCTGAGGGCTACATAAGAGAGTAAAAGTTTAGGCAGGTGGAGAGTAAAATGAAGGAAACAGTTACAAGGCGTGTCACAGAAAGAGCAAGAGAAGGAGAGGAACACAGGTTTGAAGACAGTTGCGAAGGCAGAGGAAAAAAAACAAGATATACGGGGTGATGTAGTGAGTACGAGGGAAGAACTGGAGTCAAGTGAATAAAAAACGGGAATTGACATTGCATTTAAATTCCTGGAGTTTGTAGCCGTCAGGAAAGCAAGTATACGGAAGAGAGTTCCACAGGCGGGAAGTGCAAGAAATGAAGCTGATGGAGAATAATTGTCGGTTGCATTTAGTAGGTTTAACTGTAAAAGGGTGGGAAGTTGTTGCCAGTCTGGTTGCTCGAGTAAATTTTTGTGGAGGGTGCACCAGTGACCTAAGATCGTCGGAGCAGAAGCCATAACAGATCTCGAAAATAACCTCAGAGAAAATGCCATATGAGTAATGAATCAACGTGAACTGGTAAAGATATGCCATATAACTAATGAATCAACGTGAACTTGTAAAGATATGCCATATAAGTAATGAATCAACGTGAACTGGTTGATTCATTAATTATATGACATATTCTCAGGTAACTAAGCAAGTAAATGTAAGTAAACCAGGCAAACAAACTGTACGAAGAAAAAACTGAAAATATACTTGAAAATAAAAACATCAAAGTTATCTTCGACATTGAAACCGAATCATCTGAATACCAAGTTTGACGTTTTAAAACAAAGAATTTGAGATATTTCAAATAATCAGTGTGATCGTTTGTAGTCTCTTGAATATTCAAGTTTCAAAGAACTTGACGTTTCCTAATTACGAGGAGAATTTCTGATTCATATCTGAATAATAAACCCGAGACGATTGCAGAATTCCTAGTTTTCCTAAAACTTCATCATTTCTTGCTTGCGATTTGATCCTTTGTATATCATTGTAAACGTTTAAGAAATAAAGAGAAATATATGATTACGCTGGGTGAGATTTGTATGAAAATGTGACAGTAATGCTTATAATAATATGTGCACCCTTAATCATTTTTGAGTACCTTCAAAAAAGGCGAATGAATCTACAGATCGATTGAATAAAGGAAAGTTTAAAATATTTTAAACATTGCTGAATTCAACGAGCAAAGGAAGTACTGTGAATTTGAGTAGACTTAATCTCTATCGACCCTTAGAAGAAAAATTAAATATTTCATGTAAACTTGTCGGCACTGGTTAACCTGGAAGTAAAAACCTCTGGAGAAATCTGTGCCTGATATGTGCACGCCGAAAAGATATTAGAATAACTGCTGGGCAAATGGCTATGTAATCGTCGACTCTTATGAAAAAGAACAGTCTTCTAATACAGCACAGCGGAGAACGTAAAGTCCACGTATCAAATCAAAGCGCTGTGGTGCTGCAGACTATTGAGTTACCGAGAGAAACTGATGAAATACTGGAGTGAGAAAATTTATGCTAAGTAATGAATATTCAATTCATGTATAATTATTTGACTGACACAGCATTAGGACTGATAAAACGTTGTTTAGAGAGTATATGCAAATAATAATTATCTCATGCTCGAGTATATTTTAGTGTCCCTAGACTACGGTTGGCAGCAGAAGAGAAAACTTATAGTTAAAATTTATACCAAATGTTTAGACTTTCTGAAGTTACACCAATTTAGTCTTTTACAGATAGAACCAGACATGCCATGTACACAGAAGTGACTTATCATATTCAATTATGTGAAAGTTCCATTGACACAGCTTCTTCCCTTGAACCGTTACGTTGTAGGTCAGACACCCGAAATGATGGTTATCTAACTATTGCTATCTTAAATTCTTCGTCTAAAGCCAGATCTTATCTATTTTATATAACCTCATATACGGTACAATTTTACAAACCCTTTATATGCCTTTACAGCAACATTATTTCCTAAACCTATTTACTGCGAGTGACTTTTGGGCATTTATTGGGTGAACAAAGATATAAAAATCACTCCAAGAGGGTAAAACAAGAATAACTTTGCTCTGATGTATTGAAAAGGCAAGAAACCAAATTTTACTAATACAGAGTGCAATAGAAATAAGTCCATATTAATAGTTGACAAAAACACCAAGGTAATCGCTATTAAACATGGTTTCACTGTTGCTTAAACAAAGGACTACAAATGTTATTAACTTCGTTTTAAAAATGAATTCTCCCGATAGTGGATTTTATTCAGCACTCCCTGTTGTAGACAATCTCTAATGTTTTCCATCATCCGAAAAGTCTCTGGAGTTTGAGCGCTTCCAGATCTCAAACGTAGCGTTTGTTTAAGCGCTGAACATGTGGCCATGAAATTTCAATTTTCCATTCAGAAAATAAAATTAGCACGAAAGAATCTCTGTGTTTCAATTACAGATCTGAAGAAAAGGTTTAATTAGCAAACGCACCGTTTGAACCGACCAAAGCCTTGATTATAACTCATGGTATCTAAAAATATATGATAAGACATTTGTTAAATGAAGACATAATTGCCACTTGCTTAATTCACGAACACTACAGGTGAGAGTCTTTAATGTAAAAGGTATTCATGGCACACTTTGTATTTTCATGAATAATTATTACAACAGACAAACCCCAAACGTAACAATAATTTCGAATTTTCAAAAGTTCATTTACATTACCATTAATCCTAGAACATTTGGGCATCTCGACGTGGTGTAATAGTTACAAGCTTTACTTGCTGGAAGAAGTATAACTGATTAGTGAGTTTGATCCTCACTGGGTACCCTATACTTTCGGTCTTGTGCCATATGTAAGCTTCAGTTGGAAAATTACCATCCTAAAACGTGATGAGTTTAAAATTTATTTCGTCCAATTCTCTTCCACCGTTCTAAATATGCTTTTCCATTTGAAGATTTTATGGCTACGAAATTTTCCTTTCATCAGCGTTCCATTTTTTACCTATTCTTATTATTCTTCTCTTTTTTCCATGTAAACGTCTCCTAATTCTTACCCGAATTTCTTTCACATAAAGATTTCTAACCCTTCCTCTTCGCCCATCTTAATTCTTTTACTATTGTATTTCTTCTACTGCCTGGCTACCGACATAAAACCGGGTTAGGTATCAAGGTTACTACAGGTCAGCTACTTCATCGATCAATGTTGGTTTTGTCTGCGATCGTCAATCTCTTGTTGACCAGACAGAGAGGGCGGATGAGATAATTCAATCCTGAGACGATATATATATATATATATATATATATATATATATATACACACACACAATCCTCTCTTCGTCTGTTTTTCTTACATTGCATGCCCGCCAAAACAAACACAACCTGATTTAATCTTTGAGCCTCTGCTGGATGACACCATTTGAACAATCAAAGATCAACTCATTGGTAGATGCTGGCCATCCTGGGTGCGAAATTTAATTAGTTAATAACAAAGAACCTTTTATTGGTTTTAAAGAAACAAAAACATTGCTGATTCATCGCCCGACGCTTACTAATTTGCAATGATGCTGCCAGATTGAGGATAATTTGCGTCTGGAAAAGTTGTATTCTAGTTGGCGATCCATTGCTTTCTCATGTTTGTTCCGTTCCCTAAACAAGTTACCTAACTTCAGGTGAAAGATCATCTTTCTTTGTCATAGCAGTTTGTTTGATAAGATAAATTTTGTTAAAAAAACATCACTTGTCAGACGAACGAGCTACCACTCACTCTAATCTCACTCAGAATAGATATATATATATATATAATTGTGAATACAATGGTAATGATAGATATACATCAAAAGGAGAGAGAGAGAGAGAGAGAGAGAGAGAGAGAGAGATTTCTGACATCTAGTCTCCGTCTAATAGATGAATATACTTAGAGAAATATAAAAATACATGGTACCAGTAATAGAGAATAATTCTTAAATTAACTGAAAATAGTTAAGATAATATATATATATTTGTATAAAACAGAGAAAAACAGCCAGATTGATGCATATGTGCAACCTAAAAATATGGTGATTTTCTAAGCGAGGCTTAGATGTGGCACATAGCCAAAATTAAGGGACACTAGGATCGAACTCTCGACTCAATTGTAATTATTCTAGCGAAACAAGCTTGCTAACAGTTACACCACCTTGAGGTGCCCAAGCAGCCAAGAAATATGAACAGCATTCCTCTTGGGAGTCTGTTCCACAGAGTAGTTTTGCAGGGATAAACTGTTTGAGTAGAACTTATTACTTGCCGATGGAATATGGAAGGAATGTGGGTGGTTTGTTGCTATGTAAGTGACATGCCGGGTTCTAGCCGTGAAGTTAAACCTAGGGGAACTGAAGAATGTAGATCGTCCGAGCACTTTCGATGAAAGTAGAGATCGGGCAGTGATGGGCTCTTCACATCCCGCCTCTGAGAGAGAGAGAGAGAGTTTGGAGGGTGAGAAATAATTGTTAAACAAGAAAATTTGGGATTCTATCAAGATTGGAAAGCAAGGATTGAATTGCTCCCATTCAAAAAGGGCAACTGTAATTTATTTACGACATTATCAGACTCTACTAAAGGTAGACGTTAACATGAGAAGCCATATATATGCTGCAGCGGCACAGGGAGCTGATAATTTCACCTGAATATTATACGCATGTGTAAAAAACTAAATCAAATTTTTCATTATGAGAGGCACTTCAAGAAAGTTATCTTTGAACGTGAGAATTTTTTAGACAGTGTAAAGTAAAATATATTAATGCAAAACTGAAAGTAAAAGATCTGAATGCAGAACTGACCCTAAGGCAAATTTGTCAAGGTACAACGCTGAGGATGTGCGTTGTGGTGCAGTGGATATCGGGTCGCAACTAAATATCGAGGAGCCGATTTCGAATTACAGTTGAATTCCTTGTGTTTCACTTACACACAAATACCCTTGGAAAAGGTATTAATTCGTTTATTCCTTCTAGATATAGGCTAAATAACTAGACAGATTGGGTTTTATAGGCTTGGCTGGCAACCAGTTTACCGCAGAAATAAAAATTGTCCAAAGTTGTCCTAGTACTTACGAACGTCTTCGGTCATCATCAGGGACTATATTAAAATTTAAAAATCAGATATTACCTTGTAGCATAAAAAGTGTTGCAATATTTTAAAAGAAAATAAATAAATGTTATGAAAATTTTTAAATTCGAAGGCAGTAATAATGTAAAAACATGCACACGTGTAGATATGTGCTCACATAGATGCGTGAGCACACATCTTTTATTTTTATACAAATATAATTCGGAAATAAAAAATCCAATCAGAAAATATAAAAACTTCGAAAGAAAATATATAACACTATGTTGTCTCTATCGTTTAACACAACTTGTTTAAGAAAAAAGATGCTGCCAAAGTATACGTATTTTATATATATATATATATATATATATATATATATACTCCAAAAGGATATATATATATATATATATATATATATATATATATATACTCCAAAAGGATAAGCAGGTAGGTAAATCCCAAAAACCCGATCCTAAATAATATTAGTTTCATTAATATTAAAATTGATCAAAGTGGAGGACTCAATGCAATTATTATATTATAAATACAGAGCCAATTAAAAAATATAACAAAATTTCAATGTTCAAATGCGTTGATAAGCCATTTCTACGAGAACAATCTCGCGTCTTCAGCAACGAAAATTTATTCAATCAAATTCAAATGACAAAAATTTTATACCAAAAAAATAAGTCAACAAAATAAAAAATAAAAAACGGGTTGGAATTAATAATTTTGGAATTTAAAGAAGTAAACAGGGAAGCAGATAGATATTTATGTCAATTTGTAAAAAAACTCTCCTTCCCTTATCTGAGTTGAGAGTTTAAAAGTTGAAATTTGGCCATGTTTGAGCAAATAGAAGTCGTAGCTGGTACGAAGGGCAAAGGGAAAAATAAAAGGAAAGGAAAGGAAAGAAAAAGGAAAGAAAAAAGGGAAGGGGTGGTTGACAGGGAAGTAAGCTAAGAAAAAAAAGGAAAAAAGTCTTTTTCATAGAAACAAGGGTAATTCGTGTTGAAACAAACATTGAAAAAAATTACCAAAGCGATTATAGTTTAAATAAATGTGACAAATTTTAGAGAAAAAATTTTTGACATACAAATCTAAATTTAAATATTAATTAAAGTCGGCTTAGTACGAAAGGAACGAAATTATTTTATTTTATTTTTATTTTTATTGTAAGGTCCCTGCTAAAAGTTAACCAAAACTAATCTTTATGTGTAAAAGGTGAATTGGATTTAGCATTAAAAATAAATATAAAAAATATACATATACATTTATAACAAGCCCAGGGAAGTTAAATGAGTAAAATTGTTATGACCAACAAAATGGAAATAAAAATCTTCACAAAAATAAAATAAAATATATAAAGGCGCAGGAAAAAAGGGGGATTAAAAGTTAGTTTACAAATTCTTACATTGCAGACACAGAAAGGAAACTACAAGACCTCCTACAGAAGGTAGCGGTGGAGAGCGACAGAAAAGGACCAGAAATAAACACTAAGAAAACTGACTGCATGGTCATCAGTGACAGGTGCAACCAAAAATGTCAAATACTTGTGGGGGATACCAGAATCAAGCAAATACAAAAATTTAAATACCTAGGAAGTGTTCTAACAGGAGATGGAAAGTGAGACACAGAGATCCGAAGGCGAATTGGCATGGCAAAGGACGCGTTCCAGAACCTGAGTAAAGTACTAACACTCAGGAAAATTTCACTAGAAACAAAGAAAAGAGTGCTGGATTGCTATGTGATGTCAGTTCTTCAATACGGCAGTGAGTGCTGGACAATATCATCGAAAATGAGGACAAAAGCAGCGGAAATGTGGTTCTACAGAAGGATGCTGTGGATATCGTGGACTGAGCATACAAGCAACGATGAGGTGTTGGAAAGAATGGCAACAAAAAGGAAATTAACACTGAGCATCAGGAAGAGACAATTGAAGTTCCTGGGACACGCAATGAGGAAGGAGAGCCTGGAGAACCTGATACTGACTGGCCAGATAGATGGAAAGAGAGACAGAGGAAGGCAGCGGATAACATATTTGCAGGGCCTGATCAGGTGGATGACGGAACGGGGGTTGCCAGGAGTAACAGGAGCAAACATACTAAGAGCCACAAGGGATAGTGAGACGTGGAGAACCATGATCTCCCACGTCCTGAAGGGACAGGGCACATAGAAGAAGAAGAAGACATGTTAAATAGTAGATATGTAGATAGGAAAAAGAGAGAAGGAATCTCTAAAGCTGGGACCAGTAATTGGTAGTGGGGTTCAAATTTACTAGCTTAAAAAAATTAATGTATTTTTCTAAAATTATAGATTAAATTTAAAATTTAAATCCAAAGTTTTATAATTCACAAATCTTAACTTAAATGGCGGCATTTGCTAACGAATTCTTTCCGTAAATTCAAATGTAGGTGCTGATTTGGGTATTTTAATATTTGTATTTTTCCTGTAAACATAGATTGCGTCTATCGTGAAAATTTCTAGGGGTACAAGCTGAGCCTATCAGTTTCCAACTAACATTGGGGTTGAGTCTTTTCTTTCATTTTCCAAAATCTTCGTGAAAGGACTGTTTGTTATTTTTGATTTTGCGTTGGAAAAGGAATACCTATTATTGTAATAACGTTGCTTAAAATCCCCCTCGGATATACCAATATAAGTCCGGTAATTTTTTGTTTTTGGATGGTGAGATTTGAGCTTCGTAGATTACCCGGGTGGATTTACACTTGCCTTCCACTGGGAGCTACAATTCCAATAATTAGAAATTCTAGACTTTGAATCGGTATATTATAAATTCTTTAGAATCTGCTTATTGTGAGAATTAATAATATCGTCCATATTTGGGGTTCAAGAATAGCTAATTTTTAATGTGTTCCTATTAAAGATTGTTGCAACTGAAATGTTTATCTACTAGCTTGAGAAAATATCTTTCTATATTAATATTAGTTAGTTTACAGTATGGGGTGTTAAACCATATTACCTTCCTTTTTCTACATTTATTTTTGTTTTTGGTATTAGATGGTTCAGGGTTAATAGTTCGTTTTATATACGTTAATTTATTTTTGTATCCGCTCTTCTGAAGGGCCTTGTTGTAAATTTCTTTATTTTCATTGAATGTTTTGACGTTAGATGATAAACGGTTAATCCTAGTATTTACGATATTGGGTATCTGTTTTAAAATAGTTTTGGGTGATTAGATGAGATATTAATGAAAGTGGGTAAACTATTTTATTTGAAATAAGGCTGGTGGGAGCCATCATTTAGGTTAAGGGTAATATACTGCTAGGAAAGTTAGGTTTTTAAGTTCGGTCAGATATTTTTCTCGTCAGAATCCATCTTGCACATTTATATATCTACCATTCGTTCGCGCATAAAATACTTTTGGCATATTTGGTCGGATGCTCTAGATATTCACCTCGAGGTTCTCTACAAAAACCAAAGTAATATCTGCAATGTATTCGGTCCTTACTTGGCATCTCGACATCAGTGACATTTTCATCGACGTACTCTGGTTCTCCTCTGTCTTTTTTCCAAATATGTTCATGGCAACTGCTCTGCTTTCCTGGTGACCCGACCACGTGAATTTAAACGTGCTACTAGATTAGCATCTATGTCCCACGCTTTTACAGTTAAAATAATTAAATATAATCTCCACTTCTATTCTGTTTTTTCTCTTACTTTCTACACCTGGAACTTCCTTCCGTTTCCTGCTACTAGATTAGCATCTATGTCCCACGCTTTTACAGTTAAAATAATTAAATATAATCTCCACTTCTATTCTGTTTTTTCTCTTACTTTCTACACCTGGAACTTCCTTCCGTTTCCTGCTACTAGATTAGCATCTATGTCCCACGCTTTTACAGTTAAAATAATTAAATATAATCTCCACTTCAATTCTGTTTTTCTCTTACTTTCTACACCTGGAACTTCCTTCCGTTTCCTGCTACTAGATTAGCATCTATGTCCCACGCTTTTACAGTTAAAATAATTAAATATAATCTCCACTTCAATTCTGTTTTTCTCTTACTTTCTACACCTGGAACTTCCTTCCGTTTCCTGCTACTAGATTAGCATCTATGTCCTACGCTTTTACAGTTAAAATAATTAAATATAATCTCCACTTCTATTCTGTTTTTTCTCTTACTTTCTACACCTGGAACTTCCTTCCGTTTCCTGCTACTAGATTAGCATCTATGTCCCACGCTTTTACAGTTAAAATAATTAAATATAATCTCCACTTCAATTCTGTTTTTCTCTTACTTTCTACACCTGGAACTTCCTTCCGTTTCCTGCTACTAGATTAGCATCTATGTCCCACGCTTTTACAGTTAAAATAATTAAATATAATCTCCACTTCAATTCTGTTTTTCTCTTACTTTCTACACCTGGAACTTCCTTCCGTTTCCTGCTACTAGATTAGCATCTATGTCCCACGCTTTTACAGTTAAAATAATTAAATATAATCTCCACTTCAATTCTGTTTTTCTCTTACTTTCTACACCTGGAACTTCCTTCCGTTTCCTGCTACTAGATTAGCATCTATGTCCTACGCTTTTACAGTTAAAATAATTAAATATAATCTCCACTTCTATTCTGTTTTTTCTCTTACTTTCTACACCTGGAACTTCCTTCCGTTTCCTGCTACTAGATTAGCATCTATGTCCCACGCTTTTACAGTTAAAATAATTAAATATAATCTCCACTTCAATTCTGTTTTTCTCTTACTTTCTACACCTGGAACTTCCTTCCGTTTCCTGCTACTAGATTAGCATCTATGTCCCACGCTTTTACAGTTAAAATAATTAAATATAATCTCTACTTCTATTCTGTTTTTTCTCTTAGTTTCTACACCTGGAACTTCCTTCCGTTTCCTGCTACTAGATTAGCATCTATGTCCCACGCTTTTACAGTTAAAATAATTAAATATAATTTCCGCTTTTATTCTGTTTTTTCTCTTACTTTCTACACCTGGAACTTCCTTCCGTTTCCTGCTACTAGATTAGCATCTATGTCCTACGCTTTTACAGTTAAAATAATTAAATATAATCTCCACTTCTATTCTGTTTTTTCTCTTACTTTCTACACCTGGAACTTCCTTCCGTTTCCTGCTACTAGATTAGCATCTATGTCCCACGCTTTTACAGTTAAAATAATTAAATATAATCTCCACTTCTATTCTGTTTTTTCTCTTACTTTCTACACCTGGAACTTCCTTCCGTTTCCTGCTACTAGATTAGCATCTATGTCCCACGCTTTTACAGTTAAAATAATTAAATATAATCTCCACTTCTATTCTGTTTTTTCTCTTACTTTCTACACCTGGAACTTCCTTCCGTTTCCTGCTACTAGATTAGCATCTATGTCCCACGCCTTTACAGTTAAAATAATTAAATATAATCTCCACTTCTATTCTGTTTTTTCTCTTACTTTCTACACCTGGAACTTCCTTCCGTTTCCTGCTACTAGATTAGCATCTATGTCCTACGCTTTTACAGTTAAAATAATTAAATATAATCTCCACTTCTATTCTGTTTTTTCTCTTACTTTCTACACCTGGAACTTCCTTCCGTTTCCTGCTACTAGATTAGCATCTATGTCCCACGCTTTTACAGTTAAAATAATTAAATATAATCTCCACTTCAATTCTGTTTTTCTCTTACTTTCTACACCTGGAACTTCCTTCCGTTTCCTGCTACTAGATTAGCATCTATGTCCCACGCTTTTACAGTTAAAATAATTAAATATAATCTCCACTTCTATTCTGTTTTTTCTCTTACTTTCTACACCTGGAACTTCCTTCCGTTTCCTGCTACTAGATTAGCATCTATGTCCCACGCTTTTACAGTTAAAATAATTAAATATAATCTCCACTTCAATTCTGTTTTTCTCTTACTTTCTACACCTGGAACTTCCTTCCGTTTCCTGCTACTAGATTAGCATCTATGTCCCACGCTTTTACAGTTAAAATAATTAAATATAATTTCCGCTTTTATTCTGTTTTTTCTCTTACTTTCTACACCTGGAACTTCCTTCCGTTTACTTACTTTACTGAAAGCTACAATCTTCAACAGTTTAAACGCAATTTAAATTGCCACCTTCTATCTTCTTGAATCCCGTTCATCTTTTATACTTTCTTTAATACCCCCTGTTACCAGTCTTACTGTAACCATTTGTGCACTAGTAGCAGTCCCCTCTTATATATATAAGGGAAATGTAAAAAAGATTATATCAATAAAAAAGAGAAAATTTAAAGAAAGAGACAAAGTAAAAGGAATGCCTGAACAGACATAAATATCCGGTGTCTGCTTTATATCTCTATTGCAGCGCTCTGGTAGCTGAAAATCTCAGGGTTCACTACATTTTATACATCTTGCACTGAATTTCTTATTCGGTTTTACATCGTGTTATTAACCGTAATTTTGGCATTCCAAAATCGTCTCTTCATACGAAATAGTCAAAAGCTCACCTTGAAATGGAATCGATTATATATCAATTCAACAAATTTTAGAGTTCAAATAACCATAGAATAAAACTTTGTAGGAATTTATTATTTTAAAAATAATGTTTTTTATATAAATTAAAAAACATATGCCAGCAAAATTAATTTTCATTTCTTTCAATATAAGGTAATAATAATTATAATATATCAGCACTGTTATCGAGATTAGAGGGTCATTGTAGATTTTTGTGATTACATAACATGTCCTAAACCGGGCTACATAACGATTTTTATTTGAAATTATTCTGTTTTAACTGTTTGTCTGCTATGGACAAAGAATTCAGGTTGTCCTATGATTTGATTCGTAGCTGACAATTTTAACAGATGGATCTATTTTCCCAAGAGTTTTTTTCGCGAAAGTGAATTTAATGATTTAAGCAGAATTCGAACACAGATTGCCATGTTTTCGTCCCAAACCTATATCCATTCGCCTTAGTTGCACAATATAGAGCGTGCAAAATACAGTAAATGAGAAATATGTTGTCCTATTTTACGACATAGTGTAGATGTAGCAAAGACCCAAGTTTAACGGATTAGAAACAGGCAGATACATGTCAACCTGTCATAAATATTAATTCGAATTAAACTGGTTTTGCTCAAGACGATTATTATAGAGAAAATTGAACCAGTTTACGTAAGAGCGTTATGGAAGGTTAAATTGCTCTCCATCGTCAGGTGGGAGAATGTTCAAAGAAATGGTGTGGGGAATATAACGAAGAAATAAGACATGAAAAAATATTCAGTTGCTTCAGGTGGTAAGAAGAAAGGAATGGTTATATTTATTTAAAAAAAGAAAAGGAAACAGGAGGGAAGAATAGAGACAATATATCATAGATCTCTGCTAAAAATTTAACAACAAAAAAAAAATTGGAAAAATTTGGTTGAAATAGCTGAAATATCTATTCAACGGAATGCAAATTTTAGAATTTATATATATATATATATATATATATATATATATATATATATGCAGTAAAGTTACTAAACAGTTACAATGACAATTAAGACAAAGTAATTGATCAAGATTCCCGAAATTTATTATTAAAATGGTTCTGTTTAATAACAATAAAATGCTATGCCAAACAATAATGAATAAATTATTGATATTATAAAATTAATAAGACTTCTGACATGTGTTGTGAGAGGTAAAGTTGTGTGTTGTCTCTGTAGTAGTCGGCACCATTGCACGTGCATATATATGTAGTCATTAGCTGTATCACAGCTCAACAGTGCGTTTAGACAGCAGATTGCTTTTTACCCAGGATTGAAACCCGACCAAATTGGCGTCAGTAGGCGATTCTACCTCTGAGTTACGGGCGCTCGGTAGAAGAAGGCACACTGTTTAGCGTGTATAATATCATTATACGCGCCCAATAATGAGCAATGAGCTGAATGAGCGATGCGTAGATGCCAGAGTAGCTACTGTTTTTCAAAGTCTGGTCAAGTGTGGTCAATCATGTGAGAGCATATATATATATATATTATAGTCATCCGCAGACAGATCTGTTTCGCTGTATTACAGCTCATCAGTACGGCTTAGACTTCGGTCGCTTCCTAACCCAGGATTGAAATCCGACTGAATTGGCGTCAGTCGGCGATTCTACCCCTAGGCCACGAGCGTCCAGTAGAAGAAGGCAGGCTTTTTAGCGCGGATAAACACGCCCAATAGCTAGAATGATCTAATTCATTATCGAATGAGCGGTGCGTAAGTGCCGGAGTAGCTACTGTTTACAAAGTCTACCACTCTCCCAGAGTGCTCAAAGTGGTTATTACTAATAGAAGTACATTTCACACTTATATACTTACGTTTTAAAAGTGCCCAATACGAAAGTAGAGCATAGATATATAGTTGTTATTATTATTAATATATCATACTGCAACTTCATAGCTATAAAGCTTCGGTGTCTACTGTACCATCATCAGGAATTGAAATATGGTCAATTTCTTTGGTTATATTTATAGATAAGGAGAGTTAAAAAAGCTGGGTTGGTGCTTATTACATTTTAAAAGAATTGTCTGTGTGAACTCATACAAGAAATGTATCAATGTTTTGCAAAAGAAGCATAGACATGTCAAATTTTAAATTAGAAATGAAAGAACACAGTAGCATAGAATTAAAAAGCGAATAGTTTAAAAAAAGCATCACGGATAAGAATAATATGAAAAATAACAGATTTTCCCCTATGGGTTTTTTTAAATAAAAATCTCAAATAGATGAGTGAAACATTAAAGTTTTAGAAACATAAGTACTAATCTAAAAGCTGGCAATAGTGAGAACATACCAGTTAAATAAGTTAAAATTTGAGATATTTGATTGAAAAAAAACGTTCTAGATAAGTGGAAATAGTAAATATATAGTGATAATTTTAGATATATTTAAAATTCTATGGTGGCAGCAATTAGAAATTTCATTACGTTGGTTCAACAGGCTAGCTTTTGTGAACCTTATTATATAGATTTTTTTCTTGTAAGCAAATGAAACATTTCATGTAACGATTTACAGGTTCTAGCTTTTGTTAATATTTTTCATGTAACCATTTTTCCATTTCAAGGAGTTTTATGTGCATCTTTTCATTGCCCGTAGCTTTTAGAGAGAGGTACTATATATTTTTTATAAAGGATAAGTTATGCTGATAAAGTAGTACTTTAAAAATTTTCTTAGTATAACTAATATATTGTTTGGTAAAATTAGAATTTTCATTAGTAAAGATGGTAGCTTGGTATTCTGAAGAATTTGTAAGGCATTTATTTTCCAGAGAACATACATTAAGGTTATGACAGTTGCAAGAATTAGTGTTATTATCGTTATTTATAATAAGTTGGTTTTGATTAGTATCATTATGTTAGATTAAGAACTTATTATTATGTTTTGTCTTTTTATATTATCATATCAAAATTATCAGTTCAGCTATTAGTAATTTTCAGTGTAATTTTATTAAAACATTTACTAGAGGGTTTATTATTTGGGAAGTGTTACTGAACTAGGTTAAGGAATTTAATGCCAAACTTGGTACTAACAATTTGGTTACATGGTGGTGCGTACTAATTTTTTTCCATTTCGATTATCTTTTAGACTATGATTAATTTGGTAATTGCTTAGGATATATATCATTGCATTTATAGCCGCTGTTTTTAAGCCTGCATTGTAGTAATAACCGTGTTCATAGAAAATATCTTCAATTGAGGAGTTTTTGTTTATTTTATCTTCAACTGTATGCAATATGTGTTTAATAATAGATTTTCTTGGAAAAACATTGATAAATTTTGGGTATGAGTTCACACACACAATTCTTTTAAAATGTAATTCATCCCACACCATTTTATTCATCTCAATTTTATGGTCTTCTTTATTTTTAGTTTAATTTTATTTCTAAAAAGATCTTTACCTATATATATATATATATATAACAAAGGAAATTAACCTCATTTCTCACTTCACCGAAACTTTATAGCTGTCAAGTTGAAATATGCTATAATAATAATAATAATAATAATAATAATAATAATAATTCACTCTCTCTCTCTTTCTCTCTCTCTTTCTATCTTTCTCTCTCTCTCCATATATATATATATATATATATGTGTGTGTGTGCCTGTGTTTGTCTGTGTGTGTATGTAATAGCACACGTAATCAAGGATACTCGTGCATAAGGGTGGCCAGCAAATCCCCAATGCAGACGCCTGTTCAGGCACACTTGTGTGTGTTCAACACCCACAGAGCTGGCCTCTGCTGAGAGGACGTTGGCTACAGTTTCTGGGAGAGAGCGCATTATCTACAATGAACAACAGTTTGAACAAAGCCAGGACGTTCAAACCCTCGGTCACGATGATTTGTAACTTCGAGCTAGCAACCATCGACGATTACCCAGAGAGCCGCCTATCCAATTTCACTCACACAGCTTTGGTGAACCCTTGGTATGGTTTTCAGGCACTTCCTCTAGACAGATTACACCAAGAAGTCACCTTCTTGACAAATCCCCCATAGTGAGATTCGAACCCAGGCTGCATGGTAAGGAAGCAATCTTTCTAATCATATATATATATTTCTGCTGCATGCTAAGATACTGTTTTTTTTTTCGAAAATCCTCAAAAATCAACCTGCACTGAAAAGTCAAGTTGTAGAATGAAGTTTGCCATCCTTGATGTACACCAGACACACGATGAACGCAATAACGCACCACAGAAACATTATATAAGCTTACAATTATCATTCATAAGTAATAGATATCTCGTTATTATCATGCTTAAATTGATTTTTCAATAAGGCAGCTGTATTTCTGTAATGTAAGCTTTTCGTACTTTTAAACTTAGTGTCTGATAATTTCATAAAACCGAATCGTAGCGACATAATACAGGTAGATAGTCCCTATCGAATACATAATTAATAATAACTGCAAGTATTTAATAAGTTGAAAACGTCACAGGATGAAAATGACACCGTAGAGTTGGCGGCTTAGACCTGGTACGATGTACAATTAAATCCTCAATGAAAAAAAATCTTATGCTAACTATAGGTTCTAGCGATTAAATTATATATATATATATATATATTTTAACGAAACTTGGTCATAAACAACCGACAATTTGAAATATATATATATATATATATATATATATATATATATATAGTCACTTTAACTAAACAGGTTCATACATAAACCTGCTTAGTTAAAATAACAAATTCTTTGCACTAATACTATCAACATTCTACCTGTGCGTTTAATTATTAGTATTCCGTGAGGAGTGGTCGCATCTATTACAGTAGGGTATGTATACGAAACTCAAGAGTCGAGATGCTAAAAATAACATCTATCAGCTAAGTGACAAATTTTAGATTCTTATTTATCATATATATATATATATATATATATATATATATATGCGTGTGTTTATGTGCGCGTGTGTGTTGTGTGCATGCGTAGGTGTATGCTTTTATTATACAGTAATGTTTTGTATTATTCTGTATTGCTAGCTCGTTTTAAACATTACTTGCCTAACTACGCTAAAACGTTTTCCGGAATATGCTTTTCTGAAATAGGTCCGTGAACATACCCTCTTGAAGATATGTCGTTTTAATGTCAACATTTATCGTTTATGTGTTCAAATATGCTACTCAAATATTTGAAAGCAAGATGACAAGAAAACAGCAAAAAAAAAAAAGAAATGAAAAAGGGGAAAGAAGTTGAACTATCAGATTTATTTGCATTAAAATAAAAAAACAAGCAAGAGAAACAGAAGAAGAAAAAGAAGCAAAGAATAACTGAGAAACGGACAGAAAAAGCAAACGCTAAACAGCGAGAGGAATCTTCTATGAACTGGTTATACTTAGAAAACAATGATGTTCTTTCTGCACTTATTGACAACATTTATTGCACAAGAGATGACAACACCGTTGATGCTGTCGCCATTTTTGGCAGCAGCCTTGCATCAGTTCTTTCTTATATGCAGGTATTTCAGGAACTAGATAATATATTCCTGACATTTGCATTTGACAGAAAGACAGGTAGTATAGCATTTATTCCAAAAATCTTTTTCTCTAGATACCGACATCTTTGGTCAAATGTTTCAGAGATAATATTTTCTAAGGGCGTGGTTCTTCAGGATGTAGACGATCATGGCTCTCCTTAGATTGCTTTATTTGTTATTTCTAAATTGCCTTCAGTCTTGTACAAACATAGTGAGGTGTTTTCCTATTGTTTTATCCACGATTTTTGTGAGATGAGACTCTCGAAGACTGATGTGCATCCAAGAATAAAGATCACAGTCTACGTTTCTCTTTAACGGGGTGATGAAATATAGCTATCTCAAGACCATTTATGTGAAAAGAAATGCAACAGAGTGATTCTGAATTTGAAATTAGCTCTCCGATGTTGCTATCTACGTTGAAATGCATAATACTAATTGCAAAATTCAAAGGGAATATTAAAATAAACAAATTTGAAGTTGACTGTATTTCTTCTGTTCCTGCTTAGAACCAACAGACTCCGCTATGGGTTGATGTTCTAGTTTTTGTTGCAAGCAGGCTGGTTTGAGATGGAGTCGTTGGCCCCAAGTCAGGCCGGTTTTGAATTAAGAGATTTCCTTCCTAATCTATAACCAACCAAAGCTAGAGATTCGAGATAGTTCTGGTATTTATCTCATAGCTAATGAATGAGAGACGAGGTGGATCGAATTCTTTCAGAGAAACTGATAGCAGAGAAATAATACTTTAGTTTCGAAACCAAAAATAAAAAAAGTTCGAATTCAGAGTTTTCTTTCTCTGAGACAACCATGATAAGTGACTAGTTTGCTTTTTTTATTTAACCCATAGATGAGAGGAAAACCAATGGGTATTTCTCAAGGGTATTTGGGTAAATGCTTTCTGCTGTGGTAGCTAGACTTTATGAACGTAAATTCAGTAGTAGGTTGGTGGCAAGGTCTCATCATTGAAATGGTTAGATGTAACATTAAGTTCTATGCTAACAGTTTCTTCTATCTCACTTGTGAAACTATCTTCCAGATTTTGGTTTCCCATTCAACTTTGACCTTTCAAATTTAATCTTAATTCTTAATTCTTTTATTGTCCGCTCTACTTAATAGTGGCTTTATTCCCATATTCTAATATTAACTAACCCCTTAGTGGTTTTATTGCGTTGCTTAGGAGATAAAAGATTAAACAAGTGCGAACGCAATAAACATAGTTGAGATTTTAGCTCAGTACGTTACTCTCACATTCAGTACTGATAAATGCTACACTACATCTGCTACATACAATTTTGTATCCGTAACTTAAACAACAGTATTTGAATGAATGAATGAATGAATCTATCTATCTGTGTGTGTTGCATTGAATAACATAGATATGTTATGTCTATATTTATAATAATATTTTCTAGTTTTGTAATTTGTTTTCTGATCCTTAGGTGTAATTCATGAATGAATTCGCCGTGGTTTTTTATTACCCAAGTACTTTCAATATTTCTCGAAGATCACCCTTAGGAAGGAATTACAAAGAAACTGATTAGAGAACTAGAAATGATCATTCTATTGTAACTGACTGTCTTACTATGTTGGTTTGGTCCCAGAAAAATGCTTTTCTTAGATATTAATATATTTGATTACCGTAGCCCGATTTTTAGCGAGATGAGGTCACAAACCATTATGCTAGTCAGTTTGCCACTTATTGTTAGTATGCTTCTCCGGTTCATTGTTAGTTGGGGGACAGGAATTTTTGTGGGGACGAATTTTCGTCCTTCCAAATGGCCATGATTTGGCGTATATAGTTACTTGTTCTTATATACTACACAGAAACCTACGCATTTAAAAATGCTGCATTTTTTCTCTCCTATCAATAATGAATACAACTGTAACTCCGAATGAATAGCAACTAATGAATCAATCTTTTTAAAAAATTACAACTTATTTACGAAAAATGGCCTTCCAGGTTGTGTGTGTGTCTGTACTTCTTATTAATATAAACGTTATTTTTAGTGGGTAGACATTTTTTGAGTTGTTATCCCCGTTCTGTAGCCAAAACGAGCCGCAGGAACGGAGGCAGAGACATAGTAACATTTGAATTATCTATTTACGAAATGCGTGTTTCTCTTTGGGGCCTGTACAAATCTCTATCTTCAGCTTCTTTTCAAAGACGTAAACAACAGAAATTTTTGACGAATATTTTTTGTGCGGCATTATTTCTTGTTACTATAACAATACATTTATGGGTAAATATATTTGAATTTTTATCACTGTATGTTTCTTTCTTAAACCCTTGAATAAATAACAACAGAACGAAAGTTTTAAGTTCTGCCAAAAAATATAATACTTCGCATAGGAATTGAACCTGTATCCTGTTCAGCAACTTTGTCGCTACCAATTTGGCAATGGAAGTAGTAATGATATGACACAATTTTAATTATCTATTAAAATAATTCATATTTCTCGTTATAACATCTACGGAGCTACATCTGCTACATACAATTTTGTATCCGTAACTTAAACAACAGTATTTGAATGAATGAATGAATGAATGAATGAATGAATCTATTTATCTGTCTATCTTGCATTGAATAACATAGATATGTTATGTCTATTTTTATAATAATATTTTCTAGTTTTGTAATTAGTTTTCTGATGCTTAGGTGTAATTTATGAATGAAGTCGCCGTGGTTTTTTGTTACCCAAGTACTTTCGATATTTCTCGGAGATCATACATAGGAAGGAATTACAAAGAAACTGATCAGAGAACTAGAAATGATCATGTTTGAATGAATACTTACTGGCTGTTTACACGCACACACACACACACACACACATACATATATATATATATATATATATATATATGTATAAGTATATGTAAGATAAAGAACAAATAGGCAATAGATAGACTAAACTATCGCCCGGTTCACACTCCACCCACGTCTATTGAACAGGTGAAGAGGCTCATTCCTTGTTCCTCATTTAGGATATGGTTTCCGGCTTTCTCTTTTCCAATCTTTTCACTCTTTTCTTTTTTTTCAACTGGAGTAGATAAACTAAATTATTGCCCGGTTCACACTCCACCCACGTCTATTGAACAGGTGAAGAGGCTCATCCCTTGTTCCTTGTTTAGGATGTGGTTTCCGGCTTTCTCTTTTCCAATCTTTTCACTCCTACGTAGCCCCCTGCGCTTCAGTGGCGTTACCGCCTTGCTCGGAGTGATATGATTAAAAAAAAATATTATACTTTATTAAAGTTTTATCAAGGAGTCAGATATGATAAAAAAGAAAGAAATCTTTAGTTTTATTTTATTTCCATTGTTTAATCGTGTTTTCTTGTGCATTCGACTTCTTTTTTAAAGAAACAGCATAATTTATGTCGTTCGGAATTCAAGGAATGAGCACACATCTATTCGAGGTTACTAGAAATCAACGGACTTCAAACCTAACTGAAAACCATAAATGTCGCTTTATATCAGTGTATAACAATACTTTGATGTGAGATGTGGTGCAGTGATTATCGGCTCGGGTCGAGAAATCGGAGAGTCTAGTTCGAATTCCAGTTGAATTCCGTGCATTCATTTACTCACAAATAATCTTGGAAAAGGTATAAATCCATCTTTTTCCTCCAGTTATCGCTTAAATAACAGGAAAGATTGGGTTCTATAGCCTTGACTGGCAGCCAGTCTACCACAGAAAGTAATGGCAAATTACTGAGTTATAATCATATTCTATTATGAGAGATTTTCATATTGGGATGAAGCTTTAATTAATGTGAAACAATTCCTATTCTTTTTTTTAATCTTATTATTCTGTCGGATTCCGATGTATATTTGATCTATATTTAATCCCAAATCACCCCCACACCTCCACACACCTACACATACACACACAGACATATATATATATATATATATATATATATATATGGTAAGACTACACAGTATTGATGGTAGATAATAGATATAGATAGAAATGGTGTGATCATGAAAATTACCACTTCATGTCAACCGAAATATTTTGTTCAAATTCACAAACATAACGATAAGACATATGAGTAAGTCTAAATTAAATGACGATCACTTATTTATTGTTCTAACCTGTTAAGACTTCTACAGCTAGAACAGGCCATGTTACTGTGAAGGAGTCGAATCAGCTTCATTTCCTCCATGTTACAAATGTATAGCTAAAGTTCTACCTCAAAATCTTTTAGTTTGTAAATTTGGGCATAATCCGGCTCTGGCGCTTCTCTGAACCCTTCAATCTTGACCTCTGCATGGGTCAATTGTTAGCTTTCTTACTTATCGTCGTTAGCTTATTTTCTACCTCCGCATCCTCTATTCATATTACACATCTCATTCAGCATTACCTTCTTTTAGTTTCATTTCTATATCTGCTATCCACACTATCATAGCTTATGGTATTTAGTTTCGATCGTAGCCATTAATAATAAATCCTGCTAGAGCTTTTAACTTTCTCAGGATTGCTTCACTGTATTGGTTGAATGTCCTTGTTTTACAACCATTTCTATTTCCAGAATTCATTTTCCTACCGAATGCAGGTAGTTTGCTCCAAGTATAAATTCTGGAAAATTTAATATCATTCCTACAAATTACAGAATTTAATTTCTTTTGTTAAATAACTGTGAATACTGATACTTTTGTAGTGCTTATTAGTGACAGTCATATTAATTGATATAATACTGATTGTCTGGATATTTCACAAAAGAAGAGAGTAGAGATTAATGCACAAATAATGATGTACATTTGACAATAACTTCTACACACACATACATATATAAATATAAGAGCTCTGATAAAAAATATGGGGACTGTTGTTACTAAAAGAAAAATACAATATATATAGATTCTGTATTTAATCTTCTTAAAAGAAGTCCCCCTCATGAAACCATAACTTAATCCAGTATCGTTTCCATTGATGAATGAATGAATATATATTGAATACTAGCAATATAGCCCGGCGTTGCTCGGGTGTAATGAAAGCTTTAAAACTAATCCATAGTCCTGGAGCTCAGACTCATTGGACGTTGGCACGAAAGACTAAAAAGAAATAGTTGTTTCCAGTTAAAGTGAAAACGTAGGCTGAAATACAAATGAATGGATATAAGTCAAATTTTGATTTCTGGTATCGATATCAAATAAGGTTTTTCCGTCGTAAACTGAATTTTGAAGGCTAAATAAGTCCTCTGAGTAAATGGTATCATGGCTGAGACTAAGAACTAAAATTATGCCTACTTAGAGCGAAACCCGAAGCAAAACTAAAATGAATAGGCTGAAAAAATACAGTCATACAGGCAGATAAATTGACACACACACAAACATCTTGCCTTTTATATATATATATTATCGATTCTCTGCACTATTGTAAGAACTGCAACCTTGAAACTTCTGAATATCGTTTCTTATGTCTTTGTCTATGAGTGTATCAAATTTGATTAAAATCTAACCACTCTTTCTATAACCCGATTTTTTTTCGATTATCGATTTTCGATATTTATCGGGGGTAGCACGAAACAAAACCGAGCTAAAAACACTCGCAGACGCTTATAGTACAATTGTGTAAATTTTCAAGAAAATCGGTTCAGCCGTTTCGGAGTCTATAGGTAACGGGCACACACACAGAAACACACACATATACACACACAGACAAAGTTCCATTTAAAATAAGTTTAGATAAAACTATACAAATGTGGTATAGAAGGAATGAGTTCAAAACACTTGTTCCTCCCACCATAATTTATAAGCAGAAGCATAGGATTTTTTAACCAATAAAATAGTCCTGTTCTCGTTTTCATCTGATCCAGTCCTGGTCTGTCTTATCTTGAAGACATAACGCCATGTTCGCTTGTCCTCTTACATTTTAATCCCAATTCTTTCTGAACCTTTTGCCTCATTACTATTACTTTTCCTTATTATTTTTAATTTGCATTGCAAACTTGCATTTCTTGTTTTCACTTTCTGCCCTGTTATTTCTTTTTTTTCTTATTGCTTATTACAAGAATTGTCAGTTTTGTTTGTTGGAAAATTCTACCATTTAGTCTACATCTAACCATCATCACTCACTCTATATTTGATAATACAAACAAATCAAACAGAAACTAAAGAGAATGGGCGAGATACATTATACATATTCAGGTATCATGCGATCTTCGACGACCTAACATTAAAGCCAATTTTAAGAGGGTTGCATCATACACGAGATATAAAATCAGCGGATGCCACTAGATACGCGAAGTTTAAAACAAGCTTCAAAACTAAGCCATCACTAATCGCTTGATACGGTATCCAAAACACACATTTAAAAAAATTAAATTTAACATTTCTTTATCTCTTCTTATTCGTACCCATTTTTAATCACATCAGCCTTATCATCATTTTAGTCTGAGGAAGTCTTTATGCATGAAACGCATGACAAGAACTTTTTTTATTAATTTTTAAAATCATTTCACCGTAAGAAAGGCAGAATTGCCACTGGTGCACAGGGGTTACAGAAGAGGTGGATGTTGAGAAAGGAGAACAACTTACAGGGGAGTCACAGATTGAGTAAGAACGGGATCAGAATACAGAGGGCTGCATGAGAGTGGAGTGAAGCGTAAAGAACTGGATATAAGACTTGTCAGGGTAAGAATATAAGAGATGGCAATTTTGCAGATTTTTCTGAAATTAAAAAAATATAGAAATGGGATAAATGAAAGTGTGATTATATAGATATGTCATTTTTTGTACGTATGTAAATTCAAATTATTTATAAAGATGTTGATATACTAATATTTAAGTGGAGTGTTATCTGCGAGTTTAGTAGTTATCAGATATACTTGTGTATTGTCAAGTAAGGCTAGAGAATGTGTGTGCTGTGTGGTTTTAAATGCAACAGAAGTTTTATTCAGTATTGACAATGAATCATACTTTTTAATCTTTTCTTGCGCACCGAGTTTAGCAACTCAATCAAACGGTCCTTAGCAGAGTTCTTTGGCAGTCAAGTGGGGTAATCCCACATTATTATATTATAATTTGCTTATATCCAGCCATATTTCTTTTATCTTCAGTCTTGCTTGAATATGGTGAGTCTCTGCTGTAGTATGCTGCTTGTGTTTGGACGTGTTCTTATTTTTACATGAGAATTATTTATACATTAAATTTGAACATTATGATATTAATATCACGAGGGGATTTGGGTCTGTTTGTTTTATTATATATATATATATATATATTTCTAGTTACAATATTATAATGTTGTTCTTTTAGGTTAAATGTCCCATGAGAACATGTCAGATTATAACTAGAAAATAATATTTACTGCTCAGTTTTAGAAAGATGGAAGCAGACGAGATTAATTTGTGTATATATTTTCAAATATTAACAAAAAAAACTGTTGATAATTTATGTAAGCCTAACAGACTTACAGATTTGATTACGAAACGAAAGATACATTCGCTACAATGCTTCAATTTTAATATGATCAATCACATACACTACAGGCCATAATTATTAGGTAACCCCAGGTTAAAAAACGATGTATTTCATACTATTTTTGGTATTGATTGCCAAGCAGATAATTCTAAATGAAACTAGAATGGTTCTTTCTTTAATACTGCACAATAACATGTGCATGAAATGAACTGGTCTGGTATCCAGTTTTTTGTGCTCTCTTCTCCATGTTAGTCTCTTCTTCTTATTGGCTGGCCGAAGCAAAGGCTTCCTAGCAGCATTGTAAAATTTTGCGAAGTAGTAATAACAAAAGAACCATTCTATTTTAATTTAGAAGTATCCACTTGGCGATAATTTTTTTTTTATTATAAGCGTTTCACCCCGAGCAAGGCATGTCACTGCCACTACTGTGCAGGGGGCTACGTAGAGTGGAGAAAGGCTGATTAAATATAGGAAATGACAGAGGGTGGGCGATAGGCGGGTAAGGATACCGAGAATGAGGGTTGGGTAGATGAGAGTGTTGTGAGAATAGTTGGGGGTTAGTGTGATAGGAGATGTCTATTGACCCTACATTTAAACACCTGGAGATTGTAACTGTCGGGAAAGCAGACTTGTGGAAGGGAGTTCCACAGGCGGGAAGCGCGAGAAAAGAAGCTGTTGGAGTAGAATTTACGGTTACATCTTATTTGTTTAACTGTAAAAGGGTGGGACCTAGTTGCTAATCTAGTATCTCGTGTAAATTCGTGCTTAGGCGGCACCAGTATTCTAAGCTCATCGGAGCAGAAGCCATGAAAGTACTTGTAGAAGAGGCACAGGGAAGCCACATCACGCCGGTGAGAGAGCGGCTGCAGCCGGTCTGCCAAGTCAGTATCAACCACGTTACAGATCCTCGTTTGTATTTTGTCAAGAAGCCCAAGGAGAGCAGCAGGGGTACCCGACCAGATATGGCAGCAATATTCAATACACGGGCGGATGGTAGATTTGTATATGTGCAGAATAGATTCAGGTGGGAAAAATTTCCGGGCCCTGCACAGGGAGCCCACTTTCATAGCAGCAGATGATGAAATACATCATATGTTTTTAAACTGGGGTCGCCTAATAATTATGGCCGGTAGTCTAAGAAATGTGGCAAGATAGTAATTGTGAGTTCAATCACTGAGCTGGATAGAAAAAAGGCAACAAGACGAGATATAGACACTGAGACGTAAACACTTAGATTAAATAACGTGTTCAGTTCAAGCTTACTCACATTGACAAGCACCTAATGAGCGGTCAAAACGTAATGTAAATAAAAATTGCATGCTTCTTATTCTTTTATGACGCAGGCGATCATGGCCCATATTCTTTTATCCCTTCTAAATCATAACACCTATCTCTTGGTATTTCTCCCAAACCCTCTCCTGCCATCTATTTGCTCAGGCTCATCAAATATGTTACGCACTGCTTTCCCCGTTAATCTTTCCCATTATTCGTCCTGTAAGTATCAGACTCTACCAGCCATTATGACTCATTACGTATCACAGAAACATCGTCTGTCTCTTCCTGTTGCTAAGAATAAGTTTCTTTTTCGTTACCATTTTCTCCAAAACCTCGTCGTTGCTCACATGTTCAGTCCATGGTATCCTCAACATCCTTCCGCAGAATCAAGTGTCTGTTGCTTCAAGTCATTCCTTTGATGAGATTGTCTAGCATTCTAAGACACCGCATAACAATCCAGTCTTTTCTAACGGACATCACATAGTAATCCAGTACTCTTTGTTTCAATGAAATTTTCCTGTCTCCCTGTACTCTGCTTAGCTTTCAGAATGCGTCTTTGACCATGCAATGCGCCTCGGATGATGGTGTCACACTTTACGTCCTCTGTTAGAACGCTTCCCAGATACTTAAATTTTAGCACGTGGTTGATTTTAATATTCCTGACCTGTAGCGGGCATTTTGGACTTCTTTATTTGCTGATTGCCATATTCAGTTTTCTTGTTCGGTAATGAGAAAACATAGACAAACCATTAATATATGTATTAATAAAAATATATAAATATACATATTAATTAATTATTATATATATATATATATATATTAATTAACGAATTATATATATAGTACCGGCCATAATTATTAGGGCACCCCAATATTTTAAAACATCATGTATTTCATATCATCTATTATATTATTTTTAGCATTTATTGCCAAGTGAATAATTGTAAATGAAAAAAGAGTGATTAATTTATTAATATTGCACAATAACATGTGCATTAAATGAATTTATAAATATTTAATAATTACCTATATTGTAGTTTCATCAATGAAAGAATTAAGAATATTTAGGATGATTCAGTTCATCTTTGCTTCCCTGTCTTTTAAAATCTTGCAAAGTAATAATAACAAAAGAACTATTTCATTTTACAGCTAGAACAGGCCATGTTACTTTTCATTTGGCAATGAGTACTAAAAGTAATATTAAATACATAATTTGTTTTACAAAACTGGGGTGGTCTAATAATTATGACTGGTAGTGCGCATATATATATATATATATATATATATATATATATATATATATATGTGTGTGTGTGTGTGTGTGTGTGTGTGTCTGTGTGTGTGTGTGTGTGTTTAAGAAGCCGGTTAATTAAATTCGAGTAATGAAAAGACAACAAAATTATAATATTGTCAATAAATATTTATTGTATATTAATAGGCCTTTTAACTAAACTGATCCACAACAGTGTCGATCCAGGATGTTCTTTCCGCCTGAATCCATCCTGCATATATACAAGTCTACCATTCGACCCTGCATGGAGTAGTGCTTCCATTTGTGGTCAGGCGCCCCTACCGCTCACCTCAGTGTTCTCGACAGGCTCCAAAGGAGAGTGAGTAACGTGATAGGCGCTGCCTTGGCGGCTAGACTACAGCCACTTCCCCACCGACGAAATGTGGCCTCCCTTTATCTGTTCTATAAGTACTTTCATGGCTTCTGCTCAGACGAACTTAAGTCACTGGTGCCTCCTCAACAGGTGTTTACTCGTGCAACCAGACTGGCAACTGGGTCCCACCCATTCACAGTTGGGTTAGCCAAATGCAGACGACAATTCTACTCCTGCAGCTTCTTCTCTCGCACTTCACGCCTGTGGAACTCGCTCCCATATTCTTGCTTTCCTGACGGCTACAACCTCCAGAAATTTAAATGCAATGTCAATACTCATCTACTAACCACTTGACTCTAGCCCTTCCCCCACCCCGTATATCCTTCCCTTTCTCTCCCCCCTTGCAAATGTCATTACACCTGCATTTTCATCTTTCTAATGCTTCTTTCTAATTGGTTTGTAATCCTTTTCTCCCTCCTCTAATTAATTTTCTTTCAGTTATGTAGTCCCCCGCACATCAGTAGCATTTGCGCCTTGCTCGGGGTGAAATGATTAAAAAAACAAATGTTCTGTCCATGATATCTAAGCATCCTTCTTTAGAACCACATTTCGCTTGCTTCAAGTCTTTCCTTCAATTCTGGGTAGATTGTTCACTGCCATATTGAAGAACAGACGTCACATAACAATCCAGTACTTTCTTCTTTGTTTCCATCAAACCTTCTCTGTCTCTCAGTACTCTATTCAGCTTCTGTAATGAATCCTTTTTCCCGCCAATTGGCCTTCGGATCACAGTGTCGCACTTTCCGTCTCCTATTAAAAAATTAAATACCTAGGAAGTGTTTTTGAGCCTGATTGATTTTAGTATATCAGGCCTGCAGTTAGGATTTTGCGCTCCCCTTTTTACTGATAACCATGCATTAAGTGTAGTCATTTCTTTCTGCTTTATTCAGCTACCTTCTGTAGGAGGTCTTGCAGATTCTTTTCTGTGTCTGAAATCAGAACTGCATTATATTGTTCAGATTGTGACCGCCAATGACTAATTCTGGCATGACTTCTAGGCCTCTCAGAATTGTCTCGATGTATAGATGAATAGCTCCGGTGAGAAAACACATGCTCGTCTTACAATCCTTACTATCTTTGTATATCTGCTGAACTTTTTTACTGTCCGTATGCAGGCAGTTTGCTGCCAGTAAAGATTCCTAATTATTCTCATGTCTTTACCGATTATGTCTAGGTTACTGACCATATCTGTCAAGTCTTTGTTGCGTACTTTTAATATGTCTGCGTAGTCTAAAAACCCAGATACAAATCTATCGTTTTTCCCTTCATACATTGTATTAATGTAGCTCGTTACGATTAGGATTGTTAAGGGTTTGTAGACGGCGCTCTATGGAAACTGTATTATCTAAGTGCACCTAAATCTCCGTTTAATTCTTTTATATAAGGTGCGTTGTGGTGCAGTGGATATCGACTCGGAAAGAGAAATTTGAGTCATAAGTTCGAATTCATTTTGAATTCGTTGCATTTAGTCATGTGAAAATGCACTTGGGAAAGGTATTAATTCATCTCTTCTCTCTTCAGCTATGGATTCAATAGCAAGTCAGATTGGGTTCTGTAATGTAATGGAAATATTATGTGGGGAAAATTCTTCTGTGCAAGTCAGTTATGTGTCTTTCGAGATATGATTGTCAAAGCGTGTATCACGCATAGCACTTAACTGACTGATATCTTATTATATTTTGAAATTGAGTGTAAACTCCGATTTACGTCTTTCTTGTTGGCACTTAAATTAAAACACTAAAATAAAGCCTTTGATCTTATCAATGCTGTGACCAAATTTTTTGAAGTGTCTAGAAACAGAGAATACAAGTAGACCGTTTTTTTATTTTAACTAATATATATATATATATATATATATATATATATATATATATATATATATATATATATAACAATGTCTATAATCTTTAAAAAAGAATTATAGAATAATCCAAAGTGAAAAATAGAGAAGAAATATTAAAATCGAAAGTCATGTTTAAATAGAAAAGAAGAACAAGGAAAAAAAATGTTAGAAATGAAAAAAATATGACGACAGAATACAATAATAATGAAATGTATTAAAAAGTTAAAACTTTTAAAATTACTTCATGATAGAAATCGGAAAAGTCAAAATATCTCCAGCGATTCAACATGAAAAGAATGAATTGACACAAATGCGAAGAAGAAAGAGCAGTAGCATTAGAAAATGAAGAAGAAGAAGAAGAAGAAGAAGAAGAAGAAGAAGAAGAAGAAGAAGAAGAAATGTAAAAACATTAGGATGAAGAATAAAATCTGAATGAAAATTTCAAAAAACTGGAAGGAGAGAATAGAAAATATCAAAAATTAAAGAATAAAGAATAACAGAAGATGAAAAAAAGCTGAGAGATAAAGAAGGAAGAAAATGATAAAAATTAATTAAAAAAATTAAAAAGATGATGAAAAAGAAGAGAAAGAATTAAGAAAGAAAATAAAAAACACAAATAAAATTGAATATGAAAACAAGACAAAAAAGAAAATAACCAATCCAGAGAAAAATAGAAGAAAAGAAACAAATATGAACAGTGGAATGAAAAAGAAAATAAGGTAAAGAAGAAATAAAGAGAAAGGAGATTGAAAAGCGAAAATAAAACTGTAGAGAAGAGACAGGTAATATAAAAAGTGAAGTAGAAAATCAGTCGGATAAAACATAACGAGAAAATAAAGCAAAAAACAGGGGAATGATGAATAGAAGAAGAAGAAGAAGAAGAAGAAGAAGAAGAAGAAGAAGAAGAAGAAGAAGAAGAAGAAGAGGGAAATGATTAATAGAAAAATAATCATGTGATGAAAAATAAGAAAGAAAAGATTAGAGAGAGGATAAAGAAGAAAAATAAGGGCGATAAGAAAAATATTATGAATTTAGTAAAGAAAGAAGATAAGAAAAATGATGAAAATGCGAATATAGTGAAGAGAAAAAAGTTAAAAATCAAGATAAACTAGAAAGAAAAATACAAAAAGAAAAAAGTGCAGAAATATAAATATGAATACAAAAAAAGAAAAGGCTACGAAGAGAATTAAGTGAAGAAGAAAAGAGAAACGCAAAATAAAAACGGAACTGAAGGGATAAAATTGAATACTGAACAACAAAGAAACAGATGAAAAGAATGAAAAAGAAAAAAGAAAGAAAAAAGGTAATGTTAAAAACGAAAGATTGAATTAAACAAAAGTGAAATAAATAAATAAGAATGAAAACTCGAGAAAAAAGAGGAGGAAAGAGAAAACGATGCAATTGTCAGAATAAGAATTAATGAAAGATAAAAAAATAAAGAATGAAAAAACAAAGAGAAAAATGTACAGAAACGAGACAGAGAAATGGCGACATTCAAAAACGTTCCAGGAATATTTCCACAAGAACAGAATGAATGGCAGATGAAAATTACAGACGAATAGATATGGGAAAAAACCTATAAAACTGGTTATACCATAAAAGAAAAAAATTCTTCACACTTCGATATGCAAAATTTTTTCTTTGAATTTCTTTGAGAGTTTCGTTTTATTTTTATTCGATTTATTTTCCATCAGAAGAAAACAAAAGCCTGTTCAGAAATAGAAACTCACAGAATGGCGTCCAGGAACAAAAAGACTCGAAATACTGACAATAGCCATGACAATGGTGATCACATTTAAGTTTATTTCTGCTTTGAGCCTTTAGTCAATACAGTGATTTATTTATACCCTTTCATGCAAAAATGCTCAGTAATTCTCTGCATATCTACATATTTGAAAATACACCTACACACAAACACGCATATATATATATATATATATATATATATATATATTTGTAAATTATTTTCAGATTGTGTGTATCTTTAAAGAAACAAAATGAATAAAATCACAAAAAAGACCAAAACTATTATTAGCCAACGCGTTTCGTTCTCTGAGGGACTTTATGAAAGTAAATATAGAATTTATTTTATTGCACCTGTTTATATAATAGAGCAAATATATCATTGGCTTATCAACGCTTTTAAATTAACAAGACATTGAATGATAGCACATTCTGTCTTCAACATGTTTTGAACTTTCAAGCACCTGATGAATATTCATAAATGTTCTCAAATTTAAAAGCCTTGATAAACAAATGACAACTTAGCTCTTGTATATAAAGCGTGCAACAAAATAAATCCAATATTTGACATGATAAAATCCCTAAGATGACAAAACGAGTCAGCTTAGAATAATTTTGATCTTGTCCCTTTATCCTTTATTCATATATATATATATGCGTCGTGTGTGCGTGTGTGTGTGTGTGTGTGTGTGTGGTTGACTATCAAATTAAGACAAACATTAGTAGATGATACCAAAATAAACTATATCACTCCCTACAAGGAGAGACTCAACGTACTACAGGCTATCATTTTATGTAAGGAATAATCTACTTTAAATAAACTATATTTCATAAAAAGGAGATGGTATCTTAAGTGACTACAAAATATTTGATATGCCTAAAAATAATGATGCTTATGAAGATTTAATACAGCCTTTTCTAGTGTAACCTTTTTAGTGTTTTATGTCTGAAGCCACTATCAATTAATTTGAATCCCAGGTTGTAGCCAATAACAACGCTAACAACACCCAGTTCTTGAGAGAGACGGCCGAATGTAATTAGAAAAAAGTTAAAAATTCACAAGTCATCTTCCCTGATACTATTTATGTTGTTAAACTACTGATCACACAGGATTATGCACCCTGTTTCAACAACTTTGGTAGGTTCCTTATAAACATAAACTGGAGTATATGTCTGTGAGTTCTAAAAATCCCAAAACAAAGTAAGGATTCCCTCCGTCTTTACTACAAATATATATATATATATATATATATATATATATATATATATATATATATCATAGAAAGAAGCTGTGCTCGAAAAACGAGTATATATATATATATATATATATATATATATATCATTAATTATTATTTTACAACATGTACAAACTGCAAACTACTACACAATTGTTCGTTTTGTTTTGACATTGAAAGAACAGTGTCTCATCAGGTAGTCAAGAATGATGGCGAAAAACGTTATATTAAAAAATTAAAAAAATACTTTCTTTTATTTTCTGAATTGTTTTTTAGACGATGTAAAAGATATTAAAAATAGGGAAAAATGTAAAAAGAAATATACAAATCTCTAGTAGTTTGTAGTTTGTAAATGTTTTAAAGTAATAATTTTTTTTGTTCTTATTCATTTGGATGTATATATATATGTGTGTGTATGTATGTGTATGTGTGTGTTTATGTGTGTGTGAGTGGCGCTAATAGTATGTATCTAGTGATTCTTGACAAAATACGAAGAGCCAGCAATGCTATGGTTTCTAAAATTCCATCTCGGCTTCAATTACTTTCTCACTACCGTTACGTATTTCCTCTCTCTTTATATGCAAATATTTTCATGGTAACTGTTCTGACAGATATTTCTCTTTTGTACCAAGATTTTCTGAATTAAATGCAATAATATATTGGCGTCTATGTCTCACCACTTTACTATTTAAATTTCTAGGTGTAAGTGTAAGTCATAATTTCAGTTTTGAAATAATAATATATATATATATATATATATATATATATATATATATATATATATAGTGTAATTTAGTCGTACTTGATCTAGCAAGAAAATCTTCCTGCCCATCACACCACTTTATATATATATATATATATAACCTCCTTAAACACGGAATGACCTCAATAATTATAGCTGATCAACCAAAGTTTCATTTAAAGCCAATGAAAAAAACTTCTTGCTACAATTTCAATTTAACTCAAAAATTGAATTTATAATAAAAACATGAAGGTTTTTTAAAATCATTTCAACCCAAGCAAGGTATGACCGCGACTATTTTGAATGGGGGTTACAGTGAGATAAAAACAGGGTACAGGGGTTTTTAAGAAAGGATGAGATGGATGGGATTCAAAGAGATAGAAAATTGCAAGTGACGTTGCTTTTAAGTTTTTGAAGATTGAAGAGGAAAGCAAGTAAATGAAGAGAGTACCCCAGACGGGAAGTGAAAGAAAAGGAACAATTAGAGTAGAAGTGCCGATTACATTTAACTATTTCGATTGTATACAGAGTGGGATTATAATTGGCAGTCTAGTAGTACGCGTAAATGTATGTGTTCAAGGTGACAAGAAAGTAAGCACGTCAAAGCAGTTGCCATGAATATATTTGTAAAAAAGACAAAAGGAAGTCACATCACGGCACTGAGAAAGTGACTGAATTCAGGATGCTAAGTCATGATCATTTACAATGGAGATTTTCCTTTGGATTTGGTCGAGAACATCGAGGTGAACTATAAGAGCACCCAAGAATGTTTATTGCATGGGCGAATGGTAGATTTATAAATGTTTCAAAATGGATTCTGACGAGAAAATCTTTTTGGTACGACACAGTGACCCCAACTTTCTAGCAATAGATGCACTTATAATTTCTACGTAGTCGTTCTACTTAAAGTCGGTTGAAAGAGGGAGGCAAAGGAGGCCTTAAGTCTTTACTTCTGATAGTATTTTGAAAATATATTAAAACTATATCAATTTAGATGACATAACCCATCAATTCCGAATTAACAATCGAGCCCTTTATTAATATATATTTGTTAAATGTCATGAATAAAATGTTGTTCTAACAAATAACAGCGTATTTATTTAAAATCTTGTTTGTTGCACACAAGCTAAAAAATTGGTGTTCGAGTCTTTGTAAAAACAAGAAAGTTTTCAAACACTTTTTTCCAAAAACAGAGAATTCTTACTGAAGAAGGGCCAATAGCCTGACAGCAAATATATAAGTAGCATTATACCGAAATAAGATTGATACAACAAACAAATTCACAACAGACAAAGAAGGCATGTACATTATTAACCTGAATGGTGAGAGGGGAGAATCCGCAATTCATCTGTTGTCATTGGCAACTCAAAAGGTGAACACCCTTGATGAAGGTTGCGTTTGATATATTTGCGCGTGAGAAAAAGTTGCTGGGCAGATGGATATTGAAACACGCACTAACGAGAAGAGACAGTCTATCACACGCAACGGAAGGGCAAAGCATGGTCCGTGTATCGCTTAAATGAAAGTGACGGCGGCTTTCTCATTACACACGGACAAAGAATAACATCACAGCAGTGATTTAAATGTGACGTAATAGCGATTCAATTCTAATGTTTTCATTTTGACATTTCCCACTTTATTAGATATACGACGAAACAAGGGTATAGTTTAATGGTTAGAAAGTTTTCCACATTAGTTTAATTACGAATGAGTAGCCACTTCGATTCTAAACTTCACCTCGAAAATCATTTTGAGAACCTCGACGTGGTACAATTGTAGTAGTTAGCAAGACAAGCTTGGCGACCATTAAAATTACCAGTGATTATTGAGTTCAATCCACACTGGGTCTGCCACAATTTTGACCTTACGTCACATTTGCGCTACGTTTAGAGAATCAACGGACATTTTGACGTGGCGTAATGGTTAACATGCTTGTCTTGCTAATCATTACATTAACAGGATACTAGTGACATCGATCCTCGCTAGGTGCTCCATGTTTTCGGCCTTGTGCCTCATTTAAGATACGTTTAGAAAAATCAACATTAATAGCGAAACAAGAACTTGTACGCCGATTTTCTTAAGTTTTCTGCAATATTATTATTCCTTCATGTAAGTACCTCTGTGTACATCTAAAATACACAAGACCAAACAAATTCTTGTCTGACATTTATATGTATCTGTCTACAATCATTCTATGGATCTCTGCTAGACTGAATTAAGATTTGTTGATATTCGTTTGAAAGGGATCAGATAATGTGGTCCAAAATAACCCAAAATCTTGATCAAAACTTGAGTAATATACAATTCGTAAACTATGCCTAGACATAAACAACATGTGTGAGTCGGGGTCGTTACTCCCTAAGCCATAGAATTACCTAGTCTTTACAGCCATTGTATTTACTAAACCTAATTTCAGGTCTCAGACAACCCTCTCACGAAAAATACTGGAAATTAAAAGAGAATAACCTAAATCAAAAATCAGAAAACTTTTGACTATTAAATTTATTACTTCTAAGAGAAATAAACATGCAGCACCCAAGTAACAGATCAGAAAGTAGTAAAAATTTAATGTCTCTTCTTTTATTTAAAAGAAAGCAAACTGAGGTATAAACATAGAAATTCCAAGCAAGCTATAGAAAGAGCTTCAGATTGCATTGCATTTTGTTTTTAAACCTAAGAATATAGAAGAATAAATATGGAGAAATAATGACAGAAAATAAGCGAAAGTAACGATAAGAAATTGACATATTTGAGAAAAGAAACTTCTCGAGAGAAAATACCATTTTGCGAATCATTGTTGCATTTTGGTTCGGGGAAAATTCTTTTGTGTCATTTCCAAGCTTGACATTTTTTTCTTAACTTTTCTTATTTTTATAAGCGAATGTATACATTGAATATGAATTTATAGACATAATTATTTTCTTATCGTTTACTTTTTGGTTAGTTTCAATAAGAGACTCGCAGAATGAACTCAACGTTTCTGATTTCCTTCCTGAAAACTGGTTCGAAGCCAATTTCCACCTCCCCTCATCGCTCGGGATAGTGATTATAAAAAGAAAATTAATAGGTAACGTTTGCACATATGTCACCCACAAATTCTATTTATCTGCCATTATCTTTCCATTTCTATCTTTCTTTTTTCCACTCTCTCTTTATATCTGGGGCTCGTTTTTTTCTCTCTCTCAATGTCTTTCTCTATAACTTAGTCTATATCAATTTTACTTCCTCGCACAATCTCTCACTCAGTTGATTTCTCTCTCTCTCTCTCTTTGTCTCTCTTTAGTCGCTCTCTATGCGCGTTCTTACTAATTTTCCACTCTCGCATACTCACATATTTTAAACCATTTATACTTATTACTCGTTCTTTATCTCTTTTTTTCCTACTCTCTACAAATGAAAATCCATTTCCATCTCGTTTTCATTCTCGTTATGTCGTTCTACTTTTATTTTTCCTATTTTTTTCCATTCTCTGTGTGCATGAAAAATTGTCTCTGCTTTTTTCCTTACAAAGTTCTACTTCTTTATTTCTTTCTCCCTTATGCTCTGAATTACCTAGTCTTTACATCCATTGTATTTACTAAACCCAATTTAAGGTCTCAGACCACCCTCTCCCGAAAAATACTGGAAATTAAAAGAGAATGACCTAAATCCGAAGATAAAGGGAAGGCTGATAGGCATGGCACGTACTCCTAATATCTTAGGTGATAGACGGAATCTATGTTTAAGAGAAAAAATAGATTTTGAAATTTCAGTATCAGAATGTACTTCTAAAAAACGTAAAGAAATCATTAGTATGTGTCGTCACCGTAACAAATTTAAATTTCAATAATTATCTCCTTCCATTTATTTATAATGGAAATTGCCTCTAACATATATTAGATCTTAAAATTTGGCGAATCAGTCACCCTTTCTCTCTACCTACCAAGTTCTGATTTTTCCCACATGCCTCCCACTACCAAAAGAGAATTTACCAATACGATTCCCTTTGGCTTAACTCTATAGTAACAAATATTGTCCACCTATCCTTAATAGCCTATGCTTGTAACATAAGAATTTTACTTCGTTCTTTGATTGAAAGGGATTGACAATGCATGTCGCGAACTGACATGTTGAAATAGCTATTTCCCCTAAATAGTATCTGAATTTACAAATATATCTATATCTATATATATAGATTGCTGCCGAAATATACATTAATATATATATATATATATATATATATTAAGGTATATTTCAGCAGCAATCTTTTGTTTAAACATGTTTCGTTAAAAGCGACCTACAAGATTTAATTAATTTTTGATTTATTTTGTCAATTATTCTTAAATATTTTGCTTTTGCTGAAGATAAGGAAATTAAAATTGTTCCATGATTTTCGACTTTTCAAGCGCTTTCAGCTTTTTCATAAGACATTTTCAAAGACATTTTACTGTAATGTAATTTTTCTGCTTTTGGTGTTTTTTTTTTGTTTTTTGAAAAGGAAAGTTATTTTCATATATATTGACACAAGGAAAGCTTCGAGTCAAATGTCTCCAATATTTTCACGGAGACACTACAAGACACAGACAGCACGCGGTTTGACCAGACGAAGTTTTCAATGACAAAACACTTCATAGGCTATGCATATTTGAGAGGCTTTGGATTTGTCTAAATGGATGTCAACTCCCTATACGGAATATTTTACTGCTAGTTATTAACAGTCTGTACCTGGTGAACACGACAATTGAAATCCACGAATCGATATCATACTCCATGCTTGTCTGTTACAATCAATATCATACAAATACCCATGGATTCAGTTTCTTTTGACCTTTCCTATAAGGTAAATAGCAAGCTAGACTTTTCTGTCAAGACTTTCCTTATAGACATCCTGGAATAACGACGCCTCTGGATCCAAAACAGTAGAGATAAATTAATATCTATCTACGTCGGCAGCACAGTGGCAACACCCACCCTATCCAAACCACCTAAGCCCATTAACCTCTCCTTTACTAATATCCGAGACATTCGTACTAACTTTGCTAGTGTAGAAGCGTTCCTGCATGAAAAGTCCCCTGACATCCTCGCGCTCTGCGAAACTAACCTCAACTCAGCTATTCCCTCGTCTGACCTCTTCATCCCTGGTTATCTTCCCCTTTTAAGGAAGGATTCTACTGTCCACATGCATGGGCTGGGTGTTTATGTCAGTGAACACCTCCCCATAACTAGGGTGACTTCACTCGAATCTACTGACCACCAATACATATGTCTCCGCTTGTCTCTCCTCAGTTCGGTTAGCTACCTGTTCTTCCTTTACCGTTCTCCCTCCTCTCCTGACTGCTCCCTACTAGATAGCATTGCCGACGACATAGATAGGGCTATTTCCTATCACCCATTTGCCCACATATTTGTATTTGGAGACCTCAATGCCCATCACTCTGAGTGGCTTGAAAACGCTGTTACTGATTCGGCGGGCATTCACGCCATGAACTTTGCTATTTCCCAATCCCTTACGCAAGTGGTGGACTTCCCCACTCGCTTCCCAAGCACACCCTCGGGTCATTCCTCGCTGCTAGATATATGTTTCACCTCTGCGCCCGATGCCTGTCAAGTCTCGCAGCTTTGCCCTCTCGGCAACTCCGACCACGCTGTAGTCTCCCTCAGTATTTCTTTCCAATCTCACTCCCCCCAGGATCCCCCTACCTATAGAACCTCCTACCTCTACCAAAAAGCTGACTGGGATGCCTTTCGCGATTTCCTCTGCGACGTCCCTTGGGGAAAAGTGTTCGACCTATCAGTTGATGACTGTGCCTCTGAGGTCTCGTCATGGGTGAAAGCTGGCATTGATGCCTTCATACCCACCAGGAAGTATTGCTTAAAACCTCATTCCTCTCCGTGGTTCTCTCCGGCCTGCTCAGCCGCCATTGCCCACAGGAACCATTACTTCCGTCTATTCCGGAGACAGCCAACTGATCACAATAGGCGCCTGTTCACATCCGCTCGCAGTGAGTGCAAGAGAACCCTAAATGACGCCAAACAGTTGTTTGCTGAGAGAATGCGACAGCACATAGCTGACCGCAAGTTCGGCTCCAAGGACTATTGGAGGATTTGTAAACGAGTGCTCAACAATAGGAAATCCTCAATACCTCCTTTAATCCATGGATTTGATGTTCTCACGTCATCTGCGGAGAAAGCTGAGTGCTTTGCCCGCAGATTCTCATCCAACTCCTCACTCGACTCGTCCGGAGTGCACCCACCCGACTTCCCTATTAGAACTGAGGCCAAACTGCATGACGTATATATTACCCCGACAATAGTATCCAGAGTAATTTCAAAACTCGACCCCCATAAGGCGTGTGGTGACGATGGAATCCCGGTGATAGTCCTTAAGAGGTGTGCCCCTGAACTTTCCCCTGTCCTCTCTAAACTGTTTAACTACTGCCTTTCTGCTTCCTGCTTTCCTGCATGCTGGAAATTCTCCTCAGTCGTTCCTGTCGCTAAGAACTGTGGTGAACCCTCGGACCCATCCAACTATCGCCCTATCAGTCTTCTACCAATATTCGGGAAAATGTTCGAGGCTATAATAAATGCTGAAATAGTTCATCATCTCACCGCCCACAAACTGTTCTCCGACAGGCAATATGGATTCCGATTTGACAGGTCCACAGCCGACCTGCTAACTACTGTAACGGAGTACATGCTACAGGCCCTTGATGAGTCTGACGAGGCTCGCGCGGTTGCTCTGGACATCTCCAAGGCTTTCGACAGGGTTTGGCACCCTGGCCTCCTATGCAAACTACGCGGTTATGGTATTACCGGTCGCCTGCTTGACCTAATCCAATCTTTCTTAAATAACCGCAAAATGAAGGTCGTTCTGAATGGGCGTGCCTCTTTGTCCTACAGCACGAATGCTGGTGTCCCACAAGGCTCTATCCTGGGCCCAACGCTCTTCCTTATTTTCATCAACGACCTCCCAGATGAGATCAAGTCCCAAGTAGGCATCTACGCAGATGACACTACAATATACTCCCGCTCCAGTAAGAAACCTGTCGTGGCGGACAGACATAATCTCGCTGCTGACCTTGAGCGGGATCTACACTCTGTGGTGAACTGGGGCAAGAAGTGGCTTGTCAACTTCAATTCATCTAAGACCAAGCTGTTGTCTGTCAACCATTACAGGCAACCTCTTCTGCCTCCCATAAGCATGGACCAGATGATTCTCCCGGAGAGTAATACACTACGCCTCCTCGGACTTACCCTGTCCTCTGACCTCAAATGGAAGCACTATATTGAATCCATAGCAAAATCTACTGCTAAGAAGGTTGGGTCACTATGTCGATCCAGGATGTTTTTTCCACCTGAATCCATCCTGCATATATACAAGTCAACCATCCGTCCGTGCATGGAGTACTGCTGCCATTTATGGTCAGGTGCCCCTGCCGTTCTCCTCAGTGTTCTTGACAAGCTCCAAAGGAGAGTCTGTAATGTGATAGGTACTGATCTGGCGACTCGTCTGCAGCCACTTTCCCATCGTCGAAATGTGGCCTCCCTCTGTCTCTTCTATAAATACTTTCATGGCTTCTGCTCGGATGAGCTTAAGTCACTGATGCCTCCTCAACAGGTGTTTACCCGTTCAACCAGACTGGCAACTGGGTCCCACCCATTCACAGTCAGGTTAGCCAAACGCAGACGACAATTCTACTCCTGCAGCTTCCTCTCTCGCACTTCCCGCCTGTAGAACTCACTCCCGTATTCTTGCTTTCCTGACGGCTACGACCTCCAGAAATTTAAAAGCAAAGTTAATACTCACCTACTAACCACTGGCCTCTAGCTCTCTCCCCTCCCCTGTATAACCTTCCCTTTCTCTCCGCCCGTGTACCTGTCATTGCACCTGCTTTCTCAGCTTTCTATTGTTCCTTTCTAACTAGCTTGTACTCCTCACTCTTTTGTAATTAATCTCTTTACATTTATGTAACCCCCTGCACATCAGTGGCGTTTCTGCCTTGCTCGGGGTGAAATGATTAAAAAAAAAAAAAAAAAAAAAGTAGTCCTCACGGGTAAACTACATCTGACAGCAATACCTCTGATCAGAAGATTGGGGATTAAAGAAGCGTGGAACCACCTCTTAATTGCTTATTTACCCAGGTCTAACTTGATTTGTTGTGGTAACACCTTTTCCCAGCTATGGGAAAATAGTGTAACCCAAAAAACAGAAATTAAAACATTGTGAAAGTATAAAAATGCATTTTATCTTTAAAAAAAAATACCTGCAGTATATTTTTAATTAAAACTAAAAATTTTCATAATGAATTTACCAGCAACAGAATTTATAGGGAAACATACCACCAATATATTTTTATAGTAAATGAGAGAGCAATACATTTTGTAGCAGAATCGCTAACAATACATTTTATTGTAAAATGCGCCCCAATGCATTTTATTGTAAAATGCGCCCCAATGCATTTTATTGTAAAATGCGCCCCAATACATTTTATGGTAAAATGCGCCCCAATGCATTTTATTGTAAAATGCGCCTCAATGTATTTTATGGTAAAATGCGCCCCAATGCATTTTATGGTAAAATGCGCCCCAATGCATTTTATGGTAAAATGCGCCCCAATGCATTTTATGGTAAAATGCGCCCCAATGCATTTTATTGTAAAATGCGCCCCAATGCATTTTATGGTAAAATGCGCCCCAATGCATTTTATTGTAAAATGCGCCCCAATGCATTTTATGGTAAAATTACCTACAATACAATTTTGTAATGAAATAAAAATTACAACATTTTATAGTAAAATTGAGGTCATGGCATACATTGAAAAATAGAATAATATAAATAAAATAATAAAAAAGCAAACAATCTGCAGTGATTACTTTCCTTTGTTGTAAGGAAAAACAAGTTTTAACTCCTCGTTTGATTTTGCGATGTTATTTGATAAAAAAATGCAGCTACGTAATTATAATTTAATAATACGTCTAATTATACAATAATTAGACGTATATCAAATTTAACAGAATTAAAAATCACGCATAAACAATTATTCATCAATCCGGCAGATTTTTATCACTTTAAACGATATTTTTAGTGGAAAATCGTGTCTCTTTATTTGATACACAGTATATTTATTTATTTTTGTCTGCCGGCCTGAATGTTCGTAAAATCTTATTAAAGAGCAGTAGCCTGAGAGACAGAGATTCGATTTCGAACGGAGAGTTAATATTTTTCCTTAATAAAACCCACTTAATCTGAGTCCATCATAATAACTCTAAATAGAGATTAATAATCTCTAGACTCTCAAATTATTTTGGTGTATGGATAAGTTATAAAACATTTCGTATTGGAGACAGATCAATTCAGTATAGATTAGGCTGCATTAGGGGCTGATTTGTCAAACCCCACACGATGCTAAGATCCTAAAATATTTATATAATAGCTTGAACAATGTTCTTAAATAATTTTTAAAGATCTAGACTGTCATGTGAATAAGAAGTATCGGACCAAATTATATAAACTCAATTATCTTCTCAGAGCAACGATTAAAATGAGGTTTCGTCATTGGCGGCCACAATCTAAACAATATAAGATACGCATATGGTAGAGTGCTGATATCAGAAACGGATATAAAATTACAAGACCTTCAACAGAAATTAGCTGATGAAAGTTGAAAGAAAGGACTACATACGAACTACAAGTACACTGAATAAGAACTACAAGAACAGTAAATAGGGTCATCAGTAAAAAGAGAAGAAATTTAAATACCTGGGAGGTATTTAACAGGGAACAAAAAGTGCGACCCTAAGATCCAACGGCGAACTGGCATGGCTATGAATACATTCCAGAAGCTGGAAAAGTATTTAGAGACAGAAAAATTTTGCTGGAAACAAAGAAAATGTGTTTCATTTTTATATGATGTCTGTTATTCAATGGGGAAGCAAATGTTCGACAATCTCACCAAAGATATAGGCAAGACTTGAAGCAACCTAAATGTGATTCTACAGAAGGATGCTAAGGATACGATAGACCGAGCATGTGAGCAACGATTAGGTTTCAAAGAGGATGGCAACAAAAAAGAAACTAATACTTAACACCAGGAAAAGAGAGCCGAAGTTCCTAGGACATGTAATGAGGAAGAAGGGCTTGGAGAATCTGATACTTACAGGTCAGATAAAGGGAAAGAGAGACAGAGGAAAACAACGCGTCGCATACTTGATGGGATAGAGCAAATGGATGGCGGCTCGAGGTTTGGGAAGGATAACAGGAGAGTGTTAAGTGCCTACTAATGATAGGGAGATATGGAAGACCACGATTGCCTACGTCCTAAAGAGACACGACATATAGAAGAAGAAAAAGAATTGATTCAAATGGCTTTAAGAGAATTAATCATGTACATCTTAAAGAAAATCCTTTATCAAATCTTAGAGATTGATGCGACAGAATTTTATCAATTAACCAAAACAGTATAACTTTAATATTCTAAAGGCAGTAGCAACCAAAATAGATATCACGTGTAACTCGAAGAGAAAATAAAAATGTGGCCAAGATGTTAACTTCCATTACTACTTTAAATAGTAGATATTTGGCAGTTCCAGAACATTTACATATGTAGATATGTGCAATTCAGAGACTATTAATTTACAGATTTGACACTATTTACATTGTTCCGGCTATTGTATTCATCTTTATTGCTATGTTTACGACATTTCGGCCATTGTATGCTTTGGATTCCTAAGGCTGCTAAGAATTTTGAACTGAAATTTTTAGTACGATCACTGACGTATATCATATCATTCTCATTTAATGTGAGATACCCCTTCTAGTAGCATGTAGTTATCACCCTTTAACTTAACTCTTTAAGTTATTTGTTCACAACTGCTGTAGCCTGGATTTGAACTCACAACTCTTTGGGTCAAGTTACTGGAACTAACCAACATCTATAGCTACTAGGCCATGTGTCTTTGAAAACATCACTTATGAATTTCTGGGATTTAGAAACCTAATGTCTCAGTACCAGAGCTCATATTGAATTCTTTGATACTAATGCTTTTCTATATCGATTTTTACCAGAGCTCATATTGCAATCTTTAATGTATTACTGGTTCCCATATTGTATTCATTTCTATGCTTGGTCTGCTTAAGAGCACCTGAAGAATGCCGAAGCGTAAAACGGCCGAAACGTTGTAAACATATTAATAAAGATGAGGATAATAGTCCGAACAATGTAAATAGTGTAAATACTACCTTATCTCATTAGGAAAACAAATATTGCAAATTTGAGTGTACAATTTAATAGTCCAGGACTGGTTTAACTTTGTTCCAACTCATCACTACTTGTTACCTTAACGTTTGAATTATTAAAAACTCGCCCATTTTAATTAATTGTTTCTAGATTATCAGTTTAGTTGCCTTTTCTGTCTGTTTTTGCTGAAAAAGTTTTTGGGATTTTTTGGAAAAAAATGTAATAACTTACATTGTTTTTAAAATGACCTATTTCAAGTGGAATTTGGAAACCTACATCACAATGTTGCCATATATTGTGTGCGTTTTTTTTGTTTTGTTTTTTACGCTGACCCAATAGAGCAATGCTAACTAAAGTCACGGAAATAATTTTTAGTCGTCTGAAATAAATTTTCAAATATAACAACAGTTTAAATCTTGAAAATATAAGAAAAGACTCCTTGGGAAGATATTTAAAACGTGCTCAGTACTTTTCGTAAAATCATTACGAGTTTTTTGGTTCTATATGCAGAGTACCAAATATCAAATATGTGTGATCTTTGATTTTTCCTCCAAGAATTCTCAGTGGTAAACGTCATGATGACATTTATGACATTCAGTCTCTGGTTGGGACTCAGAAAGAAATGAGTATCCATCAGAAATCAAAGAAAATAATAATAATTTGATATGAGTAAATCATATAATTATAGCATGCAAAAGTAGTTACAATGTTGGAGGTCTGACCATTTTGTATGAGTTTGAAAGACCCCAATATATCAGGCCTTCGATAAGCCCGGCGAGACTGATATGATGTTGTACTGGATATCTCCAAGGCTTTTGGCAGGTTTTGGCACGCTGGCCTTCTGTGAAAGCTTCAGGGTAATGGTATCACTGGGCGCTTGCTAGATCTGAGCCAATCTTTCATATCTAACCGCATCATCAAGTTCATTTTGAATGGTGATCTCTACAGATCCTAACACACGAACGCTGGCGTCCCCCAGGACACTATCCTAGGCTCTTTCTGATCTTCATAAATGATCTCCCTGACGTAATCAAATCCCAGGTAGGCATCTACGCAGATGACACCACCATTTACCCTCGCATCAGTAAGAAACCTGCTGATCTTGAGAAGAACCTTCACTCAGTGGGGAACTGGGGTAAGAAGCGGCTAGTAAATATCATTGCTTCTTAAACGAAACTGCTGTCAACCATCACAGGAAATCTCTCCTGCCTCCCCATAAACATAAACCGTGCGAGTCTCCCTGAAAACAATACATTACGACTCGTCGGCCTTACCCTATCTCCCGACCACAAGTGAAATCATTACATTGAATCAATAGCTAAATCCACTATTAGAAAGTTTGGGTAACCGTGTCGGGCCAGTGAAGTTTGTTCCACCTGAATCCATCTTGCATTTATACAAATCAACCATCTGACGGTGCCTAGAATACTGTTGTCATATCTGGTCAGACACCCCTGCTGTTCATCTCAAGTTTCTCGACAGACTCCAAAGGAGAATCTGTAATGTGATTGTTCCCGATCTGGCAGATCCACTCCAGCCACTTTCTCACTGGCATGATGTGGCTCCCCTCTATCATTTCTACAAATATTTTCATGGCTTCTGCTCCGACGAACTTAGGTCATTGGTGCACCGTCCACAAGAATTTACTCCTGCAACCAGACTGGCAACAAGGCCCCATCCTTTTATAGTTAAATAAACCAAATGCAGCCGACAATTCAACCCCACAGCTTCTTTTCTCGCATTTCTTGCCTGTGGAACTCCCTTCCATATATTTGCTTTCCTGAGTGCTACAACCTCCAGGAATTTAAATGCAATATCAATTCCCATCTCTTATTCACTTGACTCGAGCCCTTTCTACATCACCCCGTCTATCTTGTTCTTTTCCTTTCTCTTTACCTTCGCAACTGTCTTCACACTTGCGTTTCCATTCTTCTCTTGCCCTTTCTCTGACACCCCACTGCAACTGGTTCGTCTTTCTCTTCACTCTCCTTCCTTATAAACTTTTACTCTCTTATGTAGCCCCCTGTGCATCAGTGGCGATACGATTAAAAAATTTATTTGTCAATGTGACACCTTTAAAATATCCGCCTGCGATTACGGACGCAGCCCTCGACGTACATGAAAACCATGTCACGACTAGACCCAAAAGTTGTGAGTGTAATTAGATAGACAAAACAGTTTGGAAGTCATCGATGGGTATAGTAAAACAATGCCATGAGTCATCATGACCGAGGGTATGAACGTAATGTATATTTGAAAAAGCTGTTGATCACATTAGAAAATATAACTAATATCTGTTCAGCATATTTAAGGGATAAACAACAAGTTGGCTGTGTGGATGTTGAAAAAACAGAAAATGTACCTGAGCAGTCGTGATCAACAAGGATTAGCTAAACACTGGCTGACTGGAATCTTCGGAAACGAGCAACCAGCTACTGACTTTGTTATTACAAAGTCGGGTTTGTAGAAGCAACAAGCTGAGGTAAAATTATAGCCTATTCTTATCCCCGAATCCTCACTTGTTTTATGTCGGGCTTCGGTGATTGTACGGCAATATCATTCGATTCTTCTCGGAAAATTATAATTAATTGATGATAAAATAAGCCTCCTAGAGACTTCAACAATGTATTTATAGACACAGAGCGATTTTTCAAATCTGCTTTAATGGGAAAAAGGTTTTATATTACTTTGTATACAGTAATTCTTGTTCAGCTATGTTTAGTCTAGGTTCTGCCATCCATTTATACAAGCTAGTCAGGTCTTTCCCACTCGTTTTCCATATACATTTTGAGGGGAAAACTTTCTAAGTCTTACTTTCTTATGTCTTCTAGAAATTTCAACTGCTTCTTTTTTATTCTAATTATATATTCCTCGTTACATGTTCAGCCCATAGTATTCTCAGTAGTATTTCTATTTCTATTTTTTTTTTTTGAGAACATTATCAAATATTCATTGCCACATAAAAGAACAGATATTAAATAACAGTTCAACAATGTTTTCTTAGTTGTTAACGATGTTTTGCTGTTTTTTAATTCTTTGCTTAGTTTTTGGAAGTCATATTTTGTCATTTCGTATGTCGGTTCTGCCAAAAATTTATACAAGAATGTTAGATAGATTATGCACTGTATTCCATTTTCATCAAAGTGAATATAATTTCCGGAACGCCGTTAATATGATAATAAAGATGAGGACAACAGTCTAAACAATGTAAATAAGGAATATAATCTATTGTAACGGACATGCAATGAAAGAGCTATGAGCGACCTATTTTAATATATCTCCTTTCTTTCTTCTTATATTATGTGCTACCTACAGTTCGGGTTACTAAAATCAAATAGGTGCAGAAATTTAAAAACCTGGGAAGTGTTCTGACAGAGAATGGAAAGTACGACACGGAGATTCGAAGGAGCATTTGCATGGCCAATGATGCATTTCAAAAGCTAAATAAATATATGGTATAAATCCACCTTTCCTGGCCCCAGATATTTGTTAATTAGTAAGTTTTGTATCACTAAATCATTAATATTCTTACAACTTAAAGACATGTCTGGTTCTAAATAACTTGTAAAAGTGTTGATAAATAGTAAAATCGAATTAATCATATCAAATCATTATTATGTGCCTTAGAAATATTAATTTTTGTTGTGCTACGCATCAGTTAATTGTCATACTTGATACTCGCTTGCCCTATAATGATTTTTTCGATCCATAAGGCAGAAGATTTTCCCGCAGTAGGATGACATTACTTTCTGCAGTAGACGGTTTGCCGTCCAAACCTATAGAACCCAATTCTATTCAACATATCATCATCATCATCATTTATCCATCACACCCGATGGATAGTGTGGATGCATTTAGTCATAATTTTTGTTCTTTCATTTTACAGTTCGTCTTTATCTGGGTATGTCATAATTCTAATATTTCTTCTTGGCACAGTCTACACACACACACACACACACACACACACACACACACATATATATATACATATATATATATATATATATATATATATATATATATATATGCACAGTTTACACATACACACACACACACATACATATATATATATATATATATATATATATATATATATATGGATGTCCAGGTCAACTTAATATAAAATATAAAGTATTATATCTATATAGAGAACTCAATGAATGTTATTCTGAGAAATATGATTTTTATAAAGGAAAAATCAACACGTCATTTAAACTGGTTATAAATTATAATTCATTTCAATGAGCTAAATTAGCTCATTTCATCCTACCACACAATATTCGTTCGATTCGGTACAAACATTTTTACGGGATTAGAATTTCTTTTAAATAAGTAAACCGATTAAGGACAGAGACATTGGCGCGTGAGAATTATTAGTATACTTAAATATATGTATCACTATATATAGGCGTGGAAATCCCGTCTTTATAAAAATATATACGTGAGTATACGAACGCAAGATTCATATGTGGGCATGGATGGATGTAAGTCTATAGGTATATATAAGTATAAACACAATCACATTTGTATGTACATATGTGGATGTATGAGCATCTGTGTATGTGGATGTAAATGAGTATACATACATGTGTTAATTTCTGGGATTACACATACATACGTATCCATGAGATTATGAGTGAGTGGGCGTTTAATGACTTGGTGGTCAACAAACCTTTCGACTGGTCTGGATACACCTAACTGAAATGACGCCAATGTCTGATGAAATGAACTAATTTAGCTCATTGAAATGAATTATAATTTATAACCAATTTAAATTACGTATTGAGTTTTCCTTTATATATATATATATATATATATATATATATATATATATATATATATATATATATATAAACTTGGCTAGTAACGAAACTTGAATCTATTCTTTCAGCTTGAGCTGTTTATACTCTCACCTCCAGAGATGTGACATTCTGGATTAGTCTTTCTTTGTTTATCGCACTTCAATTAAAATAGTGTCACCAGATAAATCAGTGGACATGACTGGACAGAGCAAACATCTGTTTATGAATGTTGGTTAGATTATATAATGCTCTTTCCCGACTCCTCACTTGTATTAAGCAGGACTATTATCACCTAATTCCTCCTGGAACACTCGATTATAATAACGTCTCCTCTTCTCTCGCTCACTTCCATGAGCACATTTGTATCAAACGTGTTCAATACAATTATCTTGTAAAACTTTTGAATATTTTCCATTTGTAAACGAGTTATTATACGACGTAGGTTTCTTACAACCATGGATGAAAACGTTATATTTCCATGTAATTTTAGAAATTACGCTTTCAAAAATTCCCTGCCAGGTGAGCCTTCAAAAAAAAAAACAAAACAAAAACACCGTTACGTGAGCGTTCTTATTAAAAAAGGGTAAAATCAGTTATTGAAAATCGTCTGAAGACACCACTCATGGTAGAAACCGAGGTCGCGTAATAACGTAATAACTCGTTTACAAATGGAATATATATATATATATATATATATGTGTGTGTGTGTGTGTGTGTGTGTGTGTGTGTGTGTGTGTGTGTGTGTGTGTGTAAAATTTATATTTTTGTACATATGAAATCTTTACAGATTATTTTTAAGGGATACTCATTTATGAGTAGAAGCACTGTTTTACTTATTTTCATTTACTGGACAAATTATTCTAGAAATTGTATAAAATAGAAATATGCGCTCTGCGGCGGAATTCTTTTGTAGTTTAGTCGGTTTAAGCACGTCGGATCTAACAACGGTTTCTTTTGTCCACGGAGAAGTAGGTTCTAATCTTGCCGGTGAGCATATACTTATTTAGTAAAATTTCTCGAATATTTAGACAGGGATAGGAAGAAAAAGAATTATACTGTTTAATAAATTGTGTCTACCAAAGTATAAGTTCTGACAAAAAAATAAAGTTTACAGTAATCAAGCCTGTCCGATTAATAGATAAAATATCCATTATTTTAGAAACATTCAGGGTGATTGAAAATTAACTCCATATTTTATTTATGAGTGTCCAGCCCGATGCCATGTGACTTTTATCTTTGTAGTTGGTTAATGATGAATTTTACTTTACCAAGTCAACATTTTGGAAGAACTTGAAGAACGAATATAAGAAATTATTTCTTCCATATCACAAGAGTTCTTGGTGAAATCATTTGATGAGATTCCTGGCAGTTTGAGATGTTGGTAGCTAAATCTGGTGCTCATATCAAATGTAAAATAAAATCTGATGCTGAACGCTTTGCTGTCTACATTTGGTTATAGTTAATAAATTACAAGTATTTTAAAGTGGGGAGTTACTTTTCAATACCATATATATATATATATATATATATATATATATATATATATATATATATATTCTTTTGGAAACGAGTTATTTCGCGACCTAGATTTCTACGTTTCGATGTCTTCAGGCGATTTACAATAACGTCCTGTTATTGTAAATCACCTGAAAACACTGAAACGTAGAAAACTAGCTCATGAAATAACTTGTATATTAATAAACATTATTTAAATGTTCCACAATATAATCGTATTGTACACTTTTTAATACAGCTGTGTACTTATTTAATTTAATTATAACCAAAAAGTATCTAATTCATACACACACATATATATAGTCATCCACCGACAGATCCTTTCTCGCCGTATCACAGCTCTTCAGTACGGTTTGACAGCCAATTGCTTCTTATCCAGGATTGAAACCCCACCGAATTAGCGTCAGTCGACGATTCTACCGCTGAGCTACGGGCGCTCAGCAGACTGAGGGAAACCTTTTAGCGTGTATATTATCATTATACACGCCCAACAGCTGAGAGTGTTCTAATTCTTTGCTGAAAGAACGATGCGCAGATGCCAGAGTAGCTACTGATTTTCAAATTTTACCATTCTTCCAGAGTGTTCAATCAAGGTGTGAGAGCATAAATAGTCCTCCGCAGATATATATATATATATATATATATATATATATATATATATATATATATATATACAGTCCTACTAAGAAATGATGCACGAACTATTTGACTCCTTTCTGCATGTAGTCGAATTTTTTTTGCTTTCATTTTCTCTGAAACTTCATGAGTGCACACATTTTAAGTCCATCTTTCATTTTGTGTTTTTAAAATCCTTTTGTAGAATCACCTTTTTCAAATATGAGCTGATTCTCAAGTCTTTCATTGATCTGTGTTCAGTATTCATTGTTATATATTTCTCTTTAGTGTTGCTATGATGTTTTTCATGTTTCTTGATACTTTCTTAAATTTTGAGAGGCATATTTCGTTACGTCAATGCGCCTTTGAAATTCGATGTCGTATTTTTCATCTCCTGCAAAAATGTCCTAGATATTTACGCTCTAAGCATCTTAAATTTATTATATTAATGATGTTTTGCTGGCAACTATACATTCTATGGTCTGATAATAGATTTTTATTCATTTCATCCCGCTTTCCTTCTTTGCTTTCCGTGAGAGTTCTTGTAATTTTCTTTCTATATCTTCTATCAACACAGTGTCATCTGCATTTATGTGCTGTTATAATTGTGGGCGCCAATAATGAATCTTGGTAGGACTCAGAATCGTCTCACTATAATTTGAAAAAGTCTGATAAGTAAACCTGTCCTTGTCTTACATCCTTTTGTATTTTTTGTATCTTAACTAAATTCATTTTCTATCTGTTTGCAGGTGGTTTGCAGCCAATAAGCACTTTGGTTTATTTTAATATCCTTCCCAATGTTACCTGTCAGTCCAGCAGTTTATTGTAAGGCACTTTATAAAGTCTTTTTCTGTTTTCTAAAAGACATAGGTGTACATTCTTTAGCGTTTGTATTGCATTCTTTGGTCCAGTGTCTTTAGTAGAATAGTATTTTCCTTTTCCTACACCCAATCATTAGAATGATTTACCGATGGAATTCATATTCATTTGTTCCGGATTAGGTGTTGAAATTAATCAGGTCTTCCATTATATCAGCACTGTTGTATATTTCACTTATATCTGTAATCTTATCAATGGACAATCATGTTAGGTTGTCAGCATCTCTTTGCAGTTTCGTCTACTCCAGCTGGTTTGTTACTGTTTAATTTGGTCAATGCTAATTTAACGTCAGATTTTAATATTTTTGGTCCTTTGATATTTCTGTCTTCCACGTTCTTTTATGTCATTTTCCTATCCTTGAACTTTTTTTGGTTCTGTTCTATTATTTTTAGGTACATCTACTTTAGATGTAATATTCATTATTTCGCGTTCTGTACTCTTTTCATTGAGGCATTCCTATTTAGTTTGCTTGCATCTGTTCATGATTTCTTTGTGCAGTCTTCTTTATTCCCGTACCAGACATTGGCATTATTGTTTTATGTTTAAATATAAAAGGCGGTTACATAAATTTGAAAATCCACCAGCTCTATGATTACTATAAAATCTCAAATTTGATTAGGTAGAAAGATATGAAACTTTAATTAAATTTTATTCAGTATTTTGTTAATTTTCTTGTTATTATTATTATTATTATTATTATTATTGATGAATGTATAATAAAGGTCTTCAAGGAGAGAATGTTGCACGGGCCTAAAATAAACTCATGAGTTAATTTTGGAAAAGGTACGATACCTACAATATTTTGGCAATTCTTCAAAATCTAGGGGGTAGCCGGAAAGCTTTTGGCTTATAGTTCATATATACAACCAGCAAAGACATTACAGATAAACTAAAAATAAGTGAAAAAGTAAGCAAACTCTACACTAAGGAAGCATACATCACATTAAAAGACCGTAAAACAGACTTCCAAATAAACCTACCCACGAGAATAATAAACCCAACAAGACCAGAAATTGGAAAAATCATCAAAAAGATCCTCGAACGAATTAATGAACAGATAAAACAAAAACATGGATTACTCCAATGACCAAACACTTCTGACGTCATAAATTGGTTCAACAACATCAAAGAAAAAAACAACTGTTCTTTGATCCAATTGGACATAGTGGATTACTACGCGTCAATCACTAAGGACCTCTTTACCTTAGCACTGGAATTTGCCACACACTACACAGACCTAACAAAGGAGGAATATAATATCATAATGGCGGCAAAGACATCTGTTCTTAACCAAGAGCAATGTATAAAAAACAACGCTGTAAACCAATTTGACATCACAATGGGTGCGCTGGACTCCGCAGAGTCCTCCGATCTCATCGTCTTATTTACTCTGTACAATCTCACCGCTCACCAAGACATTAACACACAGGACATAGGGCTATATAGAGACGACGGTCTAATGATAGTAAAAAACTCCACACACTTTAAAACAGACAAAATCAGAAAACTAATACATAGAGAATTCAAAGTTTTAAACCTAAAATTTATAGTTAACACAAATTTAAAAGTAGCAAACTTCCTCGGCGTCACACTAGATTTAGTCAACAACAATGACAAACCATACATAAAACCCAATGAATACCCACTATACATCCACCCAAAGTCAAAACACCCCCTAGTATAATCAAATATATACCCTCTTCCATAGAACATAGAATCAGCCAAAACTCGTCCAACAAAGAAATATTCAACAAACACAAAGCTCTCTGCAACAAATCATTAAAAAAGCGGATACAAAAACCAAGACATCAAATACATATCAAACAACAACCCCAACAAGAAAAGTAGAAACAGAAAAATCATTTGGTACACACCTCCTTTTCAACCAAATGATCAACACCAAGCTAGGACAGAAGTTCCTGAAGTTAATTAAAAAACATTTCCCAACAAATAACCCCCTCAGTAAAATCTTCAACAAAAACACACTTAAACTTAGCTACAGCTGCACAAACAACCTAGAAAAAATCATAACAAACCATAACAAATATATCCTAAATCAACATGTCGATCAAAATAAAACCGGCAACCAAAACACAATCAAACCCAACAACGAAAACATGTGTAATTGTAGAAAACCTAGCAACTGCCCACTACAAAATAAATGTAAAACAAACTCAATAATCTATCAATTCGACATAACATCCATCGAAAATCCAACTATAAATAAAGTGTATATCGGATCAACTAAGAATACTTTTAATGAGGTTACTTATACTGAAATATAATAACAGCCACCATCACCGACACAAAATAAAATCGTTGGTGATGGTGGATGTTATTATATTTTAGTCTATATAACCTCTCTGAAGATGGCTCATGTCAGCCGAAAGCTTAGAAGCAAATCAATAAATAATTATCCAAACGTTGGAGAATTTTTGTCTTCATTTTCAACTGAAATTAAAGACAAAATACGACGTTTAGAACGGCTCATGATTAAACATAATATACATTCATTGTCTCTTATATTTAACAGCATATGTTTCGAAAATTATTTGCTGCCTCAATGCATATATATATATATATATATATATATATATATATATATATATATATAGGTAAGCAAAATCTTTGATTTCTCGTTGCCTTCTATATCAAATGCAGCCAACCAACACAAAACAATATTTTTAACGAGTATGGAAGCAATGTTTTAAAATGAATTTTATGTTTACTAACGTTTAACACCATGTTGCAGTTTCCCATCTCTTTTCAACTATCTTGTATTGGGAACGTCGTAACCTCAACGATTAATTTGAAAATGAGTATAACGGACCGCGATTACAAAAGCAAGTGTTTATAAAGAAAGATAACCTTCGCAAGGATTACAATTACATTAAGTCTGTTTTCACAATTCACCCCTGATGATGAGATTGAAAGTAATTTGGTTAACAAGAACCACTGCACCTTCTTGATAAATTTAATGTTGTGTGTGTTTTTTATGCATTACAAAAATAAAAATGTGTGTGCGCACAATCTCTTCTATATTTGCTTAAAAGTGACTGATTACACACACACACACACACACACACACACACACACACATATATATATATATATATATATTGGGCAGATAAAATAATGAAAACCCTTGGTAAAATTTTAACATAATTTAAATAATTTTATTAAACAGTCAATTGTGTATTTTTACGTTTGTTGATTTAATATTATTAGTATTTCATTTTCTTGCTAAAATTTTTCTTCCACAAATATTATTTAAAAAAGATTATTAAAAGGAAGGGTCAGGACTGTATGATCGATTCATCCTGTGATCCAGGAGCTGTTTCCGTTCGGGGTGGTGTAATGCCATATTTCATTATGAAAATACACCTATTTGTACTGCTAAAACTGTAACTTAATAGCACGAGAAAGGTATAGGGAAGTAGAACATCTTATCTGGCCACCACAATCCCCAGATTTAATCATCATTGAATATTTGTGATTCATTTAAGAAAAACAGATGATAAGTCGATATCCACTACCTTCATCATTGAAAGAATTGACGACTGTTTTAGCTGAAGAATGAATAAAAAATTCTCTGGAAACTTTGTACAAGTTGATCCTATATGGAATTAAAGCTGTAATTACTACCAAAGTTGGTCCTACCACGTACTGAAATAAATTTACTTGAAATTTCAAGGTGTTTCGATTAGTTGGTCCAACCCATATATATTTCCAATGGTTCCTTTTCTTTAATGGCTATAAATTACCAGAGATACTTTGGAAAGGTATCTGGGTCGTTTCCCGTTTATCTACACATTGAACATCAGATTTTTCTATTCAACTTACACTGGTTTTCACACAAGACTAAAAAGACACATTGCCTTAGTAATTAACCCACTAGAAGTGTTAATTTTCTTCTGCTTTCGAAAGAGAATTTAGGCTAACTTGAGGTATTAACCCAGCTTGTCGAATCTACTTTCAATACCAATATTAGTTATACTAGCCATACATCTATTCTTGTCTATACAAACATAGTATTACAATGACAACATTACCCTTTTATTTGTTAGTTAGTTCCGTTTATTTTAAATCTGTCATCGATATTCTAAAGTGGTTATCAATTTCAAACGAAAATGTGGCTTTATTTGAATACGTAAGCGATTTAATTTCAGAAGCCATGAATGATCTCTTATATGCAATGATTACAAATCTAACATTGCGTTCAATTACATTATAAACACTGATGGCGTCCAGCCCATTAAGCCGACTCTGCATTCCATGTGCTTTCGTTAACGTCGAACAATAATTTCATTATTGTTGACACCATATCATCCGTTACTAAACCTATCCACAATGAAATGGTAATGGTAATGGACAAGGAAGCATCATGCATTCATTCACAGAGAAGCAACCACTAATGCTACTGTTTCAAATTTATAGCATTCTTTTAAAACGACGTTTCAGGAAAACAGGTTTCTCAAGTCCAGTAGCTGTTATCACACTTTTCAGTACATTTTTAAATGTATTTTATCTTTACTTTTCATAATAATTTCACTCCAAGCAGAGTAGTACTGCTAATGGTGAGAAGGGAGTTATATTAGAGGAGATCAAGAAGAAAGAGGAACAATTTACAGGTGGTGTAAGAGAAAGGATAAAAGAAATATGGGAATACTTGTTCGCAGGGCGTTACGTGAAATTAGAGCGAGAAGAAAGAAGAACAAGATACAGGGGATGTCGGGAAGGGATAATAGAAAGACGATAATCAAGCAGATAAAAGATGGCAATTGACGTTGCACTTTAACTCTAGGAGATTGTAGCTATCAGGGAATCAAGTAATTGGAAGGAAGTTCTAAAGGCGGGAAGTGCGAGAAAAGAAACTAATAAAGTAGAAGTGGTGGTTATATTTGACTGTTTTGACTGCAAAATAATAGGACCTAGTTTCCAATCTACTAGCTCGATTCAATTCAGTTAGAGGCGGCACTACGGAGAAGCTCGTCAGAGCAGAAGTCGTGAAAATATTTACAGAAAAAACAGAGAGAAGCCACATCTCTTCAGTGAGTAAGTTACTGAAGTCGAGCTGCCATAATCGGGATCAATTACATTAAAGATCTTTCTTTGAATTTTGTCAAGAACACCCCGACGAATAGCAATTACACCCAGCCGGATATGACAACAGTATTAAATGCATCGACGAATGATAGATCTGTATACATGCAAGATGGATTAAGGTTTTCTTTCCTAACCTTTTCTTTGAAGTAGCGTAGAATATAAACATTTTGATTATGCCCGAACAGCGTTATTTTCTGTTAAAATTTATAAAATATTTTGCTTTAAATTCAGGAAAACAGATTCCACACGTCCAATAATTATTATCAGTCTTTGTAGTGTTGTCGGAAGTCTACTTTTTGATTGAAGAAGAGACTTGACATCTTCATTTAATCATTTTTCTCTTTGAATTACATGTGCTATTCATTTTACTTGTTACTTGTGTTGGGTGTCCTCAAGTAATGCAGTGTCTGTTATTTAGTACAGTACTTTGTGATTGTGCAGCGTTATTCAATAATATTTAAAGAGATATGATATTAGCCAAGGCTCTTAGATTTCACTCGCTTAAAATCTTTTTTAACATTGATATAAAAAAACCCGTTTGTATACAGTTGAAATTTAAAAGATTTAAAATGAGCTTGGCTCCATGCATTCCAAAGTATATTAAAGTCTCGTTCTGATAAGGCTATTTGAGAACATGACTCAAAAACCATCATTACTGGATCATAGATGACTCTGCCTCTGAATAAGACTAAAAAATTTCTACAATTTAGATAAGAAATCGTATTTGAGGAAATATGTAGTTATTCAGCCAGTAGGTATCGTGCAAACTCACAGGGTCATTATAATTGTGTTGTGTTCAGCTGAAGTTTGAAAATAACACTGGAATCTGATAATTGCACTCTAGTTAAGACCTATTATGTCTGGTTAATATAAATTTACATCAGCAGACATAATTGTTTCAGGCAGATGCCATACGTGATAAACGATCATGTCTAGAAAGAGACATGACTGACTGGGCAGAAGATAAGTTGCCCTTACTTTCTGCGTTAGACTGATTGCCTACCAAGGCTATACAACCAAATGTGTCTTTCTGTTTAATCCATAGCTAGAGCAAACGTGACAGATTACTACCTTTCCTGAGGGTATTTTTGCGTAAGTAAACACAACGAATTCACCAGAAATCAAACTCGGCTCTTACATTTCTCGTTACAAGCCGATATCCTCTGCCTCACAATGCGCGTTGCTTACAGCCTTGAAACAAGATAGATTATAAACTACAACGAGTCTACTAGACTGCAGGCAATGCATTTTATTAAAGAGAAATATAAGCTGCACAAAAATTAGCTGTCTCAATTTTTAAACAATTCATTTTGTATAAATTTCTGAACTGTAGTGTTATTCTTTAAAATTTAATATTTTATAAGTAAATTATGAAATACTAAAATGTCGTTATAAATAGACAAAAATGTATTTACTGTCAGCCATATTAAATGGTGGACACTATCCGTTCAGAGGAAAAAGAAACATGAAGCATAAAAAATATGGTTCTACAGAAGAATACTGAAACTGAAGACGTCAGTAACGAGAGGTTTTAAGGAAAACAGAAAAAATGTACGCTAACATTAAAAAATGAGGATATGACAGTTGATATTTCTAGAACACATGCATAGAGACTGAAAGTTTTAACACACGCAGGAGTGTGTAGGCTTAAAATTCTTGACAAAATCCAAAGAAGTATCTGCAATGTAATTGACCCTAACTTGGCAGCCCGACTTCAGTCACTTTCTCACCACCGTGATCTGTCTCCTCTCATCCTTTCTACAAATACTTTCATGGCAACTGCTCTGGCGACCTTTTTTCTTGGTTGTTGATTGTTTTGTTTTTATGGCATATCAACCTCGGCGGGTCATTTATTGCCAAATAAATTTTATTTATCTGCACTGGTCGATTTGATAAAAAACAAGGTAAAAATAAAGTAAAATTAAAGAAATTTACAACAGTGATGATATACCGCTGGACCTAACAAGATCAATTTTCATAGCGCGACCTAAGAAGCCAAGTGTAAAGAAACGTAAACTCTACCGAACAATCAGTTTGGTGAAACACATAGAAAACACATCGTCCGGATTCTGATGAAAAGAGCACGCAGAAGAATCGGGCCAAAGATAGGACAAGAAGAGGGCGGATTCGGTAAAGTTACCGAAACAAGGAACGCGATATTAATGCTTAGAATGCTATCGAAAAGAGAAATACAGATGCAGAAATAGCAGTATCTGTCTTTTATAAACTACGCAAAACATAAGGTACGCAGATGATACATTGCTGATAGCAGAAACACGGAAAGGAAACTACAAGAATGCCTACAGAAGGTAGCTGAAGCAAGTGACAAGAAAAGACAACAAATAAACTGCAAGAAAATCGAATGCATGATCATCAGCAAAAAGAGCAGCACAAAATGCCAAAAACAGGTAAGAGATACTAAAATCATGCAGATGCAAAAATTTAAATACCTGGGAAGTGTTCTAACAGAGACGGAAAGTGACACAGAGATCCGAATGCGAATTGGCATTGCGAAAGACACGTTCCAGAAGCCAAGTAAAGTATTAAGACTCAGGAAACCTTTATTGGAAACAAAGAAGACCGTACTGGATTGCTATGTGATGTACGTACTTCAATATGGCAGTGAATGCTGGACAATATCAACAAAAATGAAAGAAAAAAACAACTGAATGTGGTTTTAACGAAGGATGCTGCGGATATCATAGACCGTGCATGTGAGCAATGATGAGGTTTTGGAAAGGATGAAAATTAAAAGGAAATTAATACTGAGCATCAGGAAGAGGCAGTTGATGTTCTTAGGACATGCAATGAGGAAGGAGGTCTTGGAGAACCTGATACTAACAAGCAAGATAGAGGGACAAAGAGACAGAGGAAAGCAGTGGCTAACATATTGGAAGAGCCTGAGCAGGTGGATGAGAGAACTGGGGTTGCGTGGTGTAACAGAAAAATGCGTGCTAAGATCCACTAGAGATAGGGAAACATGGAAAGCCATGACCGCCTACGTCCGGAAAGGACAAAGTACATAGAAGAAGAAGAAGAAGAAGAAGAAGAAGAAGAAGAAGAAGAAGAAGAAGAAGAACGGCATTTGACAAAATACAGCTACTTCGAAATTTTCTGCAAAGCCATTAGGATCATCTAGAACTTATTTTGGCTACAAAAGGCTTACATACGGACAAGAAGTGAATTCAGCAGGTATACAAAAATAGAGATGGGGCGTAAGACAAGGATTTGTTTTTTTGCCTTATCTGTTCAAGCTGTACAATGAAGTGATTCTGAGAGAGATAAAGTTCTTGCCATGATTCCTCATTGACGTCCACAATTTCAACAATATTAGATGCGTGGATGACACACTTCTGATGGCAGACACGGAAAGAAAAATGCAAGACCTCCTACAGAAGATAGCAAGAGAAAGCGAGAAGAAATGACTGAGCATAGAATTAAAGAAAACTAAATGTATGGTCATCAGCAAAAAAAAGACGCCTACAGTTTGGAGAAACTAAAATAAAACAAGTACATAATTTAAATACCAGTAAACATTCTGACAAAGGACGGAAAGTGCGACACTGAGATCTGAAGACGCATTGGTATGGATGTTGACGCATTTAAAAAACTAATTCGAGTACTGAAAAACAAGAAAATCTCATTGGAAAGAAACAAAAGACTTCTGGACGGCAAGGTAATAAGATTATCTCTTCCTGAGTGAAGGGGAGGCTCGAGGCAGCAGAAATGTGGTCTACGGGAGGATAATATGGAGCGAGTACGTGAGCAACGGACAGGTGTTGAAGAGGATGCAAACGATAAGAAAAATCATATTTAACATCAAAAGGAGACATCTGAGGTTCCTAGGATCCGTAATGAGGATAGAGGGTCTGAAGAATATAATACTCACAGGATGGATAGAGGGAAAGAAAGACAGGGGAAAGCAATGTGAGATATGTTTTACAGACTTGAGCAGATGGATGAAAGAGCGGGGTTTAGGAGAGATACCGAGAAGAAAAAAATATTAAAAGCGGCAAGGTACAAGAGCAAGTGGAATCCGTGATCGCCTACGCCCTGAAGAGATATGGCAAATGAAAAAGAATACTAGACGGACTTGGGGTAGGAACCCAGCTTGTTGAATCAACTTTCAGTACCAATATTAGTTACACTAGCAACACATCCATTCCTGTCTATACAAACACAGTATTACAATGACAACATTACCCTTTTATGTGTTAGTTAGTTCTGTTTATTTTAAATCTGTTATCAATATTCTAGATCTAGATAGCACCTTTTTGTCATTAATTAGTTAAATGTAACCGCCACTTGTAGTCCAACAGTTTCTTTTCTCGCATTTTCCACGCGTGGAACTTCTTTCTGTTTACTTGCTTCCCTTATAGCTACAATCTTCAAAAATTTAAATGCTGGGTGATGTTCATACCAGTGTTTGTTTACATATTTTCCATAGTGTTTGCACATTGTCAAATGTAAGTATTGTTTCACTCTATCGTGACGATTTTTATATTCATTTGGGACAAGTACAGAACATCCTGAGATTAGATGGTCTTTTGTTTCTTTGTATTTATCACAGAACCTGCATTTTGGATCCACATCATTATGCATAATATTTGCCTGAAAGTTCTTAGTGAAAGACTATGGTCTTGCTCTGCAAAAATAAAGCCTTCAGACTTTAGCTCAGATGCACGTAACCATCAATGAGTATTAACTTTATCAACGTTAGATTTATTAGCACGTTCTGAATATTGGCCATGCAGAGGTTTGTCTTGCCAGTGTTGTTTCATCTGTTCAAGAGCTTTATCTTTGGCTTTCATTGTTTGCTGCAATAGTTGATTCTTGGCTTCTGTTTTGCGTTTCTACAGAATCTACTCAATGTAAAATTTGTTTTGTATTTACTGCCTTCTTTTATTATTGAATATGTCATTTTCATTATAATTTGATTTCTGCGACGGTTACACTACCTACCAAGTTTGCGAAAAGACATAATATAGTTGGTGGTGTGTTGTTATGGTTATATTTCATTTTTTCTATCTCTCATAACATCACTAACGTTAGATGGACAAAGTTGTCCTTAGTGTGTGGGCTGCATTAAACAAGACAATTTTTTGTATATCCCTTATGCTAAAGTTTCCAGGGATCCTTCCAATGGGTTGTTTAATATTATTATGTCATATTCATTATAAATCGATTTCTGCTATAGTCGCACTACCTAACAAGTCTGCAGGAAGACCTAAGGCAGGTAGTGGTGTGTTGTTATGATTCCATTTCATGTTTTTCATATCTCCCTAATATCCCTACCGTTACATATTTCTCCTTAGTGTGTGGGCTGTGCTTAACAAAACAATTTTTTGTATATTTCTTGTTAGTATTATTATTATTAACTTTGATTTCAGATGTAATAAAAACCTACAGCCAGAAATGTCTTCATGACATTTTCCCTCAACATTAAGATGAATAAGGTTATTATTATGTCATTTTTCATCATATTTCGATTTCTGCTTTGGTCTCACTACCAACCAAGTCTGCGGGGAGACCTAAGGCAGGTAGTGGCGTGTTGTTATGGCTCCATTTCATGTTTTTCTATCTTCCCTATCATCTCCAGCATTACATAGATAAAGTTTTCCTTAGTGTATGGGCTGTACTTAATAAGACAATTTTTTGTATATCTCTTAAGCTGGGGTTTCCAGGGATTCATTCAATGTGTTGTTTTGTTCCATTTTTTATCATTCCAAGTGCACCTACTATCACTGGCACAACTCTTGTTTTCAATTTCCACATTTTTTCTATTTCAATTTCCAGGTCTTTATATTTTGACAGTTTTTCAAATTCCTTGATTGCTATGTTACAATCCGCTGGACAAGCCATATCAATTAATAGACAAGTTTTCTCCTTCTGGTTTTAACAATAATGTCTGGCCTGTTTGCTTCAATTTTTCTGTCTGTGTAGATGGTGTAATCCCATAGAATGGTTACATCTTCTATTTCTGTAACCGGTGCTGGGTGATGTTCATACCAGTGTTTGCCTACAGCTTTTCCATAATGTTTGCATATTGCCCAATGTAAATATGGCCCAACTATATCGTGGCGATTTTTATATTCATTTGGGGCAAGCACAGAACAGCCTGAGATTAGGTGGTCTATTGTTTCTTGGTGTTTATCACAAAACCTGCATTTTGGATCCATATTATTATGCATAATATTTGCCTGAAAGTTTCTCGTGAAAAGACTTTGGTCTTGTGCTGCAAGAATAAAGCCTTCAGTTTCGGACTTTAATCCAGATGCACGTAACCATCGATGAGTATTAACTTTGTCAACATTGGATTTATTGGCACGTACTGGATATTGGCCATGCAGAGGTTTGTCTTGCCAGCGCTGTTTCATCTGTTCAAGAGCTTTATCTTTGGCTTTCATTTTCATATTCTTTGCCGCAATAGTCGGCTCTTGGCTTCCGTTCTGCTTTTCTACAGAATCTACTAACTGTAAATCTTGTTTGAATTTACTGCCTTCTTTTATTATTGAATATTTTTTCTTTCTTTCTTCATGTTGCCTTACTAATTGTAACATCCAATCCTTTGTTGTTTCTATGTATGTTAGTAAGCCAATAGTTGTTGTCTTGTATGACAATTCCAGCTGAATAAGACCTCTTCCACCTTCTTTACGGGGTATGTATAGACGGTCTACATCAGCCTTTGGATGATGCATCTTATGCTTAGAAAGAAGCTTTCTTGTTTTAGCATCCATTCGCCTGATGTCGTTTAGAGTCCAGTTTAAGATGTTAAAGCTATATTGGACAACTGGGATTGCAAGGCTATTAATGGCCATAACTCTGTTCTGTGAATTTAATTCAGTTTTTAATATCATTCGTAGCCTTCTATAGTACTTTTTACGCACTATTTCTTTCATTTTTTTATGGTGAATGTTTTCGCTCTCATTTACACCTAGGTATTTATAAGCTTCTTCTGGTTTCAATTCTTTTATTGTTACTGCAGGGTCTAGGCTAATTGAGGATGTTTCTTGTATTGATCCACGTAAAACTGTAGCTTTAGCACATTTATTCAAATTAAATTTCATTCCAATGTCTTCGCTGAAGCATTTTACAGTTTGCATTATTATTATTATTATTATTATTATTATTATTATTATTATTATTTCAACTTGACATTTTTCACATTAAGTACTTTCACAGTCCCTTATATACAGGCAGCGTAAATGTTTTCGGTGTGGAATAGGGAAGCGTCAAGCTGAGGTCTTATAGAGAATGAAAGGAAAATCTACTCGCTTTGTTTCCCAAGGAATTGTGACAAATCAGAGATAATAAAAAACAGAAGATATGGAGAGCTGCAATCTCTTATGCCTTAAAGAGACATAATATATGAAAATATCACATCTAGTGCTTTTTAACTTTATCTTAATTTTTGTTATCAACTACAAAATTATAATATTAAAAAATATACAAATGGTATACAGGACAGAATTTCCAGTCAGGCACAAATGATTTCAGAGTAAATTCTTTTGTAGAACTTTGCAAAAATGAAAACCTTCATCTTGTCTGTATGCAATCGGTGTGTTGATTACAGATTTCGGATGCAGTTTATATAGGACTATGTGTAGAAAAAACTAGAGTCAAATGGATAAGTGATGGGTATTGACCTTTTATTTAAATTCCTGGAATAGAATATTGCTCTCATGCACATATACAAATCAACCATCCCTCTGCGCATAGAATAACTGCTGTCATATACGTTCAGGCGTTCCTACTGTTGGTCTCAGCGTTTTCGACAGGCTCCAAAGGAGAATCTGTAACGTGATAGGTTCCAACTTGGCAGCTCGACTCCAGCCCCTTTGTCAACGGCAAGATGTGGCTGTCTATTCTAAAATAATTTCATGGCTTCTGCTCCGACGAACTTAAGTCACTGGTGTCCCCTTCAAAAGAATTTACTCGTACAATCAGAGAGGCAACAAGGTCCCACACATTTACAGTTAGATCAACCAAATGCAGTCGCCAGTTCTTCTCCATTCAGCTTCTTTTCTCGAACTTACCGCCTCTGGAACTCCCTTCCGTATACTTGCTTTCCTGACGGCTACAACCTCCAGGAATTTAAATGCAATATCAATGCCCCTCTCTTATCCACACGACACAAGTTCTTTCTACATCACCCTGTATAACTTTTTCTTTTCCTTTCACATTACCTTCGCAACTGTCTTCACCCTCGTGTTTCCATCCTTCTCTTGCCCTTTGTCTGACACCCACTGTAACTGGTCCGTCTTTCTCTTCACTCTCTTCTTCTCTAAATCTTTACTCTTATGTAGCCCCCAACGCATCAGTGGTGGTACCGCCTTGCTTGGGGTGAAACGATTTTAAAAGAATATACAAACTATTAGATACTCTAATAGGCAATATTGTATACCAGTGGAGATATATTAAATAAAAAAGATTACTGATTTAAGTATATCGGACTTTAAACTTAAGAAGTGAGTTTCTTACAGGTATTATAGTTTAGAGCTCCTACTTTGAATCTAATCACAGAATACTTATAAGTAACCCCCAAAAATAGATAATCTTTGCTTACATAAATCACGAAAGATGTCTTGGTATAACATACAAGCGACAACAAATGTGAATGAGAACGATTAGAATTCTGTGATGAGCTTATATCCCTAATTTTTGACTAAACAATATAAAATAATTAAATAATTTTATTATATCTTCATTAGTCGAAGCCAGCCCGGAAGAAGTTGAAAACTTGATACAAGAAAGTACAAGAACATAAAAGAAAGAAAAATGGGAGGGTTAATAATAAATAATTAACAAAGGAAATAAAATAAAACTATTTAATGCTTCTAGAATCTAGTATTACATTAAAATTGGAAATTAAATTAATGAAGCCAAGCCACATTGACTCTGTACTGACATGGAGAGAAAAGCAAAAATAAAAATAACATAATACAAACGAAACCAACACAGAAGAAATGTCTTGATCTCAAAAAACACTTTGAATCACATTTCAACCCTGATCACACTAAATTAATAATGCCTGCAGAAATATGACATATAACAATATACATTAAAACATTACAAGTCTGTCTCCAAACATAAACAGTAATGAATATACTGATGAGGAAGTTATAAAAAATGCAAAAACTAATAAATAATCGCTTGACATTGAAGCTGAACTTTTTTGAAAATAGCTTACTTTCTTCCAATTTGTTCAATTACTCTACAAAGGAAGTCTGAAATTGAAAACTCATCAAAAACTACTGGGATTTATTGCATATGCACTATAGAAACAGAAATGTCCTCAAGACTCACAAGCATACAGAGGTATTTCAAATGGATCCATTTGGGTAAAAGTACTATTGAAGATTGTATTTTTCTATGCCATGGCTGTAATATTCCATTTTTTTTTTAATCTGATTATAGTAAACTTGCTTCATAGTAGAAGGTACCAGGTACTTCCTGTAGTAATAGAAGAAGCTATCAATTATTATAGCATTATTGACAATGACTTGTATATATGTGTTTTATTTGAGATATGGTGTGAACCTGAGACTGAAAACATTCAACGTATAGAGAACATAATCGATCTTTTTCAATGAAATCACAACTGACTACACGCTTATAATGTCAAGACAGTAGCGTCAGGACGTGATGAAAATCTGATGCGATCACAGATGAAGCAATATTTTTCAAGGCCAAACATTTCATTATACACTCTGAAAATAAATTCATATTGCTGCACACTTTTTCATATGACCTAATATGATAGAAATATAGAAATCGATTACACCCTACCACTTTAGTGAGTCTCAAACTGATCGTATGAAGAAAGAAACGAAACTAAAGCAGCTATTTTAATTAATTTTTACAATGATTTATGTTTCCAGACCGTATATGTTCCTTATTGTTTTCAAAACAAAAGATGAAATTAAATTTACGAAATATTCTACAGGCTAAACGATATTTGATCAACAGAAATAAAACCTCATCGATTTTGTTGTTATTCCAATATTGATTTCCTTAGAAATGAATGATTTGAAGCTATTCGTGTTTTCGTGTATAAGGAAATCAAACATAAAAAAGAAAATTATTAATTACGGCGATGACGTGAGTAGAATCGATTATTTACTGTAAAAAGGATTTACTCGAAATCGATACGAAACCTGTCAATCGAACTCTGCTTTGCTGAATATTGCTGAAGATGGAAACCAATCACATTTCGTGATCATTTATTTATGTAATGAATTTCATGTTTTATATTTATTGCCTGATGATTTTCAACCTAATCAAAACGATTCGTGAAAGTTCTAAATAAACAGTGAAATATTAAAAAATAAATTCCCTGTTATTTTTTAGTGATGAAAATTGATTAGCTAAAAGCTTCTTTTATGTTTCTTCTAAATACTTCTACTTGATCTTATGCCACTTTTATTAAACAACCTATCCAATCTATTCAAAAACGGCAAAAACTCCATCCAAAATTGTCAACTATAAACAATCGTTTTATAAAATCAGTAATGAAAAATTGTTTGAAATAAATGAATCCTTTATGTCTTGAAGAGCACACTTCATTACATATTATAGGCTATCGCTGAAAAATAAGAATGGTCTTTACTAAATAACAAAAATTACATTACTTAAACACTTTCGTTTGCAGCAACAAGATAGAATGTGTAACTTTAACTTAAATAGTGTTGTAATAATATTAACATTCCGAGCTATATTGACCAAATGTCTTAGAAGAACATCCCAAGCATTATCAAAAAGTGTAATAACAATGGAATTGCAAAGTCTAATTCCCTAGAAACTTTTCTTAAGAAAAATATTTTATACATTTCAATAGATCATAACTTTAACAGTTCAGTCAAAGAATGCCGGAACTACAGGCATTTCTCTTTGAAACATAGATTTATAAAATCAAAATGACATCAAAACTTTTCAGTACCTAGATGGGTGACCGTTTGGGAATAGCCCGTGCTGCAAGATCACGCGTGCGCGCGCGTGTGGTTGATGAATTGGAAATTAGAAACTGAGTTCCAATTCGTTATATTCAATTAGGAACAAATAACCGGGATAAACGTATGAGTCTACCTCTTCTCTACCTTTCACCAGTTATGAGTTAATTTGTAGGATTTGTGTCAGTGATCTGTTATTATCTGCAAAACATTCTTACAACTTTATAAAATGTCTGGCTTTAAAAAATCTGTTATAGGTTGATGAGAGGTAACAATAAAAATCAATCAATAAATCTACGAAGCTTCTCAAACCCCACTTTCTCGTTTTAAAAGCGTTGAAAATCGTTTGAGCACGAAAATCTTATTCTCGACTTAGTCTTTTTTCTACAGATGCAAACCCTTCACAACTTTATCACTATTTTCTGGATGAATGTTCAATTGAAATTGAATCTTTAATTCATCCTCTTCAGACCTTTACGCTTAAGGCACGTTGTGACACCTCCAAGACGACGTATTTCGAATGTAAGCAGAAAGTTCCCAGAGTTTCCTAAGAATTGCTACTTTACGGAACATATACCTGCAGAAGGGCGTCCCTGAGCAGTTCAATCTTGACCTCTTCCTGTCATTGGCTAATCGTTATATAACCTACTTTCACTTATTGTGAACTCTTCTTTCATTTATACGATTTTAATTTTTATCTGTAGTTACTCTTAGGCCTTGTATTGTTTGAACTTCAGTATTAAAATTAGAACGTATCGTAAAAGTTCCAATATTAATCGTATTTACAGTTCCACGCAAAAGTTTACAAAAAGAAGTTCTTTAGGTATTTCTAATAATACAAATGTTTAAGCTTTAGTTAAACAATGAGATTTTAAAAAATAATCGAAAAAATACTCCTCGAAGAAAAACCAATATTTAATAACGCAAAAGTACATTAATTAAATCTTTTATTTTATTTACTAACGTAACCGTTATGTTCCGTAACCGTTATGGCTAATTCATTGGAGACGAATGGAATGTCATGTCTTTTAGTGAAGACTACGTACTTTGCTGAACTCAATGGCACATTTAACTGACTAGACATCTTCCTATAACCAAGTTCATTTGTATAAAGATCATCGATATGTTTACAAAGGTCTTGATCAATTATTTTGCTTTATTTTGTCAATGTTTAAAATGATGGTTGACAAAAACGAATCACGCAATACTTTCAATCATTCCTAAAAGTAATCATAAAATTAATCTCGAACGTTCTGAAAATAGCCGGAACATTCTAGTAAAATTTAAACACTTTTATAAAAATGCTGTTGTAAATTAAAAAAAATGTGTTGTAAATTTTTTAGTTACTAAATATTAGTTTTTACTTCGTGGGATACAATCTTTGAAAGCTATCTTCTTTTTAAACCTGATTGTTTGACTGAATACTTAATATACGTTCTACAATTTGTAAAAGTTAAAATTAATTTAGCTGTATTAGAAATATTAAAAACACATTTTTGAAATGTGTTGTAAACTTTTTCGTGGCACAGTATGTTATGAATATTTTTAATTTGAAATTGATCAGTTAGTATCAAACGACAAGTAAAGTAAGGTTGTTTGCTAACTAAATTCTGTTTGTTTACAGAAGCTTTTAAATACATTTGTAGTATTTCTAATTCCTATTTAATGTAGAAATAATCGAGAAATAAATATATTCTTTTCTACTGGGTAAAATTTATTAAATAACCTGAATTTAATTAAACCAATACATAATATTACACAATCTGCTCTAATTTTTATCATTCTCAATTCTCTTTTGCGTGCCTTTTCTATAAATACTAAATACTAGATCGTTTCAGCGAACACCGTAAGTTGCTACAAAACCAAATCATCAACTTGAGAACTCGGGGCAGTTTCTTATTTAGCAGAATTGTGCTTCCTCACAGGATCACGTAAGAAAGGAGCAATTTGTCAATAATCAAATTTTTTACGCATATATTATAAGTTTTATCTGAATTTTTGCCTATTACCGAGATAAACAAATGTATACCTAATGTTAGGGGTCACTTCTTTTTACACATAAAAATGGATACGCCTGACGCGTACATATAATCCTGCCTATACAGAGAACGGTAGTGATTGTCAGAGTTGAGTTGAGTTGAGTAGTTGGTCAGTAAAAATATAGACTCATTACTCGAATATACTTGTTCACTACAAGGATGTATACATTGATTCCTACTAACAGTAATCCTAGTATTCCTGAAATGTTCCAGTTTGTATATTTTTGTTCAATATAACTTACATTTTTTACCTCCATATCAGCTTTTGTTATTAATTATTCTGTGTGGTTTCTCAACAAGAATCCACAACACTTAACATAAAGGAAAGAGAGCTGAGGTACCCAGGACACGCAATGAAGAGGGAAGGCCTAAACAATCTCATACTTATAGAACTGATACAAGGAAAGATAGACAGGGAAAGCAGCACGGGACATATTGGATGGCGGAGCAGAATTTGGGAGAGATAACCCTAGATGTTATACAAGGATTCGTCATCAGAGGCAACAATTTGAACTACATAAGGTACACAGGTGATACAGTGCTGATAGCATACACGGAAAGGAAACTACAATACTGCCTAAAGAAGGTAGCTGAAGAGATGGACAAAAAGGATTACAAATAAACTGCAAGAAAACCGAATGCATAGTCATCAGCAAAAAGAGCAGCTCATTTGCCAAATACAGGTAGAGGATACTAAAATTAATCAGATACAAAAATTTAAATACCTGGGAAGTGTCTCTAACAGAAGACAAAAATGCGACACAGTTTTATGCGAAAGACGCGTTTCTGAAGCTGAGTAAAGTATTAAGAGACAGGAAAATTTTATTGGAAAGGAAACAAAGAAGAGAGTACTAGATTTCTATGTGATGTCAGTACTTTAATATGGCAGTGAATGCTGGACAATATCATCAAAAATGAAGGAAAAACTTGACGCAACTGAAATGTAGTTCTACAGAAGGATGCTGCGGATATCATGAATCGAGCATGTGAGCAATGGAATGGATGAAAATGAAAATGAAATTAAAACTGAGCTTCAAGAAAAGGCAGCTAAAGCTCCTGAGCATGAATGACGAAGGAGGGCTTGGAGAACCTGATACTAACAGACCAGATAGAAGAAAAAAGAGCAAAAAGGAAAGCAGTGGGTAACATATTTGAAATGCCTGAGCAGGTTGATGACAACAGGTGTTGTATGGTGTAACAGGAGAAAGAGCCACCAGAGATAGGGAGACGTGGAAAGCCATGATCGCCTACGTCCTAAAAGGACAAAAAGGACAAAACGCATAGTAGAAGCCCAAGAGTGGAAATATTTATCACGAAAAGGGAAGAGGTCAAGTGAAAGTCCATGATCGACTACGTCCTGAAGGGACACGGCAGAAGAAGAAGATGTATGAATGTGTGCGTGTGGCGGAGTTGGTAAGCACTAGTATTTAATATTTTAAAGATATAATATCACGTGTGATATTATTTCAATATTTCTTTCATCAGTAATATTTCAAGAGTTTTACAACGCACATCTTCATATTCTGCCATTTAAATTAAAGTGCTACTCCGCCCCGATTAATTATATAGAGACCACCTGAAGTCGGACATCACCTGTCAAATATAATTTCTCAGCATTTGCTTAATATTAGATTTTTCCTTCTCTTCTCTAATAATGACTACAACTTCTTCAAAAGATCGCAGAACAAGGCACTAAATTCAGAAGCCATTCGTGACTTTCTTTTTGTTGGCGCGATAACGAGAGAGCACAGAACGCATGCGCTGGACGCCACGCGCAGAAGGCTCTGAATGAAAACGAAAATGACAGTAAGTAAATGTAAGCTACTTCTTATTTTTTTTAATAAATGCATTTACGTTTGCTGCTTCGAACAAATGGGAAAAATATTTGACAAAACTATTATTCATATCGAGTGGCTATTAACTACTGATATATGTTGAATGTTATTCATGCGCGCACACACACATGCGCATGCGCATGCGCCGACATCGAGTGGAAATATCGAAATGAAATGACGCAAATGTTTTCAGAATATTTATTTTTTGATACGTTTTTCAATATCATTTTACTCGTTTGAATGGCTTGCGACTCTTTTCAGCTAAACTGTGCATTCGAGTACACAACTTTCTTTCTAATTTTTTTTTTATCGCGTAAGTTATTTTTCAGAATAATATTTTTATTAAACGACCAATGTTGGTAGAATAACTATATATTTATATGTGAAATATTTAGTATGAAATTCGTGTCATAGTTTCGTGTCATAAAACAATTATTATTATTAACTATTATTATTGTAATTAACAATAATTATTAAAATTTTGTTATTAATAATTATTATAATTAACATTTATTATTATTATTAACAATTCTGCTGTCTCTTTATTAGGTGTGTGGACAGAGCACTTAGTCGTGTTGCTCTGGTTTTTGGTCGTGGTGCATTCTCGGCAGCTCAATTACAACTGAAAAGTGAGTTCGGTGCTTACTGTGTGCCCCATACATTCGGCCTTTTGCCATGTGTAAGTTACAATAAGAAAAAAACCCATAACGTGAGCGATTATGACTTGCTACAACTTTCTCCCCTTTGCATCATTTAATGTTTGTTTTATTTTGTGTCACTTCTGATCCATGTTCTGTCAGTCATTAATATAAGATCGTTAGGTAGGTTATTCGTTACTTTTTTCTATTCCTCTTGGCTTCGACATGTTCTGTAAGGGTTAAGGCCATGTTTCCTTATTATGGGCCTTTGACATTTCAAAACTGTCTTTTTCAGATTCTACATATTAACAAATTGTTCTTTTTTGTGGGTGCCAGATATTATTCTGTAAAGTATTTTGGTGCAGTGAATATCGGCACGAAACGAGAAATAGGCGAGCCGAGTTCGAATTCCATTGGAGTTTCCTTGCATTCACACCCGCAAATATCCTTGGGAAAGATATTAATCCGTCTCTTCACTCCAGTTATGGGTGAAGTATTAAGAGTGATTAGGTTCTATAGCCTTGGCTGGCAACCAGAAAGTAATGGCAACATACTGCGGAATAGTTTTCTGTCCAGTCAGTCTTGTCTCTTTCGAGACATGATCGCCCAAGCGTGTATCACGTATGGCATTTAACTGACTGACTGATATCATCAATTATTCAATCATAGTTCACGTTTTTCTTTTATGTTTTTTTATTTAAACAAAATATTTTGTTTACTTGCACCAAAATCCTTAATATTCTGTATCTTTTTTTCTCTGTTTACATTTTAGAAGCTTTTTCTTTCTTATTAACCAATCCTCCTTTTTTGTTTTTCTCAATTAAATTTTTTCATGAAATCTCTTTTTTGTGGCATACAGATGAAAAATCTTTGCTTTTATTTTGCCATTGTTTTCATTTTTTTTTTTTTAAGATTACTCTTCGATTTCTATTTCGACTTCATCACAATTCCCAATGTTACGTTTCCATCATTTAATAACTTTATGATTCGAAATATACATTCTTCGATTTTCTCCGGAAGGAATAGTCAGCGATGTTTTCCTGGCATCATTAAAAGTTTCGGATTTTTTTTAAACTTCAGACTCTTTCCAATAGGCAATTTCATTTGTGTTTATCAAGTAGAAAATTCAATCTCGGTTGTCACGTGCTACGTATTCTTTGGACATTCTTGTTGAAGCTTTTTCCATATTATCAGTTATTTTAAGTGTTTCCACCGTTCCAACCGATGGCATTCTCTTACAAAAGCATATTTGCTACATGGTTGTATTTCTCATAGTTTCTTTAAGGTTATTAAAAGTTATTCGCCTCCATTAAAATCATTATTTCACTTCTTTAGTTATTAGCCATTTTCTTTCTCACCCTTTTTATTTTTATTCCAGAAAAGACTTTATATTTGAAGATAATATTTACTCTGAACTCGTTATTATTTTCGAAGAACTGTCAAAGAATTAAAAAAAATAAAGTAAATTTTATATTGACTTTAATTTCTTTTTATCAAAGAATATTCGACTTGGGTATGGCGATGAACTCTATCTGGAAGCAAGGCCTCTGATTAGAAGATTTTGAGGATCGTGGAACCAAGTCTTAATTGCTGTTGTACTTAGTTCTATCCTGACCCGGGGTGGTAGCAATGGTTAGGGTCCAAGCATGGACGCCTAAACAGAAATTAAAACATTATGAAAGTATAAAATAAATTATTGTAGTAATAGCAGCAATACATTTTCATAGAAATAAAGTATTTACCAACCCATTATTGAGGAAAAAAGAGAATATTGTTAAAGCTCGGCCAAAAATTAAATTTATGGCATTAAATTCCTATAACGAGGTGACATACCGTTAAACAAACTGAATTAAGTCAAAAGCTAACAGGATTAGATTTACATTTTATATAAATATCTTAGCGTTTGTTTTAATTCAGAAAATAATTTATTCCAACATCTCTTGTTAATTATTAAGACCAAAAAAGAGCCCTCAATTTTAGATTATTTGTTTTGCTTTTATGCATATATTTTTTATATTATTTCTTTATAAGTTGCTTCTCCTTGGCATGCTTTTGCTAAGTTTTTATTTAAAGAAAAATGTTTATTTATTATTAAGATCGAAGTACTGTTTTTGTCTCTTTTCATTTTCCTCTTTACCCTTTCTACAATTTCTGCAACTTTCTACATTAATATTTCTATTTGGCATCATTGCATGTTTGAAAACTTCTGTGTCAGATCTATGTGAACGATTTTTCGTCCGCTTTGATTATTTCTTTCAGATTATTCCTTTCCGATAACTTTTTTCTCATTTTATATTTCTGTGCACATCTGGCAATCTGAAATATATCTGAAATGAAAAGAAATACATATATGCGTGTATGTGTGTGTGTACATACGTGTGTGTAAACAATATAAAAAATTCCTAAAACATATAATAAGTACTATTCTATTCCCCACAGATCCAACTACAGAAATAAAACTAATTATATATTATACTAAATTTAATCAAATAAACATAGTTATGTGCAACAACTCTTCTTCGTCAGCTAGTGTTTTTGAACAATCAACATTGCATATCAGTTTCAATGTCTTTTGAAATATTGTATCTTTGACAAAAAAGTAAGGACTGATGTTGGTACATTGTCATCATGGCTTAAAAGCCATTTGCCAGATACAAGTACTAGTGCACAACATCTACAAATGCATTCTTGTCCACCTTCACAACACAGGTAAACAATTGTTGACAACACCAATACACTTCACCACGAAAATAACAAACAAAACTTCTAATACTCAAGACACTAGATTTTCGTCCGGAAACAACGAAACAATATTCAACAAAATGTATTACGAATATAACCACACACACACACATCAAACGCACACACATATACAAATATATATATATATATATATATATATATATATATATATATATATATATGTATGTATGTATATATGTATGTATGTATGTATGCATGTATGTATGTATGTATATGAACGATTCTAAAACTCACGACAGAAAATCAATTATTTATTTGTTAATTCGTTTTGTACGGTTAATGAATCTATTAACGGTTATTTACAGCCAGAAAATATTTTTTAGGCTTTAAGTGATATAAAATTTGTAGGGATAAGAGTCTTACTAATTAACAAAAGCTGGGAGAGAAGAGGTGAAATCATATATTTTCAAAATGTACTTGTGAGCAAGTCAATCACTAATCAACGGAAATTGGAACGCGGCTCTCCTAATAACCATTATCTATTATTTCACCCGCACATTCAAGATATTCCGAAGTTGTCACGTATTTAGATACTGAGCACGCTCGGTGTTGATTAACTTCAGTTATTGTACGGGAACTAATATCTTGACCTGATGTGGCCGTAATCCAAATTTTTGTACCAAACTGTCATTTCTAATCTAAAAAGTTATTAGGAGAAGAAATATATATAAAATCCGTGAAGCATTCGAAAATTTCGTTTGAAATAGTATGTAATAAGAAAACTTTGCATGCATTTTATGAGAAAACTATATAACAAAGTTGGCAAAATAAATTTCAATCTCGTGTTATAACCTGTTTAAACCAGAAAGATCCCAACTTAATAGAGTGACGTTTACGACAGGTTTTAAAACAATCTTTTTGCGAGGTTGAATTCTATTAAAAGTTGAACAAAGTAATATAACATTTAGTGTAAAACCTGATTTGAACACAATGGGTGTACGTTATTGGTGCTTTGAGAAAAGTATATAGAAATCATTCTTTGAAGAAAAAATGGAAATATCGCTTTAAATAATCAGGTGTCGACGATGGCGTAGAATTTTGTTAAAATTGAAAATGGATGAATATTTGCCGAATGCTGTTTTGGAAGCTTGTCTTTTTGAATACATATGCGAATTTGGATACTTTTCTGTAAAACAAAGATCGTAACTCGTGGTATGTGGGAATAGAAAGAAAGAAAGAACTCCTTCGTTTGGTTCTGTGTTTAGAGTGGACTGGACTAGCCTGTTCCAATTTGTATCGAAAGGTTAGAAAAGATTGTCCTCTAGACGCTATTTTACTTAGGTGTACAATGAGGTCTACGGCTATGTGGTGTTGAATAAACCGATTCCCATCCGATCACTGAAGTTAAGCAACATCAAGCTTGCTCAGTACTTAAAAGGGGGACCATTTGGGAATACCAGGTGCTGTAAACGTAAGAACCAAGAATGATCCACCGGTTCCCCAGGTTTGGGGGATGGGTGCAAGGCTAACAACCCTGCCCCGTAAAAAATATGGTTTGTTACAGAAACAGCAACAAACAGTTGCTGTCCTATACACCCTCTGGGTGTGAGTGATGATGATGGATGATAATGATGTAGGTAAGTAATTGGTGAGTCCTTGTGATATTGGCCTTCGATTTGTTATTTAGATTTTGAGCTTTTATTTCAGTTCTCCTTAAAAACACCAGTGTAAATGATAATTAAGTAAATAAAATTTTTACAACAGATTTAAGAAATATATTTTATTTAATTTAGTAAACTTTTCATTTTTTCTATTTTTCTATGTACCTTGTCATTTCAGGACGTAGGCGATCATGGCCTTCTACGTTTCCTTATCCCTGGAGGCTCTTACCACGCTTTCTACTGCAACTCCACGTAACCCCCGTTCTGTCATTCACCTGCTCACGCCCTTCAAATATGTTATCCGCTGCTTTCCACTTTCTCTTTGTCCCTCTATCTGGCCTGTTAGTATCAGGTTCTCCACGTCCTCTTTCTCCATTGCATGTTCCAGGGACATCAGCTGTCTCTTCCTGATGCTCAATATTAATTTCCCTTTCGTTTCCATCCTTTCCAAAACCTCATCATTGCTCACAAGCTCGATTCATGATATCCGCAGCATCATTCTGTAGAACCACATTTCAGTTGCTTCAAGTTCTTCCTTCATCTTTGATGATATTGTCCAGTATTCACTGCCATATTGAAGTACTGACATCACATAGCATCCAATACTTTCTTCTTTATTTCCAATAAAAGTTTCCTGTCTCTTAATACTTTACTCAACTTTGGAACGTGTCCTCCGCCATACCAATTCGCATTCGGATATCTGTGTCGCACTTTCCGTCTTCTGTTATAACACTTCCCAGGTATTTAAATTTTTGTATCTGCTTGATTTTAGTGTCCTCTACCTGTATTTGGCATTTTGAGCTGTTTTTTTGCTGATGAATATGCATTTGGTTTTCTTGCATTTTTTGTAGTTCTGTTTTTTTTTGTCACTCTCTTTAGCTACCTTCTGTAAGTGATCTTGTAGTTCCGTGTCTGCAATCAGCACTCTATCATCTGCGTTTTCATACGAAACGAAGTTGAATATGCGGAACAGATCAACAGACTATCAACATCGGTTTCTGAAGCAAATTCAATGTTGTTTATTAATTAAGGTTGACGGACTATGATGAGCAGAAATTATAGCTAGCACCCCAGACATATTATTTGATTCAACCCACATATTTTTTATTTTAATAAGTGAAGTGGCACAAAAACAAAAACTGTTGCGTCCACATGAGTAACAGACAAAGGCAAAGAATTTGAGAGAAAATATTAACAAACTGGAACAAAATATTGAAAGTGGATTTTAACTGTACGTGAAAGTTGTTTTAATAATACATTCAGTCAAACAATGTTTACCCAAAGATGAATCGTGTCTAGTCAAAGCATAAAGCAAGCCGGGCAGGAGAAAATTTTATGACAACAGTTTTCTGAAGTGTTAAAGGTACTTTGCTAATTGTCCTTATAGAGAGATAAGAACACTAATATGTGCTTATCGCGAAAGTGTTTTGAAACAGATTGCCAAATACCTTGTAATAAAACGATTTGCAAAGTTTAATGATATGTGACTTTTTTTAACACGACAATTCTTTTACCGATTCTTATAAATAAAGAAAGGAAATATTGCATAAATTTCATTTGTAAATCATTCGAAATCCACACTAAACTACTGATTTATCTTTTTCTGAATTTTTCTTATTTCTTGAATTAAAAATTTAATGTACACATCTTATGAGCTTGAATAACTAAAAATGGTGGCTTTAAAATGATTAGATTATAGTGAGTTATCCATTATGATGAATTGTATTTTTGTGTTGAAAAAATCAACTGAATTTGGCCTTGTTAGTAGATAGCCCACTATAAGAGGGGTATTAAACAAGAAAATCAAATTGTGTATAGAAACAGCATCTATATATATGTATATATATATATATATATTAATACATATATATATATATATATATATATATATATATATATATATATATATATCAATTAAGGTTTTTTACAAATAAAAGAAATGACTTTTGGTTAGGACAAAGGTCGTTAAAATGTACATAGCAGCAATTGACGAAAAGAGTTTGTGTGTATGTATGTGTGTGCGTTCGTTTGTTAAGACTGTATTTGAAGTATCCGCTCAGTCCTTCGGGTACCGGTCATTTATTAAGTGAGTCAGTGAACAGTGAAGAAGAAGAAGAAGAAGATGAGAGAGAAAGGAGATACAACATAATACGATCGCTTGACGTTATCAACAGACGTATTAATTATGCTCGTATTTTCTCAACTGTCGAGTGATTTCTTGTGTCGTCCTTTTATTTCGTCATTTGGGAATTCACACCCGGATTTAACTCTGGGCTTCCCATTGGACGATAAACAAAAATTCACCTCGGCTCACGAAAAGGGTCCGTAAAAGGTATTTGATATTTATTTATTTTTGGGTCACCAGCGGAACTTCTGCGTGGACCCCAGATGCGCAAAGACCAGTTTTGGCCATTTGCTTTCTGGACCTCTGAGGGCAGACATCCGGTATATCGCAGGAGTTGTTTTTAGATAAATAAAATTAAGAATAATTAATTAATCTGCTGTCAGCGAGTACAGGGAACACTGACATTGATGGAGTTTATGTGAAGAATATTTTTCTTACTTTAAAACGACACCATTGTATAGTAGGTTCACTAAGTAAGAAAAAGAGCACCATAAAGAAATTCCCTCCTCTATAAATTTGGAAACGGTATGCTGTACTGCATTCTCATCGAAAGCCCTTATACTAAATTTTCAATGCGATTAGGTGTCAATCTGAGTACACTGAAGAATATTCGGAAAGAATTAGATGATATCTAGTCAACCTCATGGCGTTTGTAGTGAGCACTAGTAATGGCGACATTATGCCTCTATTTAGCTTTCCACAAGATGTCAGAATCAATACGTAGGCTTGAGTCGAGTCGTACAAGGAAATAGTTTTTCTTTGGGTCAAAATAATGGCAGCTGGTAGACTCTATGTCTGGTAACTTGACACTGCATCATGTCAAACAAACAGATGAATCCAGTCATGGCTGTCAGACAATTTCTGTGACTACTTCACCCCTTACATTCTGCAACCCACTCTCAAAAATGCAATCTCCCTTGATTATTATGGGGGGACAGTTAGACAGGAGACTAACAATAGAGATTGTAACATCAATTATAAGTTGAAGGCAACGAATGTGGAAGCATTCGTCACAAACAAAGAGAACGTCTAGTTAAAAAATATACTGAAATCGTCTGACTGCTGTTGTTGATGCCAATGATGATTTTCTTGAATAAATTTACTCTTTAGCAATTCGAAATATTTTTTTGTGTAATTTTAATAAATATGTTTTAAAATGAGATGTCAATGCTATCTTTCATTCTTCAATGTTCTTCGAGACTTTTCTGTGCGCATCATATTTGTCACATAACTAATTTTTAAATTCCTACTAAATCTTAGATATTTTATCAGATTTTCAAATTATTTTCTCTTCACTCTTCTGTTAATGACTATTATTTATGTGAGTTTATTTTCTTTATTTATAATAACTGAATCTGATAATGTGGAGTGGATTAGACAGTTATTTTCGCAGTGTCTATATATAAATTCACGTTCATCAATTTTTTATTTTTATTTTTTTTTTATAAGCGTTTCACCCCGAGCAAGGCATGTCACTGCCACTACTGCGCAGGGGGCCACGTAGAGTGGAGAAAGGCTGATTAAATATAGGAAATGTCAGAGGGTGGGTGATAGGCGGGTAAGGATACCGAGAATGAGAGTTGGGTAGATGAGAGTGTTCTGAGAATAGTTGGGAGTTAGTGTAATAGGAGGTGTCTATTGACCATACATTTAAACACCTGGATATTGTAACTGTCGGGAAAGCAGACTTGTGGAAGGGAGTTCCACAGGCGGGAAGCGCGAGAAAAGAAGCTGTTGGAGTAGAATTTACGGTTACATCTTATTTGTTTAACAGGGCAGACTTGACATAGCTTTGATCGTCAAAGAATAGGAACAACTCTGAATTCAAAATCGGATGAATTCGGAGGTAAAAATTCCATCCCATAAAAACACTTGCAACCTGACTCACAATAGCAATAAGTCTAAAATGTTAACACACACACACACACACACACACACATATATATATATATATATATATATATATATATATATATATATTTCATCTTCCTTCAGACATGTATTGAGCACTTTCTAATACAATTGTTTTTTTTTGGTCTAATTTAATTTAAATCTGACCTATAACTGATTTTCTTAAACAAATTTACTCTTTAGCAATTCGAAATATTTTTTGTGTAATTTTAATAAATATGTTTTAAAATGAGATGTCAAAGCTCTCTTTCATTCTTCAGTGTTCTTCGAGACTTTTCTGTGCACATCATATTTATCACATGACTAAGTTTTAAATTCCTAATAAATCTTAGATATTTTATCAGATTTTCAATTTATTTTCTCTTCACTCTTCTGTTAATGACTATTATTTATGTGAGTTTATTTTCTTTATTTATAATAACTAAATCTGATAATGTGGAGTGGATTAGACAGATACTTATATTATAAAATGCTACAAACTTTTCTTTTTTCTATTCTTAATATCAAAATTTGCTAACTTTTGTAAAACACATTATAAAACACACATTTTTTATAACATTTATCATAACACTAGCTGTACCTGTGGCAATCCATGGGTGTTAATGATTATCTATTTTTGTCATTTGTACCACCTTATTTTCTATATCTTGCCATTCTTTCTTTTGTTTATTTGAATTGGCTATTTAGCCAAGTCTTTAATAATCTATAGCGGTCGAAACCTCTTTTATTTAAAGAAAAATGTGTGGATAACAGCCTGGATATTGAACACACCTTAGCTTAGAAATTCAGGTCGAAAAATCTGCTAGCCTCTCGGAAATTATCTTCGAATACATTTTTTATATTTACTCTTCAATACAGAACTTTTGATGATACAAGACCAGAGGGCAGTCGGTATGAACATGAGGACAAAAACTCATAAGCTGAGTATGCTAATCTGTATATTTCTTTGAATAACGTTCCTATATTATTATCCCTTCTCTTCCTTATTTTGTTTGGATGCTAATTCAATTTTTCGTTTTCTTCGTCATTCCTAACTTTCGTTTCTCATTCTCTTTCTTACTTTTCTATGTAATGCTTTGATTTCTTTCAATTCTAGTACTTTTTACTTCTTTTGTACAAGTTTCTGACATTCTTACTCATCCTTCAATTTACCTTTTATTTCTGCTTCAAATCCAGTCCCAAATTAGAGATTGCAGACAACCGACAGTCGTCGCCTGCCTTTTCGTCGTTTTCTTTTAATTTAACTTGTCTTCGCTTTACTCACACTGTAACTTTTTCTTCGTTTTCATTCCTAATTCATCCAGCCCCGTAACAACCCTGCAAATAACTTGATAAAACTTTACATTCTATCTATACTCACACGGTAACTGTCGACGTGGAGTACTGTCGACACAATACTATTCGCCCTTAGCAGCCAATGACCCATAAGTATACGTTTAGTCTATTTTTGGCGCACCTGTTTCAAAGATTACAGTAGATTAAGGTGCCAATGTCCGTCGAAATGGCCCATGGCTATGAGGTGATAAACAGCAATCGATCTATCACACGCTTTCCTGAATACTTAACCGTTAATCGATTGGCCAGCGATTACGCTTTTCTGACAAAATTAACTTTTTCTTTTCTCCTTTACGATTATTATTATTATTATTATTATTGTAACAATTTCAATTAACCAGCTTTGTTTTCCAACGCTATATTTTTTAACTTTCTCTTATTTAATATTTTTTAGAGCAAATTCCGCTTTGACACATTTTTAAGTTTATTTTGTCGTTGAAATATTAGTGTGTTTTATATTTGATACTTTTTTATTGTCTCCCTTATTTTCATTAATCATTTCCTTTTTTTGCTTTTCTTCATCTTTCTCCATTTTCTTTTTTTTTCTTTTTTTTTTCTCACCATTCGCACCTCTTTCTTAGATTTTTGTTGTTAATCTTTCATTCTATTCTCCTTCTTTTGCCTTATTATATTTTTGAGCGGAACCCTTTAGTTTTTTAAACTTAACTTTCGTCGTTCTCGTTCTTTCTTCACATTTTCTTTCTTCTTTTCTTTCTCCCGAACTATGAAGACACACGGAACAGTTTATAATTAAAACGTCGTCTTTCTTCGTCTTCTGTCTTTGTTCTAATTCATTTCCTTCCACCCTTATTTCTTCTTCATTTTTCTTTGCACTTCATCATCATCATTATCATCATCATCATCTACTAAGTATTCTTCTGCTACTTCTCGGAGTTCATCTGGTTTTCATTTGTTTATATTGTTTACTCCCCCTCTTTTTGCTTTTTCAGATATACACTATTTCATAATGGTAATCTACTTAAATATCTTTCTTTCTTTTCTCATGTTTAGCTATTTTACAGCACTTTCCTCTTCCATTGTTGATTTCTTCTTTTTTGTTCTGCCTTGTTTTAATTTTCATATTGATAATTTCGTGGCTTTCTGTAATTCTTTCTTTCTGTTCTACTTTAATTTTGTTTTCCAATTTTTTTCTATTTATCTCACCACTTATTGTCTTTGGCTATTTATTCTTTTTTGTTTTTTTTTCTTCTGTTTTTCCATCTTTTGCTTTTTCCTTCATTCAGGTAATGTAGAACTTTTTCTTTTTTTTATCGTTTTCCAAGTAAGGCGGTACCGCCACTGATGCGCAGGGAGCTACATAAGAGAGAAAAAGGTTAGGCAGGAGCATAGTGAAGAGAAAGGATCAGTTATAGGGGTATAAGAGAAAGGGAAAGAAAAGGACGTGAACACAGGAGTGAAGACAGTTGGGAAGGTAAAGAAAAAGGAGAAGAACAAGATTCACGGGGTGATGTAGAGAGGACTGGAGTCAAGTAGATAAGAGATGTGAATTGACATTGAATTTAAATTCCTGGAGGTTGTAGCTGCCAGGAAAGCAATATATGGAAGGGCGTTCCAAAGGTAGGAAATGCGAGAAAGTAAGGTGATGGAGAAGAATTGTTGCTTGCATTTGGTTGACTTAACTGCAAAATAGTGAAACCTTCTTGCCAGTCTGGCTGCACAAGTAAATTCTTGTGAAGCCGGCACCAGAAGCAACCAAACTGAATATTTCTTTCTTTTTTCTTTCTTCCATTTTCATGTCTAAAGGTTTGTTGTTCTGAAAACGTTCTTTTTCATGGCCATTTCTTTGTATTATTATTTTAGCCTTCTTTTAAATTTCATATTGACAATCTCTTTGTTTTTCGTTTGTTCTTTTCTATTTTTATTTTCATATCCAATTTTCCCGCTTTATCATACCTTTTTATTGGTTATTTCTTCTTTTTTTATTTCTTCTTCTTCTTCTAATTTTCAATTTTGTTTTAAATTTCCCTTTTTTCGTCTTTAAGGTGATATAAAACTCTTCAAATTAGTTATTTCGTTTCATTCGTTTCTTTTCTACTTTCCCCCATTTGTTTCTGACCTGATTTTCTTTCATGGCATGTTTCTTCTTTCTGGTTGTTTTATTTCATTTTGCTCTTTCTTTGTGATCTCAGTCTCCTTTAGTTCCTTATACTTTTATTAATTTCGTTCCTGGTATATTTTTATGTAATATGTATCTACTGTCCATATATTTCATCGTCTTTTTCTGTTTACTTTCCGTATTTTGTTGATCTCTTCTTCCTTTCGATTCATTTAGACTTCATTCCTGCATCTTTTTTGACATTCTTCAGTTCAGTGCTTTTTTTTTTTTTACTCTTTTGCTTAACCGCTCAATCCCATTGTCGATTGAGAAAGTAATCGCTTTATTCTTCATTCAAACGATGTTATCATTCATCAGCCAATGTTCACTTTCCCACTCTTTTTAATGTACTCAATCTTTTCTTTCTTCATAAAAACTTCCTTCTTTAATTGTCTTCTTCTTACTTATCTTCTTTTTCGACTTCTCAATACAATTCTTGTTATTTCCGTCTCCATCTTTGTCGACGTAATAACATTCAATTTCCTTTTCGTTTACTGGTGAAAAACTTGACGTCATGAAATTTGGATTACCGTCCAGCCGATCAACATTCAGGTCTAAAAACAAATAATATCTTATGGCCGACCATCAATTTAAATGGCTGACGGAATCGGATAATGGAAAGTGTTACCTTAATGCCGTCTCGTTAAAGTTGCCAATACACAGTACATTAGTTCGTCAAACTTTTTCACTTGGTATATATTTATGACACTGCTTATTATATATTGATTCTACCAACGCAAGAAAAGTGGTAGTGGCTTCTCAACAAAAATTAAAGTAAAATAAAATGTATTTTTAGAAAGAGTATTAAAAAACTGAACAGACTATATACTTTCATTTTTTTTATTTTAATATCAAGAAAATAGGATAAAGTTATCGATAAAATGTAACAACATAAAATTTTATCTTGTTTTCAAGTTGTATCCTGACGCCGTAAGACTCACTTGCATTGATTTTAGAAATATTTCGCCGAAATAATAGTCTTCATCAAAATTTGTCTGAAACCTATTCTAATGATTAAGTCAATTTTTTAAAATGGTTTAAAGTGTACTTTTCAAAAATTTACTTTACGCTTAAAGTTTAAAAAATAAATCTCTATGTGCACAATAATGGAAGAATGTTTCATTTTGTACCTAGTGATTTAAATATGATTCACTTAATTCTTAATGATATTAAAATAATTCAATTTTGCCATAATGATTTTAAAATGTTTCACTTTCAACACAATGATTTAAAATGATTCCTTTTGTACACAATGATTCAAATTTGTTCACTTTATACTTAATGAATTAAAAATTATTTACTTTGTACACAATGATTTAAAATGGCTTTATTTGTATCTAATGGTTTGAAAATGATTCACTTAATACAAAACGATTTAAAACTATTTCACTTCATATCTAATGAATTAAAAACGATTGACTTTATGCACAATGATTCAATTTGTATGTAATGATTTAAAAATGATTTACTTTGTAGTTATTGATTTAAAAAGAATCCACTTTATACCTAATGATTTAATTTGTACATAATAATTTATAAATGATTTACAGTGTACACAATGATTAGAAATTTTTAAGAAAAAAGAAAAGACACAAAAAAAAAGTTGCTCTACGGCGGTGAGAGGGTGACTGAAGCCAGAATGATATATCGTTCTTTGGAAAATAGAAATTTTTGAAGTTGAATTATAGCTTCAACTAAAGTCTTAACTATGTTTTCGCATTAAAAGTAAAACTGAGCAAATTTTGAAATGTTTGCTTGGTAAACAAATACCGAATAACACAAAACGACCAAGAATAAATGGTGAAAACAGCATTATTTAAAATTCATACCAGAAACTCCCAAGAGAATAAAATCCAACCAAACAGTTAGAAAGTTATGGGGAGCGATGATCCTCAACGTCCTGAAAGAATATGAGCATATTTTTTTAATAATCGTTTTACTTCAAGGAAACCAAGACCACCAATGGTGCACAGAAGTTGACACTGAGAAATAAAACAAGGTACAGGGGATGTCAAAGAAAAACTAAGAGAAGAATGGACATCAAGGAAATAGAAGATGACAATTGACATTGCATTTAAATTTTTAGAGATTGTAGCTTATCAGGAAAGCAACCAAACGGAAGAGTATCAAAAACGTGAATTGCGAGAAAACAAAATGTTCGAGTAGATCAGGCAAATACAATTAAATATTTCGACGGTAAAAGAGTGGGACCTTGATGCCAAAATAGTAGCTCATGTAAATATGTAGTCGGAGAACTCGGGATAAAAAGTTCATCAGAGCAGTTAGCATGAAAATACTTGCAGAAAAGTCTGAGAAAAGTTACATTACGTCGGTGAGAACGTGTCTGAATGCTGGCTGCCAAGTTATAATTAATTGTATTGCAGATCTTCTTTTGGATTTTGTCGATAACCCTCAGGATGAATAACCACTGATGTTTTAATTTTCTGTTGACATACAAAACACATTTTTATCTCCTCTAACAATGCGATGCATACATAAAACATTCAATTCCTGATAAAATATTGCTGTAGATTCCGATTTTTTAAACTCATGAAGGAGTATTTTTTAAGACTTTTTATATTCAGTGTCAGATGGTTTTGAAAACTGGATTGTGAATGGGTTCGTGACACTTGTCATTTCACGCAAGGTAGTTATTCCGCAAGGTGTTACTGAATGTGAAATAATATGAGAAAAAGAAAAATATTATCAAGTAGCGAGAACAATAAAATAACATGAATTAAGAAGACAAAAATAATGATCCATTGCACTGAATTTTTTTTATCTTGGTATTATTTCGAACTATTCTTTTCATCTTGGTTAATATAGATGTTATTATAGACACGTTTCGACCAAGTACCCTCATCATCAGGTGTCCGTTGATTAGCTGATTTGGATTATCATGTTGATTATTGTGATTTATCCTGTGAAATCAGTTATTGTTCTTTTTTGTTGGATTTGGTGCGTCACTACCACATCCAAGGATTGAGCTAGGGGATACTGACAAATGTATAACCAACTGCTATATCTACTACGCCACTGTCCTGAAGGAGTATTTTTTAAGCCTTTTTATATTCAGTGTCAGATGGTTTTGAAAACTGGATTGTTAATGGGTTCGTGACACTTGTCATAATTTGAATTGACTTCTGACACAGCCAATCAACCGAGACCTGCTGATGACCAAACGGTACTTGATCGAAATAGTTCGGCATAATATCAAGATATTGAACATTTATCATCTCAGAAATAAATATGTCCGAACCTACCTACAAATAGACTCGTCCACACCTTTATAATATGGCTACCAACTCCGAGTGAAAAGTCACTGCGTAGCAGACTTGCTTCTGCTGCGGTTGACACTGTCAGCAATCTGCCTTCGGTAGAGGGTGCTCTCTGCTTCCGAGCAGAGAGCACAAACCCAGTCGTGGTTCCGCCGGAGGGCAGAACCACGGCTCGGTAAAAATAGACAGATTTATTTTTGGCCCGGCTATATGGCTGGGAACTCCCACTTTAAAATGACCATGTGTCACATCCGGCCTTGCGTGGGAAGGCTAGTGAATATAGTCACGCGTAGCAGACTTGCCTCTGCTACTGTTGACACTGTCAGCACTCTGCCTTCGGTAGAGGGCGCTCTCTGCTTCCGAGCAGAGAGCACAAACCCAGTCGTTGTTCCGCCGGAGGGCAGAACCACGACTCGGTAAAAATAGACTGACGTATTTTTGGCCCGGCTATATGGCCGGGAACTCCCACTTTAAAATGACCATGTGTCACATCCGGCCTTTTGTGGGGAGGCTAGTGAATATAGTCACTGCGTAGCAGACTTGCTTCTGCTGCGGTTGACACTGTCAGCAATCTGCCTTCGGTAGAGGGCGCTCTCTGCTTCCGAGCAGAGAGCACAAACTCCCAGTCGTGGTTCCGCCGGAGGGCTGAACCACGACTCGGTAAAAATAGACAGACATATTTTTGGCCCGGCTATATGGCCGGGAACTCCCACTTTAAAATGACCATGTGTCACATCCGGCCTTTTGTGGGGAGGCTAGTGAATATAGTCACTGCGTAGCAGACTTGCCTCTGCTACTGTTGACACTGTCAGCACTCTGCCTTCGGTAAAGGGCGCTCTCTGCTTCCGAGCAGAGAGCACAAACCCAGTCGTGATTCCGCCGGATGGCAGAACCACGACTCGGTAAAAATAGACTGACGTATTTTTGGCCCGGCTATATGGCCGGGAACTCCCACTTTAAAATGACCATGTGTCACATCCGGCCTTTTGTGGGGAGGCTAGTGAATATAGTCACTGAGTAGTAGACTTGCCTCTGCTACTGTTGACACTGTCAGCACTCTGCCTTCGGTAGAGGGCGCTCTCTGCTTCCGAGCAGAGAGCACAAACCCAGTCGTGGTTCCGCCGGAGGGCAGAACCACGACTCGGTAAAAATAGACAGACATATTTTTGGCCCGGCTATATGGCCGGGAACTCCCACTTTAAAATGACCATGTGTCACATCCGGCATTTTGTGGGGAGGCTAGTGAATATAGTCACTGAGTAGTAGACTTGCCTCTGCTACTATTGACTCTGTCAGCACTCTGCCTTCGGGTAGAGGGCGCTCTCTGCTTCCGAGCAGAGAGCACAAACCCAGTCGTGGTTCCGCCGGAGGGTAGAACCACGACTCGGTAAAAATAGACAGACATATTTTTGGCCCGGCTATATGGCCGGGAATACCCACAATAAAATGACCATGTGTCACATCCAGCCTTGCGTGGGAAGGCTAGTGAATATAGTCACTGAGTAGTAGACTTGCTTCTGCTACTATTGACACTGTCAGCTCTCTGCCTTTAGGTAGAGGGCGCTCTCTGCTTCCGAGCAGGAAGCACTAACCCAGTCGTGGTTCCGACGAAGGGTAGAACCACGACTGGGGAAAAATAGACAGACATTTTTTGGCTCGGCTATATGGCCGGGAATACCCACTACAAAATGACCATGTGTCACATCCAGCCTTGCGTGGGAAGGCTAGTAAATACAGTCACTGAGTAGTAGACTTGGCTCTGCTACTATTGACACTGTCAGCCCTCTTCCTTCGGGTAGAGGGTGCTCTCTGCACGGAAGTAGAGAGCAATAACCCAGTCGTGGTTCCGCCAAAGGGTAGAATCACGACTGGGCAAAAATAGACAGACATTTTTTGGTTGGGCCATATAGCCCGGAAATCCCAGTTATAACTGACCATGTGTCACATGTTTCCCTTACTGGGAGGGATAATTAAATATAGTCATTGATTAGTAGCCACAGAGTTAGTGAATGAGTGAGTCAGGACGCCTGCGAGATAAAGTACTCTCCAGTCCACGTTTACTTTTGTACTACGTTTTCCTATAATATACTATTCAACCTTATATCCGAGACCGTGTTATCTTTCTTTGGCATTTCGGTTATAACAAAATACAAATTAAATTTTTTGATGATCAAACTAGAAAGAAGAAATGATAAAACTATGTTACCAATCTTAAACTGCACTTAAATATATCAAATAGAATTACCAAGGAGGTAAGTTCATCAGAAAAATTACCATGAAAATATTTACAGAAAAGTCACAAGGAATCTACTTTACAACGATGGGGATGTGGCTGAGCCGAGATGTCAGATCTGGAACGATAACATTGAAGATACTTTGGCAAGAATCTATAAGTACATTGAAGAAGTTCCAGTCCATATGTGACAGCAATATTTAATGTACTGACGAATGGGAGACTTATAAACATGTGCAATATATTCAGGCTGGTAAAATTGTTTAGAAAGACACAGTGAACCAACTTTCCGAGCATCAATCATTACATTAAATTCAATATAAAATTTCCATTTCATGTCAGCGGAAAACATTAGCGCAAATATGTGCAAGGAGTTACTCTCCTGAATGTTAACATCGGCCATATTGATAGAAATAAAAAAGGATCCTCTCAGACGATTCATCTTCTTCAATGTGCCCTGTCCCTTCAGGATGTAGGCGATCTGAAGGGTTAGGGCACATAGAAGAAGAGGAAACGCTCAGACGATTGAGAGAAATAAAATCCTGTTTTGTATTCTCATACGACAGATCATGAGAAATCCAAATTCTCTATTTTAATTTCTCACGCTTGAACTTTAAAAAGCACTATAAACATAGCAAAGAGATGTAGAAAAGATGATATTAGTCGAATTTATTACCATTTCAGCCTGAATCTTCTTTTTTTAGTTGACTCATAATTTATAGAGGTGTACGTAACTGCCGAACATCCTTTTAGTCCGTTTATCCCATACAACTCAAATACTGTTCTAACATCAATAATGTCAGGATTAATATTACATGTATAACAACAATTCTTTTCCAAGAGATGTTATCAAGACAAATCTGTAAACTGTAAAAGTTGACTCTTGATCAACCACATGAGTTTAGATACATGTAATAACAAATAAATAATTTAGTTCTGCATAAATAGACTAAATCTGTATTTGATAATATTTTTCATTCGTGAATGAAAAAGATCCTTGTGATAATTCGGTTCACAATATTAATGATTTTAATGATATATCATAATACATATAATATACTTAGTTCTTACTTGCTGTTATTTCATTTGAATAATTTTATAATATAAAAATATAGAAATTATTAATATTTGTCTCAAAATATATATAATAGTTGATATTTGTCTCAAGTAAACTTAGTTCAATGCCGATCAGTGTCAAAGCATTGTGAATTGTTCGGAGTGCTGTCCTCATCTTCATTGGTATGTTTACGATGAGTGGAATTTGGAACGTTATCCTTTATTTGGATCACCGGGGTAGATTGTTCTCGTTACAAAGGTCATAGCACTTCCGGATGTCTTATTTATCTCTCTTTTAACTTTTTGTTCACCACTACAGAAGCCATGTATTGAACAACTTTTTGGCGCAAGTCACTTAATCTAAACAATGCTTTTATCAATTGGGTCATGTGTCCAATCACCCTAAGTAGGTTGGAGCGTACAACGACTGAAACGTCGTGAATATGATGAAAAAGGTGAGAACAACAGTCCAGACAATGTAAATAATTTCAATACCTAATCTCAGAAATATAGACAAGCATTGTGTATAACCGACCTCGATTGAGATCATCTATAGGTGTTCAAATTTATCGTGTTTATTTATTTATTGTAGAGAAATAATATTTGCATTCCATGTCTGAATATCTTTATATCCCTCCGGGGTTGTTCTTCTTTTCGACTGGTTTTCAGCCACGGCTAAAATACCACGTCTATCACCGAAAACTAGAGAAACCAGTCTGTCGGTTTATTTAACCTGTAGATCTATATTAAATTGTTTATTGTATTGATTATTTTCTATGGACTATCAAAATTCTGAAGGTTCTTTAAAAAGCAGAAATTAATTTTAGGATGTAAGAATATTTTTAGATAATAATGATTTAACAATAGAAGTTTTAATTAAGTATTTATCAGGAGAAAAAGAGATACATTCATACGTTTCCAAAACAAAATGCGTGTATTTGAAATAAGATCCTAAACGTAAATCGCAATTTGGCTGCGCGATTAAAATTATCGATCTATTGTTTATTACATAACAAGTATATCTAAGCTTGCAGCACGTGCTATTTCTACTCATCTGGGTACTGCTTAACTTCAGTGATCGTAAGGGACCCGGTGTGTCATCGTGATGTGGCCGTAAACCCATTATACCATCCGCATATCTAAGCAGCTGGCATCCCTAAGCAACACACATCTAAGTACTGACCAGACTCGATGTTGTCTAACTTCCCTGACCGTATGGGAAATCGGTGTTTCCTGGTGATATGGCCGTAAGCTCTGCTAAGAGTTAATTGATTTGACTGATTGATTTGTTTTATTTATTTTTTACATCTTGTTTTACTACGACTTATCCGCACTTTGTGCGAGGTAATATGAATATAATATTGAGCGGAGGACAGCAATGATTTTACAAGATAGAAAACCTACTCATAGACTGGAAGAGAAGAGATGGATCAATATCCACCCGAAGGGTATTTGCGCATAATTAAATTTATCGAACCCAACTGGAATTCGAACACGCCTCTTCGATTTCTCATATTGAACCGCTCACCAGTATGCCACACGCTCATTATTTTACTAAGCATACTTTGTGTATATATATACATATATATATATATATACATACATATATATATATATATACACACACACACACACATATATATGTATATATATATACATACATATATATACACACACACATATATATATATATACATACATATATATACACAAACACATATATACACAAACACACACACACACACACACATATATATATATATATATATATATATATGACAAATTTTACCACCCCATCTTCTTATCTGCATTTAACTAATTCTATTATCTATGGAATACAAGAAAATTGAATGTACATAGAAAATGGGAAGTAATATCCGCAACCACCTTTTATATTGCCGACCTTGAGTTATGCGATAAGAATTATGACGAACTGGAAAAACTTTTAATAACAGTTAAAAGCTTTAGTGACGACGGAAGAGTAGAGATTGGCTTGGATAAGTGTGCGAAAGAGATATTGAAAAGAGGCAAAGATGGTTATAGGAACTGTGATAAATGCGCAGAAGAGAATGTATAATTCAGCCTGTCGCCTCCATAACTGCTACCATCGAAAACAGCTCATCTAACCTTGATCTAAAATTTATCATGACTACGTTTAAATCAATGCAGGATATAGTGGATTCAAACGGAATAGCGACAATAGATCTTATAAATCGTTCAATCTTACCTTAGTGAAAGATCAACATATCTTTTTTAAAAGGTTTTAGAAGCACGTTTAATGCAACGGTTGCTCACTCGTAGTAACAAATCTGGAGATTTCGACCTACTAGGACATGTGAATAAAGTGTATTGCATTCACTAAGAAGAAAATTCATTGGAACTGTGATGATCTCACAAAGCTCATTTATATAAATAAATAAACGGCAAATTGTGTCTGTCGGTCCGTGTGTCTGAAAATCCTCAAACTCTGACTACACTTTGATCTACATAGATATATTCTAAAATTTTGGAACCAGTATGATGCCGGATTGAAAATATACATGCCAACTTGTGCTTCACAACTCAGCATTGAGATTTGTGTCCGGATGAGAAGGGAACAGTTAAAAATACAATTTTTAAAATAAAATTTTAGTGATCTTAAAAGCTTATAATTTAAATTGAGTTTAAAGTAACACAAACATTTTGTAAGTTTTAAAAAAATTATTTAAAATTTAGTTTAATATACTTCAAAACGTTTTGAATTGAGAAAATCAGTTTTATTTTTCAAAATGCTAAGACAACATACTTAAAATGTGAAGATTCGTGAGGTGACGTATTGAAGTACCACAGAGCTTGTGATTTGAAGAAGTAAACTTAATTGAAATTCCACGAATATGTGATTCGAAGAACCCAATTTTCAGCTTGCATTTGGATTTCAGCCCAAATTGAACTTTCGACCAAAATCGGAGTTTTAGTCCTAACTGCTCTTTTGGTTAGAATTGGACTAATAGGCTAAATCAAAGTTAAAGTGCGGTTTTTAAAGTTTCATGAAGGAAATCGAGGAACTAAAAGTTGTTTCTTCATAATAGTCATTGTTGTTTACAAAACTGGACGAGATTTTTATTTGGTTTTGAAACTTTTATGACAGTCTTTCTAGATTTGTCTGTGTTGCCGATTTTCAAACAGATGGCATTCGACAAAGACATAAAAACTTACATAAATGAATTAGATTTTTCAGATGTCACCTACACCCCAAATAAAAGTACATATAAATTATACAGAAAAACCAGTGAGAAACCATTTTATATACAAACCTCTTCCAATCACCCGCCATCAATAATAAAGTCGATACCACAATCAATTAACAGCAGGCTTTCCGACAATTCTTTTAGTGATATTCAATGAAGCCAAGAAGGGCGATAAAACAGTTCTAAAAGATAGTTTATTCGAGGCAACAGTCACATACCCTTCGCACAGCACAAATGCCAACAAGAAAGAGAAACTGTTCAACGAATTGTACAACAAAAACATAAAAGCAAATGTAGGAAAATATTTATAATACTCATGAAAAAACTCTTTCCCGCTTCAAATACTCTCCAAAGTAAATTCAACAAAAGACGCAGTAAAAATTATCTACAGTGGCACAAAGAATATGATACAAATAATAAAAGCACTAAAGGAAAACACTCAGAAAACAACCTTAACAAATTAAATTTTATGAATAAAGAATATATATATATATATATATATATATATATATATATATATATATATATATATATATATATATGGGCGTGCTAGCCAATACGTTACATTCACATTCGCAAAAGTATTTTAAGTAAAAGAATGGGCGTGTGGCATATTGGCTAGCGGTTCAATATGAGAAATCGAAGAGGCGTGTTTGAATTCCAGTTGGGTTCGATAAATTTAATTATGCGCAAATACCCTTCGGGTGGATAGGGATCCATCTCTTCTCTTCCAGTCTATGAGTAGTTTTTTTATCTGGTATGTTTTCGATAAATCATTGTTTTATCCGCTCAAATATTAATTCAATATTACCTCGCACAAAGTGCGGATAAGTCGTAGATAAAAAAAAAATAATTAAAAAAACAATTCAGTCAGTCAAATCAATTAAGTCTTAGTAAAGTTATGAATTTGTTAGTACCCTACAGAGCTTACGGCTACATCACGACGAAACACCGATTCTCATACGGTAACGGAAGTTAAGCAACATTGATTTTGGTCAGTACTTAGATGTGTGACTCTTGGGGATACCAGGTTCTGTAAGCTTAGATATGCGGAATGTATAATGGGTTTACGGCCACATCACGACGAAACAAATATTCTCATACAATGACGGAAATTAAGCAACATCAAGTCTGGTCAGTACATCGAGTCTGGTCAGTACTTAGATGTGTGCCGCTTGGAAAAACCAGGCGCTCTAAGAATAAAGAACGAATGTTCTTTGACGGCGATTACAGAAAAATGTAATATATATATATATATATATATATATATATATATATATATATAAGAAACATATACACAGGAGTAACTGAAAGACCCTGGAAACAAAGAAACTAGGCTAAGAAAACATCTTTTACATACAATAAATAGGCGAACAACACAAAACTTTCTAAACATATCTGAGAGATTAAAAATGAAAAACAAAACACAAAAGTTCATGAAAACTAATGATAATTACATCAACCTACAGTAATCAATCCGAAATCACCAAACTTGCTTAGATGAAAATAGCTAAAATTACTTTCCAGAACAAAACAAACTACCAAATAAAAGATCAGAACTCATCTGAAGATGTAAACACGAAAACAAATTTTTAGTATTTAAAAATCAAAAATTGAAAACGAAGAATAAATGAAAATATAAAAATAAAATCAAATAGACAAAACCAAGTAAAATAGATTAATCCAAACAAATAATTAAGTAAATAAAGTAAGTAAATAATAAGCAAATGAACAAACCAGAACCATCAAAAAACCGTTAGCATAATGCAATAGACAACCCACAATGTAACAGACAACCCACAATTCAATAGACTACCCACAATGCATCACTGACCTGCACATATGAAAAGTCGAGAAAAAACACAAACTCACATGGTCTGACTAATGTATTTAGCATTAAACAGACTGTTGCATTTGATTTTTGACTTCAATGTTCACTTCTATATTTACACATGCTATATCCCTGATATTGATCACTTTAGCCAATATATATATAGATTATATTAAAGCTATATATATATATATATATATATATATATATATATATATATATATTAATGCAGGTTTCATTGAATAATATAGACAAGTTTTGTCTATTAATTTTGTGTAGGATCCGTTCATACCGTCTGATATACTTGATGGTGATGTCGTTGAAAGACAACAAAAAATCACAGTATTTGTTGAATTTTTTATCGGGTCTAAGCTTTCGGCTCACATAAGCCATTATCAAAGAGTAAATATTAACACACAGTAAACATAGAACATTTAAGCTATTAACAATAAAGATAATTGAATTGAAAATATAAGTCCATCCCTACCGTGGCGGATGGCCGAAGACAGTGACAAAATAGTGGTGTTGTGGTCCCTGGTCTGATTACAGACATTTGAGTACGTTATTGGAAATATCGAAATTGATTGTATTCAAACCAGGTTTAAATTGTTTAATGTTCAATTATCTTTATTGTTAATAGCTTAAATGTTCTATGTTTACTGTGTGTTAATATTTACTCTTTGATAATGGCTTATGTGAGCCGAAAGCTTAGACCCGATAAAAATTCAACAAATACTGTGATTTTTTGTTGTCTTTTAACGACATCACCATCAAGTATATCAGACGGTATGAACGGATCCTACACAAAATTAATAGACAAAACTTGTCTATATTATTCAATGAAACCTGCATTAATGAAAAAATGCTGCCAAAATACACACAATATATATATATATACAAAGAAAGAGAGATAGATGTAACTAAAGATATATATTTAAATTCGATATTTCTTGATTATTTGAATAATATTCTATTAAAATAAATTTACGAAGTACCCAAGTAGTTTTGTTCACAAATAAACTTTTCTTGATAAATATATTACTTTTTGAAAATAATCTTGCATTTGGCATTTTAAAATTATTCCCATGAATTTGTTATAGCTTATCAATATAAAAAAAACTTCTAAAATCTTTAGAAAAAAGAAATAATAGAGTTCTAGGTTATTTTCTATTTTTTCTTACAAATTTTCTCCGTCTCCGGTAGAAGTTATAACTAAAATGCTATCTAATTTTGGTTCTTCTGGTGTCGTCAGCTTAACAAAAATATTAGTCATGTTCGAAATATCATACATGGCGATCATTCTTTATGTGATCGTCCCTCAAGACTCTATTCTACGTCATACGCTTTTTCTGATTTTCATCAATGATATTCCTGATGTTTTTAATTCTCCAAGTAGGCATCTATGCCGGTGACACCACCATTTAATCCTGTTTTAATAAAAGATTCTGCCAAGGCTGACAAAGTAAACCTGGCCGTTGTACTTCCATAGAACCTACAATCTGTGATTGAGTGGGATAGGAAATGGCTCGTAAATTTTTATGTCTCCAAAACGAAGCTGTTCTCCTTTAACCACCATAGATAAACTTTTCTGTCTATCATCAGAATGGATGACGCTAGTATCCAAGATAGCAACCCATTTTGCCTACTCTCAAATACTATCAATTGGAATGACTAGATTAAATCTATAGCTTTACTCAATGCTAAAATGGTTGGGTCACTGTGTCAGAAATTTTTTCTCGTCATAATCAATTTTGCACTTTTATAAATCTACCATTCACCCTCGAATTGAATATCGTTGCCAAAGCTGGTCGGGCGCTCCTGCTATTTATCTTGAGGTTATCGACAAAATTCAAAGAAGGATCGGCAATATAATTGATCCTGACTTAGCAGCTCGCCTTCAGTTACTTTCTCATCGACGTGATGTGGCTTCCTTCTACAAGATTTTCATGGCAAATGCTCTGACTAGCTTTTTTCATTAGTTCTCAGACTACATGTATTTATTCGAGCGAGTAGATTGGCATTAAGATCCCACCCTTTTATCGTCGAAATAGTTAAATATAGCCGCCTCTTCTACTCTAACATATTTTTCTCGCACGTCCGTTGGTAGAACTATAGACTAAACTATCGCCCGGCTCACACTCCACCCACGTCTATTGAACAGGTGAAGCGGCTCATCCCTTGTTTCCTGTTTATGATGCGGTTTCCGGTTTTCTCTTTTCCAATCTTTTCTCTCTTTTCTTTTCTTTATTTTTGTTTTTCAATTGGAGTAGATAGACTAAACTATCGCCCGGTTCACACTCCACCAACGTCTATTGAACAGGTGAAGAGGCTCATCCCTTGTTTCCTTGTTTAGGATGCGGTTTCCGGCTTTCTCTTTTCCAATCTTTTTACTCTTACGTAGCCCCCTGCGCATCAGTGGGGTTATCGCCTTGCTTGGGGTGATTTGATTAAAAAAAAAAGAACTGCCTACCGTTTGATTGCTTCTGTGATAGCTACAATCTTCAAAAGTTTAAATGTAAAGTCAAGTACCATTCTATAAAAAATAACATCGCTAACTGTGCCCTCGTTTTTGAGATGATAAAAAGTCTACGAAAAGGAAAGTTTTGTTTTCAAAACCAGCTTGAAGAGGCATGGGCTCTGTTAGTCAATAAAAACACAGCAATAATGTTATACGTGTAGCACGTTTCGTGCCGTAAGAATCGTGATGGTTGTGTTGTCTCAAATGATGAAATGAAGCATGATGATTATTTTGCACATTATTTTAAGATGGTCATAATATTATGACTATATAATAAGATGTCATAATAATAATCATTATTAATAATCATTATTTTAAGATGGTCATAATATTATGACTATATAATAAGATGTCATAATAATAATCATTATTAATAATCATTATTTTAAGATGGTCATAATATTATGACTATATAATAAGATGTCATAATAATAATCATTATTAATAATCATTATTTTAAGATGGTCATAATATTATGACTATATAATAAGATGTCATAATAATAATCATTATTAATAATCATTATTTTAAGATGGTCATAATATTATGACTATATAATAAGATGTCATAATAATAATCATTATTAATAATCATTATTTTAAGATGGTCATAATATTATGACTATATAATAAGATGTCATAATAATAATCATTATTAATAATCATTATTTTAAGATGGTCATAATATTATCGGTCAATTACAGTACAAAAATGAAGTATTTTCGAGATTATATGCATTCCCGATTTTTTCCTTCTTTATTTGTTTATAATTCTGAGATAATGTAGTATTTATATGATTTACATTGTTCAGACTTTGGGCCGCATCGTTATTGGCATGTTTACGACGATTCAAACGCGGCCTTGTGCAGAGTCAACTGGATAACTTTGGCCGAGCTTAAGTGCTCGGATACCTCTTTTGAAAAATTGCGTTGTACCACACCCCGCTTATGTGAGAAGGCAGATAAATACAGAGTGATTATACTGACTAGCAGTGTATCTACTTCACGCAGCGAGCGAGTCTTGTATTTATTGATATACTATTATTCCAAACCTCCATTTTGGTGATTACTGAGCGGTAACCTTTTAGGGTTTCAACAAAGAGAAAGAAAAAGAAGGAAACGCGGCGAAATTGGAAGCTGGACCCTTAGCAAAGAAAGAACTGCTAAGGGTCACAAGGAGTGAAAACGTGTGGAGAGCCATGATCGCGTGTGTCTTGAAGGGACGCTGCACATAAATGATTAAGTAGCCATGCAAAAATAAAAAATTCTACAGACTTATTCAGCCACTGCAGCTATACTTTCCGAAGGGAAAACGAGATCTTTTTTTTTTAATCGTATCACCCCGAGCAAGGCGTTAATACCACTGATGTGCAGAGGGCTACGTAATAGTGAGAAGATTGGAAAAGAGAAGGCCGGAAACCACATCCTAAACAGGGAACAAGAGATGAGCCTCTTAACCTGTTCAATAGACGTGGGTGGAGTGTGAACCAAGCGATAGATAGATCTATCTACTCCAATTGAAGATCTATCTACTCCAAAATACCAGAATTTATTGTCGGTTAGTGTAATCTTAAGCATATAAGATACACAGATGACATTATTTTCATGTTCAACTCGAAAAGGATCTTCTAGACAAGAGAGGAAAGCGAGACAATTGCACCAAGCATAATTTGCAAGAAGACAGATTGAAGAGAAAGATGCTAGTTACGATTTGGAGATATAATTATTGAGCAGGTGAGGAAGTTCAATTATATGAGAGGCGTTTTAACATAGGATAGACAATGTGACACTGAGATTCGAACCCTCATTGAACTAACAAAAGAAACATTCCAAAAGCTAGTAAATGTGTTTAAAAAATATGATATTCTTTAGTAACAAAGAAAACAAGCTCTGGGTTGACATATGACATCCACCATCTTACATGACAGTGAATACTAGACAACACCACACCACGACAGAGAAAACTAGAGGCAGCAGAAATGTGATTCTACAGAAGGATACTGAACATCACATGGACGGAGCGAGTAAGTCTTAAAGAAAATAGTTACTAAGAACAAGGAAAAGACAGCTGAAATTTATTGGACATAATATAAAGATGAAAGAATTAGTAAATCTAACTCGGGACATATTTAGATAAGGGGACACAGTAAAATTCGGAGCGGGATCCTTATCAAAGAGAGAACTGCTAAGAGCTACAAGGGGAAAATGTGGAGAGTCATGATTATATGTGACCTGAAGGAACGCTGCATATATATGAATTAACTTTTTTATATTAACATTCCATAGCACTCATAAATCTTGACACACAGGTTTAAGTTTTTTTAAATCTAAAATGTTTCCAAATTAACTTTTAGAATATTTTTTCATAGCCTTTGTTAAACTTTTGCTCCTGATGTAATATTAACTGCATATTTTTAATTAACATTTTAACTTTTTTCTTTTTAAAAAAATTGTGATGGTTCTTTTATATTGCGAGTATCTAAATTTCTTTCACGTTAAATAGTTATGGTGTTTAATTATAAGAATCATGCCAAACATTTCAAAAGCAATTACATTTTTAATTAATGTAAAACGGATAATTAATTTTGCATCAAAAGCAGAGGTTTACCAAACAGAATACCCCTAAAATGAAATTAAGCAGCTGACATCGAATCTTTGCACTTTTGAGTAAGCGACCTTCTTCAATTCATAATGTGTTTTAGCATTAAGTAACCTGCAAAGGCTTGTTAAGCCGTAATAAATCAGTCAATTAATGAAACATTGATCAACAAAAATTCAATTTAATAAACAGTGAATATGATTACATTAAAGTCCAATGATTTAAATGTTCACTACAAATTTAATATAAAACCGGCTTATGTTATATATATCCTTTTTATTGTTCTATGTGCCATCTGTTTTCGGGACGTGAGCGATCTACAAATTCATGTCTTTTGTGAGTAAAATTTGTCTTTTAATTATCACTCTTAATATCTATTCTGCCAACCATGTACACAGGTTCTTTAAGTAGGTTATGCGCTGCTTACCTTTGTCTCTCTTGCCTTGAATATGTTTTATGATAGTCACATTTTCCTCTTTCTTTGTTATGTATCTTAGAAATGGCAACTGTTTTCCTTATGCTATGTGTAAGTGTTCTTTTTGTTTCCATTTTCTCTAAAATTGTATCGTTGCCAATCTATTTTAATCTATGGTATTTTCAGTGTTCTTCAATCATATTTCTCTTACCTCAATTCTCTTTTTCATCTGTGATCAAATTATCCAGTATTCGCTGCCTTATATAAAGACTGATATGACATCACAGTTTAGTTTCCTTTGTTTTTAAAGCTTAGAAATTTTCCCGATTCTTAGCACTTTGCTGGGCTTTTGGAAGGCATTTTCTATAACAATGACTTTTCAAATTTTCCACAATCACTTCCTAAATATTCAAATATTTTTTTACATTATTTACATTGCACGCATTATTGTTCTTATTTTCATCCACGACGTTTCGGTTATACACTCTGGTTTTCTTCAAGTGATAAGTAGATATACTTTTGAATTTCGAAGGAAACCGCCTATTAAATCCACAAAGACAGACTGTTCTAATGATACTAATCATGTCCTTGGATATTTCAGTTTTAATTAATAACTCAAGCCTTCTTCAGGTGCTAGGAATTTCAAACCGAATCCTTTATGAAAATCACTGGGGTATATCATCCATGTGTAAAGCCTCAATTGGAATTCATGAGTTATCTCCCTGTAACTCTTCAAGTTGTTCACCACTGCTGTAGCCTGGTTTAAACTCACAACTCTTTGCATCATGTCACAGGAACTAACCAACGTCTATATCCACTGGGCCATTTGTCCTTAAGGCCGAAACGTCTTACAAATGGCAACATAGATGAGAACAATAGTCCAAATAATGAAAATACTATAAATCTCATCTCAGAAATGTAGACACATACTAACTCAACTTTCCAGGTCTTTGTTCCCTCGTATGCATTGAACTCACAAGTCACTATTTTGTAACATTCAACAAACGCTTTATCCACTGGATCATGTGTTCTAGTAGAAATTACTAAGTGAATTTTTGGAACATATAAAACGAATATCTCGATATCTTTTTTTTTATCAGAGCTCATATTATATTTTTGTTACTGTTGTTTTTCTCTAGATCTCTTTATTACTGGTTCCCATATTGTATTCACGTCTATACTTGGAATTAGAATAATCAACCCTCGTAGAGTAAATAAAGGTTTTGGTTCGAAATACCGGAGTATATCACCTAAATATGACCGGAGTGTACAACGGCGGAAACGTCGTGAATATGACAATAACGATGAGGAACATAGTCTGAAAATTTAAATAATGCAAAGAATACAATACTTAATCTCAGAAATATTGACAGATTTGAATATTTCTCCTTGATTTTGGTGATTCCAATTTGTAATTCGAATGTTGGGCTGTGCCTTTTGCAAACAAACATACATTTTGGCTTCTTATAACTGATGTTTCGTAGTATCTTCTAGTGTCATCTAGATATGTAACTTCTAATACTCTCAGAATAGCCTAGCAGTGTAGGTTGAATAATTCCCGTGAGACAACACAACCTTGTCTTATTCACTAATATTAACTTTTCATTTTTCTTTACTACTTTATGATAGAGAAGACACTTCAAATTTTACAAAACCAAGACCATACCATATATATATACGGGTATATTCTTGGTTTAGTTATAGATTCACCTATTTCAGTGGTTGATAATTACCATAATAATCTTGGAATACAAAGATAACAAGTTCCATCACTGATGTTGACTCTATCCAGAAGTATTTTGGTAGTAAGTATAATCGTCAGTGACGAACAATAAGCAGCACTTTAAGTTCTGATCAATCAGATGATGAGGAACACATTGACCAAATTTAAGCACTTCTTTGAGTTAATGAACAATTTCCGAAGTGTGACGTTTATTGAATTATTTTACTGTAAACTGAAAAAAATCATGAGAAAGCCCTCAGGATTTTTCTCAGCAAAACTCATCTATTCTAATGTACCTTTGGATTCTGATACCACATTTAGCGTCATCTATTCTAACACTTCTCACATAGTTAATAGTCAATGCTCGATTCATGCTGTTCTGCTTACTACCGACTCTTGTAATCAATAGTAAGATTATTTTGGTGAGGAATAAGAACGAGTATTGTCAGGCAAAATATATTCCTGAGATAAAAGTTGCTACGTTGTAAATGTTACCACTTAAAAAACGTCAAAGAAATTAAAATATATATCTGAATTTACAGTAAAACCAACATTAATTTGAAGAAAATTATAACTTTACTGCCGGTAATAACAGTCTAAAACATTACACAACCTCTCCTTTGTTGTCTTTTACCTTGTGCGGGTTTATAAGTTCTATTATACATCCAGCCTCTTGCCAATTATCAAGTCCATACAATGTTAATATTACATTCATCGTGGAGTATTATTTGAAAAATCCCTTTTGAATATATTTCATCGCCCCACTGACATATTTCTGGTAGTGAACTTCAAAAAAGTCATTTGGTTTCTTTTATATCTTTTGTCTATTTTCTTAATAGTTTAATTTGTTCCCCTCTTTCATTTTTGCAACTTTAGCTTGATCTTTGGAAGTTCAGTCCATGAATTCTTAGTGTTCGCTTGCCTCTCATTTAATATTTATCACATCCTGTTCATGACAAGTTTCTTTTTCTTCTGGTTCTTATCTTTCCACTTTCTTTTTCTATTTCTTTTTTGTGTCTTCCATCATCGCTGTTCTTGAGTCTCTGAACACCTTTCTCCATCACTAAAATACTTTAAGATATCTTCTTTACTGTCAGAAATATATTTCTTTAAAATCTATGACATTCTTTAGATGTCTAAAATGAACACATCTATCTATCTATCTATCTATCTATCTATCTATCTATCTATCTATCTATCTAATCTGTATCACACACAAAAAGACGCCTATTTTTAAAATCAGTGGATCTGTTTTTCAAGAAAGAATTTTGTCCTGCAACCATCAATAATATAGAAGAAGAGATTTAATTAAAATAAGTGGTGTTAAACTAAAACCCAAACTTAAATCGATTAACACGATGAACATAAAAAACATAACTTTTTTTGAGAATCGACAAAATGTTCTTTATTTAGATAAATCCGTTTATTTCGCAAATGGAATGCATTCGCCCGTAAAGTAAAATAGCAAGCCCTAAAATTGCACTGAGGCCTTATTAGTTGTATTCCAGTTTTTTACAATATTTAGGAAGTTTCAGGTAAAAAACAACAACTATTTTCTGAATAAAACAAAATAAATATATCCCTAATATATCGAAATTTATTCAGTTTCAAAAAAGTGTGTGTATATTTTTACATCTTCTGGTATTGACTTAAACTTATCTTTGTTTCATTGGCTAGTGATGAAAAATTGTTAACTTTATACATATATTTTTATTCCGTATTTTACCTTATCCAACGTTTCTCCATTAATCATTTAGATAGAAAAAATTTGAATTACATTTATTGATTCATAGTAAAAAGTAATATGTACATGTTTCTCTCTCACACCGAGAACAATATTGAAGCAAATATGCATGACAAAGTGGGAAAAGGTTTTCTGGTGACGCGTTTCGTCCTTTGGGGTTTATCGGAGAAAATTTTTTAGGCTAGTGCGACTGTACATGAACATAATTGAGGGGACATATTTAATTTTTTTTAATGTTTTTCTTTTCGTATATAAGCTTTTGATATATAATCTTTTGGTATATTATCTTTTTGTTTCAATCACTTTTGTTGATAGGCATGCGACACTAACGAATAGAACTGTCAGGAATAAGGAACTACTATAAGAACTAGGGCGGGAATTCATGGATGACCATTCGACATTTCAATTTAATTTTCTACTAATATATATGCAAATAATTATAAGTGAATACTCGTAATTGAGTAGATTCACCGTTAAAGTTAGGGAGTGCAGAGCATTCTTTCATAAGATTCCTGAGTAGCTTGTGCTAATTCATTTAATCACAACTAACGCCACCTTAGCTATGATTCATTATTTCATATACGCATAAATACGCACTCGCATTTCTGCTTTTGTTTTTTAAATCTGATGGAATCTAGAAAGGTGAAACGCGTAATCAAATCTAGTTTCAATGAAATGTTCCCATTTTCTAAATTAATTAAAGATTTTGCGACATTTCCTTATCCTATTTTAAACACCAATTTTTTTTTATCCGATTTGTTGCTTTCGTCATTTTAATAATTTTAAAAAATAAAACGTATTCGCAACATATTTATATATAGCATAATGATAATCAATGTATACTTTCTTAATATGTATAGGAAAAACTACTAAAAAGTTGTAAGTTAAAATGTTTTTTGACAGTATCTATTAATTTCTATTATATATATATATATATATATATATATATATATATATATATATATATATATTTGATATTTTAGACCGGCCTCGGCCATTCATCATAAATCAAAGAATTTGTTTCTGATGAAAGGCTGAGGAGGCTGGTTTGAAATATCAAATATATATAATTATAATTATATATAATTATAATTATAGAAATAAATAAATACTCTAAAAAAACATTTTTAATTTACAACTTTTTAGTAGTTTTTCCTATATATATATATGTGTGTGTGTGTGTGTATCGATGTGAGACTTTGCATAGAAAAGGTGCAAATAGATATTGATACTTTCTGAGGATAATCTATACAGATACATAATATATACATTATATGCAGAAACTTGAACAAAAAAAGAAGGGAACTGGGAAATTGATCCTCACGTTTGTTACGGCATGTATTTGATTTCTGATGCTAACGCTTACCAAAGTTTGTTTTTATTCATTTAACGCAAACTGAGAACAGTTCAGGTTTATACTGCAACTATGCTGAAAAAGACCTTAGAATGTTTGGAAGCGAATGCATAATCCGACGAAATCAACAATTTGATCAGATTCAGTTTGTGCAAAAACACGATGACACGTGACTTTGTGGTGGCAAAACTTCCGACGGCTTCCAAACAGTTTCGCTTACCTAATTACCATAACAAGGTATGTGGCAATACTTGATATGATTTTTGAGACACTTTTCAACGGTTCCGATCGCTCTTATGGACTTCCAATTCACGAAACATTAAGAAGTTACCTTTCAAACGAATCGACTACAACGAGGTTTGAATCTTGCTGTCATGGTTGGAAAGCGAACGTTTTAACCACTCAGCCACGATCTATATATAGATGGTTACTTGCGCATATACGAATATGCATTATTTCAGCAGCCGAGACACAATGTCAATGGCTCTATCCTATTTATTACAAGCCTAAGCTTCTTCTGACAATAAACATACGTAAGACAAAATATTAAACAGTAATAAATATGTGTACTGGAATTGGTAGATATGACCCGATTTTCTTCTAAAATGAATTTCACCAGATACTAGTCCTAAAAACCACTCGATATAGAGGGTTACAGAGCAATAGACTCAGTTTATGAGAGATAGGGGGAAGATAACGGTTGAATCTGGACTGTAGCAGGTTAGGATTCTAGTTATATTGAATTGTAGTGATCAAGAAGAATTGAAGGTCGATCATATTTAGAGAGAGGAAAACTTACATAAAATGGCAGCTGGATGCCCCACCAGGAATTAGATCGATTTATACAATATATTCAATGATACACAGAAGAAAAGAACGCGTTATTGCTTTCTTTATTATTCACAACAACAAAAAAAAAAAACTTTTCAGTCCGATGCTACAGTTATTCGCAACTGGGTGTCCATGCCCGGAGTATAAAATAACGTGTCATCAACAATGTACGTATTATGCTTACTATGCAACGGAGCATTGATTATCTTACGTGCACGACGTTGTTATGGTTCAACATTCTATAATGAAATCTTTCTTGTTTCTTTGACATAAAAGCACAGAAATATAGCGAATCTCCGGTAAGATATTGATATTTGCTTTTCTAACCGGCTATATTTTAGAGGATGTTATGTTCATGATGTTAATATTCTCACAAATACATTGACACGGAACGGTTATCTATTTTTATTCGCGAAAATTCCAATCTACTATCAAATTAAACACGGAAATATGCGAGGAAGTGACATTTTCTTGTATTGTTTAATAAACCTTATCATCTGAAATACGTGGTAATGCACACATGCACACTCGCCTGCTCATATATATATGGCAAAAGTATGTATACAGCAAATATTATATCAATATTACAAGAATTATAGAAGTGTTTGTATAATCAGTTCAAAACGTTTTGTGTGCACGTTTTTTTAATGACAGTATACGTACTTTTGCACCACTTTGTATGTACACTTTTGTGCAAAGCAATTGAAAGAAAAGAATAATGTCTCCTTAGGATTTTCTCTGATCATGTATACGTCGTCTCTTGGCGTTATTTTTTCTCTTCAAACTGCATTTTCCTTTTTAGGTTTGAATTGATGGATCCAGTTTGTTTCTTTGTCTTGATGACTCGACCGATATTTGAAAGGTTGACACCAACAATATCCACGATCTCCCTGTAAGTGCAACGAATCAATTTTATACGCATCCTTGGAGTAATATCCATCGTAGACAATAGCAGTCGGACAACTAATTGACAGACGAGACAATAGTGTCTGGTCGTGATAAAAATTTCACGCAATCACTGACGACGCACTACTTTTCAAGGCCAAACGAATTTCATCATAAACCCTGAAAATAGATTTATACTAGCATCATAGCCCGTGCAACTCAGAACATTTTAGTAGTAGGAGAAGATGTCAGTGAGATGAGTAGATGGAAATCATTTACAGACACTTGATTTTCTGCATGAAATATTTAGCGAAAAAAAGCTTTATTTTTTTAAATTTGATTTTCTGATGTATGAAATATTAAATCTAAAAAAAATTAGACTTAAATAATTAAATTAACCATTGGCACTTTTTTTACATATTTTGTTTTTCTTTGAAAAAATACTTTCTTTTAAAAATATTTCTTTTGTTTCAAAATTACGGGGAAAAATATTCACATATTTTTGTTGACCAAATTAATTTTTAAAACGTCGGAATAAAAATTAAATATAAAGGCTCATTTTTTTTTAATAAAGAAATATCTTAGTCGCGTTTGACACGTGTGATTTGATTTCTGTGACATAATTCAGCAACCATGTTAGATCTTAGATGTTTTACAGAGCAAATGTAAACAATCGCCTCCATTGGCCAAAAACTACGAAAGAGAAAATTGCTGAAACTAAAACTCAAAAAGTATGTGTCGACCTGGCTTCCCTGTAGATATGTATCCCTAAAATTTTGAATGGCGTAGCTTAAAAAGTGTAGGCGTGCAAAGGGAACAGCCACACACAGATTTACAAACTGCCTTTTATATATATAGATTACTGCACACCATTTTAAATAACGTAATTTTATGAAAAAATAAAAATCGATTACACCGTCACTCCAGTCAGTTTAAAATTGATTGTGTGGTGATGAAAGGAAACTAAAGCAGGTGTTTCAATTAATTTGCTGGAGAGTTTATATATATATATATATATATATATATATATATATATATATATATAATAACTAAATAGACTCTGTAAGTATGAGACCGTAAATTTATACTAAAATAAACCTCCGAAAAAACCATTAACAAACAGAAATCCGTTACAATCCGGTGTACTAAGACGTCGGATAAATGGGGAGAAAAAAAAGAAACCCGCGGAACAAGAACAAAACATTCAATACTCCGCAGTAAAGAAAAACCCCAAACGGAACCAAACACAAGAAAAAGTGCTCAATACAAAGTACGAAAGAAAAGATACAATAGTAGAGCAAAAACACACAAAAATCTAGAGTGAGCCAAAACCTACCGCGGTTTCACACTACGGATCATCAGGGCCAAGGCTATATATATATATATATATTACATGCATGCACCTATACACTACTGCTTAGAAATCATTTTTAGTACTTCTGAGCCAAGCTCTCTTTCTTGCGCGTGTAGTAAACGGAAAATTGAGAGTTTCGTTCGTTTCTTTGTCATTAGCAAGCCTCAATCGAACCTTAACGACACTGAAACTTCATCGCTAATCTTTCTAGTTTTGCTGAATATTTCTGGCGAGGTGTTTTTTTTTTGTTTTTTGTTCTTATCCTTCATAATTTTCAACAGAATTTTACCATCATATTTTGATAACCTTTTGAATGTGTATTATTCTTAAAACGCAGTAAAATGTTTACATATCTGCAGTTGAAATAATAATAAATATCAATAAACATTTTTATTGACGAAAAAGAAAAACATGACGGCAAAAAACTTGAGAGGATTATTAGCAGTTACCTCATAGATTATCAGAGGTTATCTCACCTGAGGATGACATAAGGAAATATATGTAATACTATATATATGTGCAACCTCATATGTATATTTATTAATTCACGTCATTATATATATATATAGGTACATCTCTTACATAACAACGAATCCAGCATAGTATGATTTAAAAATGTTCAAAACTTAATAAAACAATCTTTTTCTATCAAAATGTTTATAATATTATGAAGAGGAAAAATCAAAGTAAATTTTATTTATTTTATAAAAATGTTTTAATCCCCTTTAACATGTTCGAAATTTTGGCAGAAAATTTTCTTTTGATTTGGAGTTAGCGTGGTCGAAGATAATTAGGTAACTTTTTATGTAACTCACTTTTTCGGTGACAAACACATTAATTTGGAAAATCTCGCAAAAATCAAATAATTGTCGGATTCTAATGAAACATTCAGTACTCATTCACAAATAAATAAAATTACTTTTGAAAGTATTACTTTTTTAAAAATATTGATGAAAAAAAAAATTTAACTCTGTTACGCCCACCTCAATAAATGCATGAAATTTTAATAAATTTTAATTTTCTGGTATTTTCTTTTTTATTAGTTAAAAGCGGAACTCATCAGGAAATATAAATCATGTATTTTTTTATTTAAAATTATGATTCACTATACGAAAATCTGCTCCGAAGAGAAATATGAAAAATGCAATAAAACTTTGATATAATTTAATTTGATAAGCTTTTAATTGCTGGAATGAATAATAAAAAGTAAGTACATTATAGTCTGAAAAAAATGTTTGATTAATAATAAAATTTTAAAAGAATTGTTTTCATTTTTTTTTATTATAAATAATGCATAAAGTTTTAAAAATATTTTAAAAATCTTTTAAAGAACTGATTCGTTTTTTTTTTACTAGTTAAGAATTGATGATTATACTGCCTATAAAAAAAATTAATAAAGATTTTATCACCCCGTATATTTTTAAAAAGAAAAAATAAATAAATTATTTGTGCAAATACGTTCAAAGTTATAAAGTACGATGTTCAAATTTATAAAGTACGGTGTTCCATATGGGTCAAAATGATTTTATAAGTTAACAAGCGTTCTAGGTTAGCAAAACATAGAAGAACGGAATTTCAATCTTACGATATTTTATTATCTACGTTTCTAAAATTTTTATTTATTCAGAAGGCATATTCAAATATCTAGCTATAAATCTAAACTAAAATTCTATAAAATATTATATAAGTGCTGAAATTAGTATGTTAAATTTTTAAATTCACCATTTAGTTAACCCCCCCCACCACCACCAGTTAAAATTTTTTATCACGATTGGTCACCATACATTGCGTTTCTGTCAACATCCCGTAGCAGTCATCTGTTAACACCTCCATGACTTACATAACAAAAAAAGGGCTACCGTATTTAATTTTTTTTTATTGTAAATTTCTGGGAGTAAGCAATTATTAATTGATTGAAAACAGATAAAGGTAAGTTTTAATATTAAAATTTGACTTAAATAACGTGCCAGCGCGGTATATTTTATTTTTTCAAGATTTTTAAAAACAGGAATTTGGCTAGTTTACGTTATGTGTCAATCAATAAAAAATGGCGGTATCTTTTTAAAAATTGAAAAAATTTTTAAATTTAAGATTTCAATCAATATACTTTCGGTTAAAAATACACCAGTATGTTTTGCTTACTAGAATTGTTAAATTTAATTTCTTGCCTTTCAATAAAAAGCTAATTTTAAAGCTTGAAGATAACTTATTTATTTTAAAAATTTCAATTTAAATGTAGGTATAGAAAAATGACTGGACTCCAGTGGAGGTACCTATATATATATATATACATATACATACATATATATATATATATATATATATATATACATATATATATATATATATATATATATATATACAAATAAATAGATAATGGTCATTATTATGTTAAAGAGAATATATATTCTTCACTAATCGACGACATTATTAGAGCAAAAGATAAGATAATAAGCCACATTTAAAGAGCAACCACGCAGTTACAGCTATCATAACTGGTAATAACGTTTAATAAATGGTAAATAAACCCGTAAAAACCTTATTTAAATACAAAAATAGTCCGTACAAAATTATTCCGTACTAGAAAAATCAAAATTAAACGACAAAACTGGCTCCCAAACTCGAAAAAGAATCAATTTCCTATATTCAAAATTAAGATTAAATATACTATTTCAGAATAATTATATCATACACAAAAATAAACTGTAAGCACATAAAAGATCTAACCCTACAATCATGCTAAACAATACTAGGAATTTGATTAAATATTTTTATTATAGAAGATTAAAAATGCTATAGAAAAAATAGATCTAATAAATCCTTAAAGTAAGGTCTAATACCCACAAAAATATCTAAATAAATATAATGAAAAATTAAATGAAATAAACAGGCTTACAAACTATAATCTATGAAAATTAAAAATTAAAAGAAAAAAAAAAACAGTCCTCTAAATTCAAAATTAAGATTAAATATACAAATTTAGATAAATTATAAAAAACTGAAAAAATACAAATTTGCATTTACCTTCTAAAAAATACAAGTTTAGATTTTCTGGAAATAACTTCGCCTAAATACAATAATACTCCACACTTGAATAAACACCCCTATCCCGCTAAAATAAAAATATAAAAATAAAAAATAAAAATAAACAATTCTATAGAAAAGATCAAACTACTAAATTCTAAAGCAAAGTTTAACATTCCGAATTAGATTAGAAACCTACCCACAAAAACCATACTTAAATGCAAAAATATTCCGTACTGAAAGATCAAAATTACAAGGAAAAAACACCCCACCTCCATCACGTCTATCTTAAGGAACCCTGAGGAAGACAGCCCCGCCACTAGATAAAAGAGAATACATAAAATCTGTCTGGTAACAACAGACACCAATTAATTAAACACTAGCTAACCACGACGCTGTCCTAAAAATTCTTAAGGTCAACAAACCAGATGGGTTCCCCAATCACAAAACAACCCCCCCCACACACAAAACTGACCAAGTAATCAACCCCCCCCCCACACACCACGTTCTTCGAAATTCTAACCAAAAGATATACCCGACCAATAAAAACGTACATTCCAACAGATAATGCCATTAATCAACCATTTAGCATTTACACACCAAGTTTTTCAAAAGTTTAACGGTCAACACGGAAGGCACATTCCCTTCATTATCAATAACCCCAACAATCCCCACAACAACAATTAACCAAATATTGACAGCGGATGATTTTAGTTCTTGCCCATTCCTCCTGATGAGACGTTGGACACCCAACGTTGAAACAACCATATGATTGTAGAGGACATATACAGAAAAATTATGTGCATGTTCTAAAACATAATTTATAATAGATAGATAGATAGATAGATAGATAGATAGATAGATAACGGTCTTTATTGTAATAGAGAGGAAATTTATAATATCATGAAAAACCGTCAAGGCACAGAATAAAGTCATTTACTTCTGTTTCAGAGTTTATGCAAAAGCTTTTGATAATGTATGTAACAAAGAACAATTTAACTGTTAGCTATTCTGATTTATTTGAATATTAGAACAATCTAGAACTTTTGTTGAGAGAAAACAGCTTGCATACATATAAACTAGCTGCATAGCCCGGCGGTACTCGGGTTTTTTTCGTGGTTGAAACGGTAAGGTCAAATACTTATTCAAAAAGCTCTAGTATGAGGTAGCCGTGACGCGTAAGTTAAAAAAAAATCGATGTAAGCATTGGTTTTGTTGTATTTGTAAAATATGATTCATGCTTAGTCAAATTTGCTAATAAACGGGAATGATGTATGTACAATTGGAATAACGGGGGGGCGGTCGTTACGGGAGTCAGTAATGTGACGCAGAAGTAGATGCATTGTCTCTGAAATGTCGGATGGGTTGGCACTTTTGGAAAAAACGTGTCATGCATATGATAAGATAGAAATTACAAAAAAGACCCAATTATTGTTGGGGTACATCTAAGTGTTTCGGGAAAATAAACGATCGCAAAAAAAAAACTTTTCTATTAATTTTTGCTGCACCCGTTGTTGAAATTTTTGTTCGCATATCAATGCATCAGACCTTGATCTACCAGTGACACAATTTAGGTTGACTTTGAGTGAAGCGTCTTTAAGAAATAAAAGTGCGCAGAAATCCATCTGAAATTATGTTTGTCGTTGATTTTTGACAAACTCTGTACATTGATTCTAAAAAAATTCTATACATCGAAGTTTCGGACCTTGATCTACAAGTTACCCGATTTAGATTGAATTCGCAAAGGTGTTTCAGGAGAAGACTTTGTAAATTCTAAACGTTTCGGCAATTTCTGCCATATCTTGAAAATCATTTCGAAAATTATTTTCGTACATTACAGATTCATGTCAAGGTCGACAAATGACGCAATTTTGGTTGAAATCAGACGAAGTGTTTTGGATAGGTAGGGTTCGTTAGAATAGAGACACACAAACACACACAGAGACAGACATATTCATTTATATATATATATAAAGATACACCAAATTAAAAAGATGTGTAAGACAAGGGTGTGTCATCACAGCAGACTTATTCAATCTTTACAGTTATGCAATGCTGGGAAAATAAGAATTCCTACCATGATTCATTTGTGGCGAAGCAATCTTAACAATATTAGATATGCAAACGATACGGTTGATAGAAAGGAAATTACAGGAGCATCTGCCGATGATAGTACAAATGTGAGGAAAGGAATAAGCATCAATCAGAAGAATTTATAATATATAGTTGTCAGTAAAAATAAAAAAGCGTAATGTGCGATTTACAAATTGGGAATACCGAAATCAAGCAAGTACAAAAAATTAATTTTAAAAAAATATCTTAATTTAGGGTGTAAAATGCAATACCGAAATCAGAAGTTGCATTGGGGTACTGAATGTTGCTTTCCAAAAGTTAAGTAAAGTATTGAGAAACAGGACAAATTCGACTAATATCTATACATTAAAATATATATATATATATATATATATATATATATATGAAACAGTAATGAACTGTTACGTATTATCGATCCTTCTATATAATAAAAAAATGCTGAACTATCTTATCACATGAAAATATATCCAAGGAAACATAAATATGGTTCGAGAGAAGGATGTGGAGAATATCATAGACCGCAGAACAAGTGGGAAAATACTTTTTTTTGTAAAAAAACGAAAATAAAAGGGTATTTTTACTATGAATCAGAAAGAAACACTTGAAATTTCTAGGACACATAATGACGAAAACGGTTTTAGAGAATTTTACAATCACAGAATTTAGTGAAGAATTAAAGAAAAACAACTCATAACTTACGTAACGAGCACGTGTAGATGGTTGGCGGGACAGGGATTATGAGAGGAAACAAAAAGACAAACTTTACTGAGATCTGCAAAGGACAAGAAATACTCAAGAGACATGGCCGCCAACCTTCTGAAGAGGCACGAATCATACAAACAGAAGAAAAAATAAAAAAATAATAATCCCAATGGATGTTATTTATTGTCATTTTTCTATTTCTTTAATGAGAATGGGAGTGTATATAAGGCATTTTTAGATTCAGAATCAACAGCTATTTTGAGAATTTTCTGGAGATTGTGGGCGAAGAAAACAACCAATATACGGAATAGAAATGATTGAATACTTAAGCAGGACAATTACGCCAGCAAACGCACCCTTAAGAGTCTTTACAGATTTGAACCACCTATATTCATCTGAGCTAACTTCATTTAACATTTTCCCTTCATGATAAGTCGTAAAAAAGAAGAATTAAAAAAGAGATGTTTTGCTGATATTGGTAAAGAAAAACAGGAATGATGTATGAATATATATATATATATTTTAATTCAGATACTTCAATCCAAGGGAAAAAAGCAGGAAGGTAAATTCGAAAAACCCGATCCTAATTAATTAAATCTATTTAAAAAGGAAAAGTAGACTAATTTTTCTCCAGTTTCTGAAAGGATTTTTCTGTTGCTGAGGTGATGTGTTATCCCCCGTAGGGATCTTCATATCGAAATGGCCATTCAACATCTTTGAATTAATCCTTTTTAATATATATATATATATATATATATATATATATCAGGGAATATATTACCGCCATCTTTCTATCTATATAGATAGAAAGTGGGAAGTAATATCCGCAACCACCTTTTATATTATCGACCTTGAGTTATGCGATAAGAATGTGAACGAACTGGAAGACTTAATAACTGTTCGAAGCTTTTGTGACGAGGTAAACCTTGAGATTGACTTGGATATATGTGCAAAAGACGTATTGAAAAGAGGCAAATCTGGTTATAGGAACCGTGAAAAAAATCAGAAGAGAATGTATAATTCAACATGTATCATGCGAAAATAATTCTTTTCGGAAACATAGTTTTATAAAGAATCAAGCAACATAAAACTAGATTTAATGACATTGAAAAGAGGAAACGCTTCTTATAGGAACCATGATGAAAGCGTGGAAAAATGTATAATTCAATATGAATCCTTTAAAAATGATTCTTTTTTAAACACCTTGTTTTATAGAGAGTTAAGCAACATAAAATTGGATTTAAAGACATTAAAAAGAGGCAAAGCTTATTATAGGAACTGTGATAAAAGCGTGGAAGAAAATGTATGTTTAAACATGAATCATGCGGCAATGATTTAATTATCAGTGACATTGTTTTATAAGTAAGCAACATTAAACGGATACTTATCAAGAATAATTTTCGAAATCATATTGAATAATCGGATTAGCATGAAAATGTAGACAGATAATATAAAAAAAATTTGATAAAAGCAAAAATAAAGACGTCATTCACTTGTTTTATTCTAACAAGATGCATTCTAATTATAAACAATACAAACGTGAATTTAAATATAATTTACTGCTACATTAAACGTATTGATCCTAACAAATACCATAAATTAACTATACCATCTATTATAAAACATTTAAAAAGTCTTATCTAATTTTTAGAAGTAATTCATCAACTAAAAAATCTAGCCATGTAAAAATAATGTTGTTTATGAGTTCTTATGCCTATTGGGGATCGTATCTCCAACACTAACAAGCAACAAACAACATTCTTAGATTGGCCACACATGCACAACATCCTCTGGTCATTTGTCAAATTTGTGTGCAGTTCGTTTACATACAGATCAATATATAATAAATTATCAAATAAATTATCAATATATATATATATTGTTATTACAATGGTTTATACAAGCATTATATCACTACACGAAAATTTTCATGATTCAGAACAATATTCGTCTTCAGGTGATGTATTAAAATAGATGGTTAAAATGATTTATTTTGAAAATATGATGAATTCATGGTTATTTAGAAAATTAGTAAGTGGTAGTTAGAGAAAATACTGTGGGATCAAAAATGAGAATTATATAACCATCTATGTAAATGGAGTTTTAACATTTGGGTCGTGAAAGAAGCAGGATGGCCTGGTATCTAGATATTTCATTTTTTAATTTTGTCTGGATAAGATATATAGTAGGATCATAAATTTCGAAATAGGTAGACACTAATTTTTCACAGCAGAAGGGATTTTAGTTTTTTTATTGAATATTTCTTCTTATATTTTTATTACTTTCGTTATTAAATATCCCAGAGTATGATAGTAAAAAAAATACTTTCTACTTTCATTAAAGCAGCTTAAGTAACTAAAGCATTGAATGTGTTGCTTTGTAAAAGACCCCCTTTGTTTTCATATAATATTTCATTTTAACTACCACTGGTTATTCCGATGCATTTATTGTGTCAATTATGACAAGTTATGGGGTAAATTTCTCGCTTTATTTTCTAATAATTATTTGTTTTATTTTTTAGTAGTTGTAACAAGTCTTATGTTTTGCTGAAATAGAATATTTTAACTGTCGCTATGATAGAATTGGTGGGTAGAAAATATTCATTCATTCGTTGGTCCAGAATGGTCTACTCGTCTATTTTTAAATATTTTACAAGCCTTTTGTTCTACGTTGATGTACTTGAAGAGCTTAAAAGTATTTTCAATGTATCTCTTGTGTACTGAGTGAAACAAAACTGAGTGTTAACTTCCAAGTATTTATTTAAAATGTATTTAAATTGTATCTGATATATGTGATGTAAATGACTACTTAAAGATTTTTTAAAATATCTTAAAGAAATTTCTCAAGCAAAAGTTTTTCAGACCCATAATAATTTTTTACTAAAAAAACGATCAATTTATTACCTATAAAATCAATGACAAGAATAATTAATTGACTTTCTCTTAATAAGCAGAAAAAATTACATCACTTTACGTTGTCCGTAATTTTTCTTTTCCTTAATCATCTAACTTTTAGAATACTCAAAAGGTTTCTCGATTTCAAAATTTGAAAATCTTTCCTACACATTATTTTTTGTATACATATAGGTCACGAAGTATAATTTCCGCATTTATACAGTTACGTAAGGAATATATATATATATATATATATATATATATATATATATATATATATATGATAAATACATGAAAAAAACCAAATGAAAAATATTAGTTTTATGCATAAATTCATTTTCTATGCTTTTAAATTTCAGTTATAAACTATAACAACTCTACAATGATTAATGACTACACACTCATTTCCATTGCATTAAAGAGCAGAAACGCTCCTCGTCAATAAATAATTTACCTGGATTTATGCTTTTCGATCTACTTCAGGGTTTTCACAGGAAAGGAAATTTTCTTTACTACCAATTCTATCTGGACAGGTGAATGTTGAAAGCTGAGAATTTATTTTATTTTTTGTATTTTAGCAAATCTCTCCAAGCAAGGCAATAACGCCACTAAAACGTTAGTAGTTACTGCGAGTGAAAACAAAACGAAAATTATTTAGAAGGAATCGTAAACTCAATTCTAAATGGGAAACAAACTTTTACTCTATTTAATAAATCGGAAGGTACATTAACCGGACGATAGGCAAACCTATCTAATCTAATTTTAGGAGAAAATAAATAATAAATGGTTAAATAAATTACAGGATTCCGGCAGATATGTTACATATCTGAAATTAGGGGAAAAAATTGAAGAAAAAATGAAGTTAGACAAAATTAAGAGCAATAAGAGGGCAATAGGGTTTCAGGTGTAGGATTGGCATCAAATATATACATTTTGTTATTGAAATTATGGATCTGTGAGCTGTTTAATAAGTATCAACTTTCAATTTAGTATTAATGTTTATACCTCCTATCAATTAAAAACACCAAGAAAAACATTAAGAAAATAGATTTACTTTTGTTAAAACATGGTCTTATTTATTTTTAGCTAAAACGTTCTGAAATATTTTTAAAAATGTTCTAAATCTTTTATAAAATGCGTTAAAAAATGTTCTAAGATATTCATTAATACAGTTTCAAGGTCAGTTATATCTCATAATATACTAGTAACGAGAGATTTATCAACATTTCTGAGAAGATAAAATCAAGTTATAATTCCCCCAAGGAAATTAGTGTAAATAACAATCTTAGAGATAGATTTTGAACACAGATTTCACAGCCTCTGTTTTGTATTCTGGTGCGCATTACCCGATATAATAACTCTGTCGCCATGATATTTACAAAACCATTCCATTGCCTAAAAGGAAATACGAATACCTTTATCTATTCCTGCGAGGATTGTGGTTTGTCCCTAATGCTATCGCGTCATTTTCTACAATTCGGAGTCAAGAGAAAATGGAGAATATAGATAATAATAATAACAACACAGAGGAGATTACTTGCTATTAACAACAGTGCCGCCATAATTGCTCTGTTTGCTTTCTGTTGTTAAAGCAATGTTTCAACAATAAATGCGTTGCTTCATTGTGAGAACCTGCCTTAGAGAAACATTTGCATCTATTCAACGAAAAACCAATGGTCTTTATCTCGTAAATAAAGAAGACTGCGGGTGTGTGTCTTGCTGCATCACAGTATAGACTCTACATTGCCTTAGAATAAAAATGATGAAATGTATGTTCTTTAACACAGGGAATATGTTAAGTGTGTTAAATCCCATTAGATTTTTTAAAGAAACAATTAGTACGCAAATGTTTTTTTTTCTGGTGAATAAGTGCTTAGCTGCAAAATAGCGTGCAATATCGTATGCAGTAGAGTACATAGCAAAAGGATGAGCTAGTAGTTTTCGACCTACTGCGTTATGTAGCCTAACCTTAACGTTCACTTTCGCGCAAATATCCTTGCGCATGCCAAAAATCATTAGATACTCCTACTAAACCGATTTACATAAACGCGGATAAATATCCTTTAGAACTGATTAACATCCAATCCAACTTCTCATTCAAAAACATCAAAAACATAAAACCACTTCACTATCTTTCCGAAAAATGTATAGATATTTATATAAATAATAATAATAATAATAATAATAATAATAATAATAATAAACTGTCAAAATATAAAGACCTGGAAATTGAAATAGAAAAGCTGTGGAAATTGAAAACAAGAATCGTGCCAGTGATAGTAGCTGCACTTGAAATTAAAAAAAAAAAGGAACAAAATAACACATTGAAAGAATCCCTGGAAACCCCAGCTTAAGAGATATACCAAAAATTGTCTTGTTAAGTACAGCTGTACACACTAAGGAGAACTTTGTCTATGTAACGCTAGGGATGGTAGGGAAGATGGAAAAAACATGAAATGGGGCCGTAACGACACACCACGACCTACCTTAGGTCTTCCCGCAGACTTGGTAGGTAGTGAGACCATAGCAGAAATATAAATATGATAAAAAATGACATAATAATAATAAAAGAATTTCTAGAGATTCGTCATCGTCTATGGCCTACAAAAAAAACATGACGTTGAAAAAACGTGGCGTTGAAAAAACGTGGCTTTGAAAAAACGTGGCGTTGAAAAAACGTAGAGCTATAGTGGAAGGCGGCTGTTTTAGAATTTGTCTATTTCATAAATAAGTAAAGCAACAGAAGGCAACACGTGTAGATAAAGTAATGTTGGGATTATTGTAAGTAACTTAACTATAGACCCTTCAAAATTGGTAAGGCCAAATGAGAAAATTTTAGTGAAACCATTGTTAGAATGATTCTTTTACAAGAACATATAAACTCTTTGCAAGTTATTTAAAGCCAGAAAATATTTATTTTTTATAAAAATAAGAATTTAGCAATACTTACGAATTCACCCATATCTGGGGAGAAGAGATGTGTTCATACCGTTCACAAAGGTATTGGCGCGTAAGTGAATATGGCGAACTGAAACCGGAATTCTGCTCTCTGATTTCCGGTCCTAAACATTATATCACCAGCACCAGTACATCTAAGCTCGTGTAACCTGATATGGTCATCCATCTATCCACTGACTAAACTCGACGTTGTTTGATTTTAGGAAACGTACGAGAACCGGTGTTTAAACGTGAGCAAGATATTGATTGGGTGTTATGAAGTAGAACTCAGAGGACATTAGCCTACAAATTATATTCATATAAGAAACCCATTCGAAATTGTTATACAGACTTTTGAGAATTTATGGTCTGCTTGCTATCCATGCGTCCATGGCTTAGTGAGTAGCGACTCCGACTGACACGAAATCGGTTCAATTTCAATCCCGACCAGAAGCAAGTGGATGTGGCTATCTACACTGATGAGCTGTGATACTGCGAAACAGGCTTGTATGTGGATAACAAATATATATATATATATATATATATATATATGAATAAATAGAGAGATAAGTTTAAAGAACTTTCTATTCATTTCCGTCTTAGTGAATTGCTTTCTTTAAAATAAAAATAAGCGACCCATGAAACATAATGTATATATATATTCAGGGTGTATCAAAAATACTTTTATAAACTTTGAAGTCAAGTTCCTGACAGTAAAAAGAGTAAAACGTCCATATAAACATACGTCCAAAAGTCTGTTGTTGTATATCAACACAACAATTCATACAAATGGCTTTTCTTTTTTTTTTTTTTTTGCTTCTCCACAGGCATGCACCCGTCAGATCATTGATTGGCGGACCACATACGGTTTCGCAAATCCTCATGACACGTTGATAAAGCGTCTTTACATTATTAATGTCTGCCTTTGGTAGAGGCACAGATAAAAATAGAAGGTATTGAGCTCGGGGGAACGTGAAGGCCATGCAACTAAAATCTCTATAAATATCTTCTTTAAAACATGCTGAGAGAACGTATGGACCTACCAAACAGTCACCTAGAATTCCAACCCACACATTAATCGTAAACGGATGGTAATGTCTAGCATGTATTTTACCAAGTGGATTCCGATCATACCACAAATGTTGGTTGTGTAAATTTGTTATTCCATCTTTTTTAAATGTTACCTCATCTCTAAACAAGATTTAAAAAAAACAGGTAAAGGATATGCAATAAACCATCGGCCAAAGTTATCTCGTGGTGAGTGATCAGAGCGCGAAAGACGCTGAAAACGGTACGAACACAAGAGCTGTTCTTGAAGTACCCTTCATACGGTTCTATGTGATGTACGATATGCTAGGGTCACTTGACAAGTGCGGATAACTGGTTTGTCACAGACGGCCTGTAGGATGTATTCCTCACGGTCAGATCTTCCTCGATTCATACTTTGTAGTGTCATAGATCCTGTCTCAGCAATGTGAAGATAAACAGCAGCAAATATCCGAAGAGTCGGCTGCTTTTAGACTGGAAGCGTAATCTGATAAATCCGTGCAGCCTCTTGTCTATTACCATTCGCGTGGCTTCCTGCTCACGATAAGAATATTCGAAATATCATTGTCAAACGGATTACTTCTCAGTTAACTGACTACTGCATACGTTAAACATTGAATAGGGACTAGTCAGAAATATATACGAATGATAAATGTAACCTAGTGTTGTGGCCTCCTTCTTATAAAGAGTTTATATTGGACTCTTTCGCCCAATATAATATTAATAAGAGAAGAGGCCTTGGAGGAGCAGTCGAATTAATTGAACGCTGAACAGCCGACACAAACACCAGTCAAGTAATACTCTTCTGTTTTATTTATTATTAAATATACAATAATTCTATAATACATGTTCTTTTATTTCTTAAACCTTTCACTTGATCACAACATCTAGCCTATATGTCAATAAAGCGGTATTTACCGTAATGTTTCTTTAAAGTTAATAGCTAGTTAAAAAGACATGGAACATATGTTCATGTGGTCTTTTGTCCTTGTTTTGTATAAAATACCCGCCTTCAATATTTATAAAAGTATTTTTCATGCACCATATATATATATATATATATATATATATATGTGTATGTATATATATATATATATATATATATATATATATATATCCCGAAAATAGTAGCAATTAAAAGAAAATAACTTAAATCCACAAATAAAGTGGAAGCTAATAGGCACAGCCAGGACCCCTAATAACTTAAGAGAGAAAGGTAATTTATGTTTAACAGAAAAATTAAATTTTAAAATTTCAATATCAGAATGTACTTCTGAATAAACGTAGAGAGATCATTAGTATGTGTCGTCATAGAAATAAATATAAATTGCAATGATTATCTTATTCTTCTATTTCTAGACAGTTAGCTTTCCTCTCAACCTACCACTACTAATCCAATGGTCAAGCCACATACATCACACTACCATGGAAGAAATTACTACTAAGATTCCTCTAGCTTAACCTTATAGAATTGCCAATATACGGCAAACCCTTCATTTACTAGACCAAAGACCCAGCATTAGAGTTTTTCTCATTCTTGGTTTAAATAGAGTTTAAATGAATGTCTTTAGCAGACATGTTGAAAATGACTATTTTCCCTTTAGATCACTGGTGCCGCTTAAGCACGAATTTACACGAGATACTAGATTAGCAACTAGGTCCCACCCTTTTACAGTTAAACAAATAAGATCTAACCGTAAATTCTACTCCAACAGCTTCTTTTCTCGCGCTTCCCGCCTGTGGAACTCCCTTCCACAAGTCTGCTTTCCCGACAGTTACAATCTCCAGGTGTTTAAATGTAGAGTCAATAGACACCTCCTATCACACTAACTCCCAACTATTCTCACAACACTCTCATCTACCCAACCCTCATTCTCGGTATCCTCACCCGCCTATCACCCACCCTCTGTTATTTCCTATATTTAATCAGCCTTTCTCCACTCTACGTATTCCCCGGCACAGTAGTGGCAGTGACATGCCTTGCTCGGGGTGAAACGCTTATAAAAAAAAAAATAAAAATTTTTTTTTATTCTGAATATAAATAAATGTGGGATGAAATGGTCTAGTCATCCATTCGTGGTTCTAAAGAGGCTGCTTCGGGCTAGGAGAAGGGTGTTGGGTAGCTCAGTTTTGGACAGGTCGCTTTTTCGTTTAGTGTAGGTATTTTAGATAAGGATATATGGTATTTTTCGTTTTTTTATGCGGTGTCAGTAGTTTTCAGTTTACTACTACATACAGGTGGACGGAATTGCCATTGGTGGGGCGGGGGATTTATTTTCACTTAATTGCTTTTATCTCTACGGTTTTGTTCATCTTATTTAATGGACCGGCTATGTATATTCATTGCACTTTTTCTATATGTGTGTATATGTATGGATACATATTTGTTATCTCTTTATTGTTTTATTTGTTATTATTATTATGTTTTAGTTTATTATTATATATTATTAGTATCACTCGTAGTTTAGATAATCTTTAGGACTGTATTTTAAATAAAGTATTTTAATAAATTGTGTTTTCCTATTGAGAGTTATTATTCAAACTATAGTTAGAATACATTACTCCTAGTGGTTATAATGTATGTTGGGATATTTGGTTTATTTTCTCCATAAATATTCCCTATAAAAGGTATATTTTAATTTATGGGTAAAAATTCCTAGTAACGTTTCTAAGAACAAATTATATACGTCGGTTTCGATCTAAAGGTTTTTTGTTGCTTTATTTGTTACTTCATTATTACCTTATTTTTTATTTTATTAGCTTAAAAATCAGTAATAGGATAATTTCTCCTTTTTCTTTCTTTCTTTTTTGTGGATTTCCCCCTTCTGTTAAGCCTATAAAAAGTTTCTCTATTCCTCTAGTCATATTTTTAATTTTGGTTTTTTCAATTATTTTAAAATTTTTTCAAATTAGCATTAATTTTTAAATTATAGTAATTGTAATTATTTTTTCAAACTGTATTAAAATTATGATATAATATTATTTCAGTACCGCAAATGTATCCCAGTATACTTGAAATTAAATTTCATAGTTAAATGTTTCCAGATTTTTTTATGAAAACAGGAGCTTTGAAACGCTATTGGGAGGAATGGAGGCAACATTAATTTTTTGTGATACGGTATTTCCGGTCATCGTATCTTCTTTGTCCTCCCCGTTCTCTTCTGGATTTTCATTCTATCTTTGTCTGTTTCCCCTTTTTCTTCCTTTCCTTTCCCCACCTTTCTTGTTTCCTTTTTCTTTTTCTTGTCCTCGCTTCCTTTTCTTTGGAGTTCTTTTTCGAATGAGCGAGATTGTTTCGTAAATAACCGTCATAAATGTCTGTCCTAATATGGACATCTGATCGTCTGTCTAAAATTAAATAAAAGAGAAAGAAGTTTTTTGGGGGGATGATATTTCGATTGCCTACTCTTGTACCATTTGGATCTGACCAGCCGCGAGAATAACATCAAAGCGGTGAAATATTTATTATCCATTGTAATAATCGAAAAACCTTTATATATATATATATATATATATATATATATATATATATATATATATAGATAGATAGATAGATAGATAGATAGATAAGCTTTTAATACAGATATGATCAGAGTTTCTGTTTGAACGTGCAACATTATGTCGCCATTTCGTGTAAATACCTTTGTCAAAACTGCTTATATTTACATATGCTGACACAGATATTCATCGGTTTCTCCCAAAAAGATAACATAACTTAAAAATGCACTTCATGATAGCTCTTCCTATATCCCCACACACACACTCTGTCTATATATATCTAAACACACACACCCACACACACACACATATATACTTTGCCCTGACGATCTGTAGTGTGAAACCGCGGTAGGTTTTGGCTCGCTTTAGATTTTTGTATATATATATATATATAATGAATTATTTTGAACATTATTTTTACCGATATTATTTTACGATAAATTTATCGTAAAATAATCAGGCCGGTAGATATAAATATAAAATACTGTTTAATCAAAAACAGAATATCTACTTAAATACGAGTATCGGTAAAAATAATGTTCAAAATAATTCATTACAAATTGTCGGTTGCTTATAACCAAGTTTCATTAAAATTCGTTAATTCCCGTAATATATATATATATATATATATATATATATATATATATATATATATATATATATGACTGTATGTATGGCTTTGTATATGTGAAAGTGTTCAGTTCGATTTTTTTCACCCCTCACAAGACAGATGCGAATTTTTATATTCACCACTTAAATTTTTAAATAACTCTCAAAGTAGTTGCAATATAACCAGCTTACTTTTGGCAAGACTGCATCCCTCTTCTAAAACTGACAATTTATTGACACACAAATGCAAGAAAAGCACATCAAAATGAGATGCATCTTGATAAATAAAAAGTAAGATCATAAAGTTTGTAGCATCGCATCTCAAAAACATTTTTTTAAATGTATTTTAAAACTGAAGCAACCAAGTAAATGAAAATAAATGCGATATCACCACTCTGCTAGAATCGAGATAAATTGAAAATCATTTTTCTAACAGTAATTTAATCGCCCCACGGACAAGAAGAATCGGTCTCATTTTAGTTTCAACATTTATTGTTAAATGTCAAGAAGAAGCTGAACCTTATCAATTTCTAATGTGAAAACAATGAAAATAAGATTTCTGTTTTCGGATATAAATGATTTTACGTTTTTCTTCAGGAAAGCTTCATAAAGTTTTATTAAAATAATACCATAAACATATTAACACAGTAATTAAAAGGAAATAGTTCATGTTCATTATTATCATCTACATTAATAACAATTTTATATTTGTTTTCTTTCCTTGTTTATTCTTTTTTCTCATTCTATTCCTTCATACGTACGCTACGCTTGTGAATGTTAAACGCTGAAATGAATGAAAGAATATTTTTAGCCCTGAATATACATAAAGACAAGAAATATAAAGACAAGAAATTATAAACAAAAGAATCGCTGCGATTTAAAAGTCTTATTTCATAATCAACAGTTGTTTTTGTGCGGGTAGTAGTCCGTTTTTAAAATTTAGTCAATTCCGATATATTCATGAACCAGATTTTCCTGAAAATGGAGCAAAGCTATCATATTTGGGCCAGAGCTGTGCAGCACACACTTTCCAGGCATAAATGAGTCCAAAAATACTTACACACCCTTTCGTATGATAAAATATTTTCCACTCTACAACCATTTTCCAACAGAGGAAACTTTTCAACACTACCACTATTATATCGCCATTTCCTTGGAAATAATTCAGACTGGTTACCTTCCTTTGTTCAACCAGTTCTTATATTTAGAGGTGAGACCCGATGTGCCACTTTACACAAAAGCGAACCATTCTCATCCCCTTCTGGTTTTTTTAGTGAAAAGTAACTTCCACTGGATCAGCTTCTACCCGCTAAGCACTACTTTGCTGAATCAACTCCCAAATAGATGTTCACACGACCACTATAATCTCGGCCTATTCAGGTTTGGGCTTGGAAACATGATCTTGTCCAAAAACCAAGATGAAACATTTAAAGTTTCTGGGACGTAATGAGGTAGGAGGTCTTGGAGAATCTGATATTCACAGTGGGGTGAAGAGACAGGGGAAAACAGCGCGTGATATACTAGACGTGTTTAAGCAAATGGATGGCAAAGTAGAGTTTGGAAAAATAGCAAGACAAAATATATTAAGAGCAACATAGTACAAGAAGATGTGGCGGGCCATGATCACCTGAACCAAGAAGTGACACGGCATAGCAAAGAAGAAAATAATCTTCTCCACATATTCGCATAAATTACAATTCTTACTTCTTACTCTTACCGCTCGTACAACAAACGTTTTCTAATAACCCCTGACTTCGACTGGCTCTATAGGGTAAACTTTTCGTAGAAAAGAAAAGGAACAACTAGAAGCGAATTGTGTGCGATTTCACCGACGAATATTATGAAAATAGTGGAAAAAGATTGAAAAATATAATTTCTAAAACGATAGAAACTAAGAAACTGCCGCTAAAATAAATGAATAGACAGTTGACATAACCAGAAAGAATGACTTATTAAACAGAACTGCCAGAGGATAAGTCGAAAGCAAAATAACTGAAAGAAAACAAAGTGTAACCTACTTAACATGAAATCATGGACTTTTTTTTATAATATTTTCAACCTAAGCAACGCAGTACTGCCACTCGTGCGCAGGAGGTTACAACGAAAGGAGATGGAGGAAAAAAACGTATAAGGAATGCCGAAGAAATGATAGAAGAAGGATGGTAGTCAAGGAGGTAAAAGATGGCAATAATTAACATTGTACTTAAATTTTTCTGAGATTGTAGCTCTTATTTTTATTTTTTTTTTTATAAGCGTTTCACCCCGAGCAAGGTATGTCACTGCCACTACTGTGCAGGGGGCTACGTAGAGTGGAGAAAGGCTGGTTAAATATAGGAAATAACAGAGGGTGGGTGATAGGCGGGTGAGGATACCGAGAATGAGGGTTGGTAGATGAGAGTGTTGTGAGAATAGTTGGGAGTTAGTGTGATAGGAGGTGTCTATTGACCCTACATTTAGAAGCCATTATGCAGAATGGAGTTTCACTACCAGGAAGTGCAAAAAAAGAAACTGTAGAATAGAAATAGCGGTTTCATTTGCCTATTTTGACGGTAAAAGGATGGGACCTAGTTGCCAATCTAATAGCACAAGTAAATTCATGTGTGTGGGACACCAGGAAATTAATATCTTTAAAGCAGAAACCGTAAAAATATTTGTAACAAAAACAGAGGAAGCCACATCCCGTCGGTGAGAAAATGACTGATGTCAAGCTATCAAATCAGGACCAATTACATTGCAGTTCCTCCTTTAAATTTTCTCGGGACCTCTGAGATGAATAGCAAGAGCACCCGACTAGATATGGCAGTATTCAATGCATGGACGAATGGTAGATTTATAAATGCGCAGGATGGATTTTTGCGAGAAAAACTTCCTGGCTCAGCACAGAGACCAAACCTTCTTAACAGTGAGGTAGCTATTGATTCGATGTATTATTCCACTTGAGATAGGCTGAGAGAGTGAGGTCGAGGAGGCGTAGTGTTTTGCTTTCAGGCAGACTAGTGTGACCCATAATGATGAAAGGTAGGAAGGCTTCCCTAAAATGTTTAAAAGAGAGTAGCTTCGATTTGATGAACAAATATAGCGAAGACGAAGATGATTGTAAAAGGAGAAGTATTGATGAGAAAACAGAAAGAAAAGAAGCTGTAAAAAATCATGGAGATCGTCAACTTGGAGGTAAATTAGATCCAGAAAGAATAAGTGTATCAAACGATATTTTACAAAAGTAGTCAACATAAAAAATAAGCTTCGTACTTATGCACGTGGGCGAGTTAGGAAACTATCAACACTGCATTTAAGCTTTTGAAGGTGAAACTTAACGGGAAAGAATGGATTCGGAAGAGAGATTTACAAATAAGAATTGTGAAAAAAAATATGTCAAGATAGAACTTTCGGTTCCGTCTAGACATTTCAGATGTAAAATGATGATACCTTTTTGCCAAACCCATACAGCGCTTGAACTAATAAAGTCTAAATGCCAAAGAGGAAAATTCTTCAGAAGAAATACCATACAAATATATATATAGAAAAGACAAGGGAATCTATATGACGGCAGCATAAAAGCATACCAGGTCAAGACTGTTAACATTACGGATTATTCTTTGGATTTTATCAATAATCTGTAGATATAGAGCAGGAGAAACAGACCATATGAGACAGAAATTTTCAAAGCATAGACGAAAGTGACTGAAGCCGAGATGACTTGATAGAATCTCTTTAGTACGAACAACGGAATATATGTGAGAGCAAAATTGAAGCAGGGACAAATGGTAGACTCATGAATATGTAAAATAGTTTCTGTACGACACAATAGAACAATTCTCTTAGCAGCAGAACTGGCAATTAATTCAATAAAAGCTTTCCACTTCAAGTCAGCATGGAGTGTTAGCCCGAGTGGGCGCAACAAGTCATTCCACAAGAATCTAGCATCAGCCATGTCGATAGAAACCAGAAAAGTGTATCTCTTATTATTATTAAAAGAAAAGTTTCGTTTAGGAGATGTTAAAATTAATAAACTATACCTTATACAGATAACAGCATATTGTAGGTCATTTTTATAACGGCTGTCAATTTAACCGTATGAAACCGATCAGCAACCACTTTAGTAGAAAAGCAACAGTTCAAGCAGGTTGGGAGTAGAAAAGGCTAACGTAGCCATCAAACTCTGCTTATGTCTAACTGGTATTAGCGTTACGTAACATGTTGTCGTTGTTTATGTTAGATGACTCTACGAATGAAACCCGTGACAGATAATCTACAGTTACTGTCCGTGTCTTTGGCGACTAACCGGATCCCCATGGGTCCGTTCTGGTAAGGGCAGCGGGTAGGCCTCAGGCACCCAGTACGATTACAAACAAAGTCTGTCAAAGGGCAGATGAAACTTCTTGTAGCTTCAACGGTGAACTAACCAATGGGTTAGACTGGGATCCATAGCAATGCATGCTGCCAGTACGGTTATGACTTGGCATTGATGAGGGGGATTCCTACGCTGAAGTTAACGTCCAGGTTGGAGTGTTTCCCTTACGAAATCAGCGGCCAAGGCGAGTTTTCAATTAGGTAGGCATCTGACAAGGCTTAACCCAAAGAGAGAGAGATAGAGAGATAGAGACAGAGAGATAGAGAGACAGAGAAACAGAAAGAGAGAGATAGAGAGAGAGAAAGAGAAAGAGGGAGATAGAGAGGCAGGTGCTAGTTATACTAACCCTAGACATGCTACGTACGAATGCATACCTGTTTAAGTCGAGGGAACTGATCAGGTACTCTAAGACCCCAAGACGGTTTTGACTAGGCATTCTTTTCCAAATAATGACCTATATCGAGTGGATTAGGGGACTATACAACATAAAATTCAGTCTAAATTATCCGAGGTAGTTTTTCTCTTTTGTAGTGTAAGTACCTTGTTTATTACGTATGGTGATGAGATGTAAATTGAACCGGAACAGCTTCTGCCCATGAAATGCTGCTCTGTAGAACCGACTTCTTGATCACCAAAATAGTATCCTGTTCATATCCAGAAAGAGGCATTTACAAGAGCCATATCGTATTTTTTTGTGTTTTTTTTTAATTTATTATACATGTGGATGTGCGTTGTGTCGCAGTGAATATTGGCTCGGAACGAGAAATCGGGGGCAGAGTTAGAATTCCAGTTAAATTCCTTGCATTCACTTACGAAATAATACCTTTAAAAATGTATTAATCCGTATTTTCCCTTCAGTTATGGGTTAAATAACATGACATATTGGGTTCTATAGCCTTGGATGGCAACCAGTCGACCGCAGAAAGTAATGGCAACTTACTGCAGGATGATCTTTTGACCAGTCAGTCATATCTCTTTCGAGAGATGATCACCCAAGCGTTTATCATGTATGGCACTTAACTGACTGATTGATTTGTGAAAATTCAAGACTTTTTATTGCGAAGACCCTCCATGCAGCGCTAATTGTAGCAAACTACGCCCATTTTTTCTTATTCCATTAGTGAAATATAAGTTCCACTCGAGTAGCTTCTTCCTGCGAACGTTTGGTTTGCAGAACTGACTCCTAAGGGGATGATTCCTGATTGCTAAAATATTAACCTTTTGAAGTGCAGAGTCAACGTTATTATTTAAAACGTACTCAGTATCTTTCATACGCTCATTATCAGTATTTTCTTATTATATACCAGGCATTCGAAATTAATATGAAAATCTTGATTAAGATCTCTTTTCCTAAGTGTATTTTTTGTAGAGCATGCTCTGAAACTATATTTAGAACAAGTCGCTCAAGAAGTTTAAATAAGTCTAAATACAACAATGTTTTCTCGTGATTTTAACTCTTCAGCGCAAAACAAGGTTTCTAGACTAAAAAATATTTAGTGTTTAAAAATGTGAACGATTTATTTTAATCTACCTCCTCTGTAGAGGTAACATTAATATTGTTCTATAATTGAACTGGAAATCATTCAGGAGGTTCAAAATCATCAAATCTCTGCTTGACTCTATTGAGCGGACTCACGTTAATAAGCGAGAATAAATCTGAATATGAAAGAGCCAAACGATTGAAACAGCAGGTAAGTAGCCTGTAGCATATAAACTGCCGCTGCGTAATAAAATTAAATGCTGAGATCGTGATCATCAGCATGAAAATGGCACCGATAAAAATAAGGAAATGCAATATTTAACAAATAAAAGGGCGTACAAGAATTGCTTGAAAATCATTTGTTAAAGATATAGAACTATAAAAACATACTCGTTGTCAATAATTTTAGATAATCGTCATATAAATAAGTAATTAAAATAGCGGTGAACTTGATGCATAATAAGAGGGGATATCAGATAGAGAAAAAGTGTTGTTGATTGTATCCTGCGTATAAAAAGCAAGAGATAGATCAAGAATTGAAAAATGGATTGATAAGTTTCCCAAATCTTTCCATGACGATAAATACATGTTGTGACCCACCCAACATACACTCCCGATCAAAAATTTAAGACCACTTAAAAATCATTAAAAAAAGATTTTTTTTTTACAGATAGATTTTAAACTTTTCACACTTAAGGTTACCAATACTACAATCTAAAAGGTTATGGAAACAAAAAGCTACATTCCAAACATTTTATTTAGAAATTTGCATTTTTATAAAATGAGGCGATTTACACATGATCAAAATTATAAGACCAGAGACAAAAATTCTACAAAATTGTACAAAAAGTGTATGAAAACATTCCACAACCAAATTTAATATTGAAGTCTACCTCCACTGCTTTTGATGACTTCAAAGATTCTGTTGGGCATGCTAGAAATAAGCGTTTCCATTAAGGTGCGAGGGATGTTGCTCCACCTTCTGAAGATGGCTTCACGAAGTTCATTTTTTGTTGAATATTGTTTGCCATTTCGATAAACATCTCTTGTCATCCATCCCTAAACATTTTCAGTTGGGTTCAAGTCCGGTGAGCATGCAGAATGTCCCAAGAGATGGACCCCATTTTCTTGTAGAAAGGTCAAGCTCCATCTTACAGCGTGGATTGCAGCATTATCCTGTTGGAATAACCATCCATCCCCACACAAACAATGACCCTCCATCATCAAAGATGCTTTTTGTAGTATGCTAACATAACCAGCCGCTCTCTGACGACCCTGCATCACCTGGAGCTCCATCGTCCCTCTGTAAGAAAAGGCACCCTATACCATTAGGGATGCAACAACACTATGACGTACGGAGAAAATTTCATGAGGCATGTTTTTGTTATACCAATATCGTTGAAAGCCATCAGTACCATCGAGATTTAATTTTTTCTCATCAGAAAACAGGACTTCCACTTCTCAACGTCCCATCTTTGGTATTCACGACCCAACTTTAAGTACTCCACTTTGTGACGTGGAAGCAGCCGAGGAATTTGTTTACGCTTTTTATTTACCATGCCTTTTTGTCTTAAGTGTCGTCAGATGGTTACAGGACTGCAATCAGCATTTGTGACTGCCTTAATTTGACGAGAAGAAAGTCCCTCGTTTTTCATAACAACCCGTCTTATTCTCCTACTCAATGTAGGATAAATTTTTTGGGGCCTATCAAAGGATTTTGCTTTTCCATAATTCTCACTGTTCTTCAGAAAGTTGCAAATCACAGTTTTACTGCGATTTACCTTAGCTGCGATCGCCCGCTGTGACAAAACTTGCTTATGGAATTTTAGAATTCGAGAACGCTCAACTTCGGTAAGTTTGCTTGCTTTAGGCATGGTAACACCTTTACGCAGTGATTGCTAATCTCTAACTGAACTAAAAACATTGGAATTACCATAGATCTAACAATTTATACCCATGGTCTTATAATTTTGATCATGTGTAAATCACCTCATTTTATAAAAATGTAAATTTTTAAATAAAATGTTTGGAATGTAGCTTTTTGTTTCCATAACCTTTTATATTGTAGTATTGGTAACCTTAAGAGGGAGAAGTTCAAAATCTATTTGTAAAAAAAAATTTATTTTTAAAGATTTTTATGTGGTCTTAAAGTTTTGATCAGGAGTGTACATATCCCCTACAAACAGTATATATATATATATATATATATATATATATATATATATATATATATATATATATATATATAGTGTCAAACAATTTTGCTCAGTTTTTGTCAGTTTGAATATTTCTAAATGTGCATTTAATTTGTTAATTTGTTAAACTATATCCGTTAATCATTGTAAGTCAATAAACATTATTATTTTCTAATTTAGACATTAATTTTGGTTGCAAGTCAATAAACGCTGCATTTGTCAATTAAACAGTGTGTATATACTTCTGACATCCAATATATATATATATATATATATATATATATGAGAAATGGCAAGAGACATACATTTTATGCCAACGCGTTTGGTTCCTTGAGGCAAATTTACAAATTGATGGTCAATGGAATCACGTTTAACGTCTCAGGCTGAGGAATCTCACTTCGCTTTTCAGATCTACGCATTTAATTCTATATGACATTTATTTTAACCATAATTCTTGTTTTTAATTAAATAAACGCCACACTTGCTGTCATTTAAAGATGAGTACATTTTGTAGAAACCGCACACACATACACACACACACACACACACACACATACACAAACACACACACACACACATATATATATATATATATATATATATATATATATATATATATATTGGAACAAATTATTATTATCTCCTTTAATTTATTTTTTTCTAAATATAAACTTTTGCAATTATTTTTGCTGTATATGTCAAATTGAACCAGAAATAAAACAAAACTTGCAGTTGTGTTGTGGATCATGCGGAGGCACGGTATAGTAACGAATCTGGCTGAGTAATTAGAGTTCGAATTCCAGTTGAATTTATTGCATTCACTTGTTAATACTCTTGAGAAAGGTATGACCCACTCTCTCTCTTCAACAACTTTGGGCAAAATATCAATGGAAACTGCCCCCTATATCCTTGGTTGCAACTAGTCTAGAAGAAAAGAACTTTAAATTCATACTTTCTACTTCTGTCCTTCCTGAGAGGAGGGACAGGTTAACCACATTTTCTCAGGTGCAAATAGAACCATTAAACTAGTACACTGTTATGTTTTGAATGTGTTTATGAACTATATTTTTTGATGGCGGAAGAGGTGGTCCCAGCGGCGCTAAATGCGCTAACTGAAGAAATGATGGATAATTCTGGATCACAAATTTTTAAACGTATTCGTTCAAAATGTTGGCCATAGAGACCAGAAGAAAGAAAGTCAACATGCTGTAGCGAGGGAAGAGCTACTTAAAAGAGAAAAAAGCGAAGCTATGTTCACTCAAGTATTGAAAATATATGGTATAAATAATGAATGAAAAAGATCCAGTTTTTCTCATGGATTCTTACGAAATTTGGCCTTCCTAAATTGTTTTTTGGTTAATATGTTTAATAAGATTATATTTTGGGGTTGTGCATCATTCGGAGGCACGGTAGAGCAACTAGTTGAACTGTTCTATTTGCACCTGAGAAAATATGGTTAACCTGTCCCTCCTCTCAGGAAGGACAGAAGTAGGAAGTATGAATTTAAAGTTCTTTTCTTCTAGACTAGTTGCAACCAATGATATAGAGAGCAGTTTCTATTGATATTTTGCCCAAAGACACGTTTTTATTAAACAAAGTTGAATAATTAAGCACTCTCCATAACGTTTAATACCGTGTACGAGACAATGTTATATTGATGTTGGATTGTGGTTTTTTATGTAAAAAATATCCCAAATTGTTAATGTTTTTTTTTTTTTGCAGTTGAATTAATTGAGTTATGTGGTATAATCTTAGCATTTTATGGACATTTAATGCACATTCATGATACCGTTGCCTTAAATTTCATATATGGTATTTTGCTCAAAGAGACGAAAAGTCAATATTCTCCAGAGAAATGCTTAATCATGGCTAATATGTATTGATGCTTTTTTATTATCGACAGAGACAACACAAGGGAGGATTTATATACACTAGATTTTTAAAAGTATTTTGAAGAGATTTTAGTAATAATGAGGTTTGAGAATTTTGATTCTTTTTGTGATACATGATGAATGTAAGGCTATTTTTATTGCCTCGGAGTGTTATATACGGGAATATAAGATATTTACTACTTTTCGTCTTTTGTAGAATAATAATAATAACAATAACAACAAGTAGCAGAAATTGCCTTGTATATTCGATTGATTGATTGATTCGTTTTTTTACGTCATATCAGCCGTTTGCAGTTTGTCTATACCTCTGAGATAAGGTAGTATTTACATTATGTTTAATGTTCGGACTGTTGTTCTAATCTTTATTGACATATTCACGATGTTTTGGTTGTTGTACGCCCCTACCTTCTTCAGGTGCTAGGAATTTCTAACCGAAACCTTTATCTCGATCACTAGGGTATACCATTCTCGTTTCATGTGCTATACGGATATGATGTAGTTATCTTCCTTTGACTCAACTAGATAAGTTATTTGTTCTCCATAGTTGTAGCCAGGTATTGAACTCACAACTCTTCAAAATTTAATCAGTTGAGTTAAAACACTTTCGCAAAACTCTCATTTTTATATCCAACATGTTTCTTTTAAAAGACTATTTTACCATTTTATACCGGTGTTACCTTGATTGAACGATCTGAAAAAGGTCTTTTTGTATGATGTTGGCTTTTGGCAGTATGTTCTTGATGCAATCTTTATACCTTAATTTCGGTTTGTATGATGGCATTTTCCGTGAACCAACACACTGTACAGAAACTTATAACGGATCCTATGGTCCTCCATCCTAACAACAAGGCCACTCTATTCTAACCGTTGCTGAAATAGACTAATATAGATAGCTATAAACAGACTGATATCAATAAACAATAGATATAAAATAGTAACAGACAGAAAAAGAATGAAATAATTATCAGTATGATAGTAATGCTTTTGGACATTGGAGGAATGAGACAGAAAGATTATTTTTATTTTCTTAACTATAAATAAATTTATATAAATATATAAAACTAAATATATTTCCAAATAAATATATTTCCAATAATAGGAGCAGTTAGGTCTGCCTATTGTTCAATTCACACTCTTCTCCGTTCTTTTGAACAAGAATAGAGTTTTAACCTTTGTTCCTTGTTTAGGACTGGGTTTCTGGTTCCTTCTTAATTATCTTCAGTAGCCTCTTGCGTCTTAGTGACATTACTGACTTTCTTAAAATGAATTGTTTAAAAAAAGAAAAGAGGAGATATATATATATATCAGTCAAGTGCCATATGTGATACACGCTTGATCTATCAGGTTTCTTTCGAGACATGACTGACTGGGTAGAAGATTGTCACGAAGTGGATTGCTATTACTTTCTGCAGTAGACTGGTTGACCGACCAAGGTTATACTACCCAATCTGTCCTGTTATTTAACCCATAACTACAGGGTGAAGACGTATTAATACCTTTCCCAAGGGTCAGTCAGTTAAGTGACATACGTGATACACGCTTGGGTGATCATGTCTCGAAAGAGACATGACTGACTGGGCAGAAGATTATCCCGCAGTAGGTTGCCATTGCTTTCTGCGGTAGACTGGTTGCTGACCAAGGCTAAAGAACCCAATCTGTCCTGTTATTTAACCCATAACTGGAAGGAAGAAACGGATTAATACCTTTCCCAAGGGTATTTGCGTGTAAGTGAATGCAATGAATTTAACTGGAATTCGAAATCGGCTCCGCGATTTCTCGTTCCGAGCCGATATCCACTGCACCACAACGCACATCCGCAAGGGTATTTGCCGGTAAGTGAATGCAAGGAATTTAAATGAAATTCGATCTCGGCTCCTCGACTTTTTGCTCCAAACCGATAACCACAGCAGCGCAACGCACATCATGCTTATATTTAAAAAAACAGTTTTATGAGTATTAAATGGTAAAACTTTTCCTTTTTCTTTCTGAGAGAGTGGGGCTGTATTCTTTAAATCTATAATTTAAACACTTAATCAAATCATATGTGCATTCATCCGTGCGTTTACATTAAATAACACAATGGCCCTGACCAAGGAATACACGCTCGGTTTCTTCGCTGTAAAGCCGATCTTGTGTTACATCACGATAACACCGGTAGAAGTCGAGGAAAATATCAACATTAAACACCAACATTAAATCAACATTACATAGCAAAACGCGCGTAAGTGACTCACACGCAACACAGACTTAAGTAGATACATTGAATTTTTAAAAAATGCTCATTCTATACAAAGACCAAGATTCACAAGTAGTGTAGTGTTACAGCGTCAGAATTTCTTCTTCTTCTTCTTCTTCTTCTTCTTCTTCTTCTTTTTCTTCTTCTTCTTCTTCTATGTGCCGTGTTTTATCAAGACGTAGACGATCATAGCCTTTCACATCTCCCAACCCCGAGGAGCTCTTAAAAAGCTTTCTCCATTTAATCCCCAATCCCTGCTCTGCCAGCTGTTTGCTCAATCTCATCAAGTATGTTAGCGTTGCTTTCTGTCTCTCTTTCCTTCAGTCTGACTTATAAGTATCAGATTTTCCAAGCCCTCCTTCATCATTGCATGTCCCAAGAAGTTCAGCAGTTTTTCCTGATGTTAAGTATTAGTTTCTTTTTTGTTTCCATACTCTCCAGAACCTCGTCGTTGCTCACATGTTCGGTCCACGGTATCCTCAGCAACGTTCTGTAGAACAACATTTAGATTGCTTTAAGTCTCTCTCTCATTTTTGATGAGATTGTCCAGTATTCACTGCCATATTAAAAAACAGACATCATATATCTATCCGATAATCTCTTATTTGTTTTCAGCGAAATTCTCTTGACTCTTAATACTCTACTCAGCTTTTGGATGTATCTTGGCCATGCAAATTTGGCTTCGGATCTCAGTATTGCACTTACCGTCCACTGTTAAAACACTACCCATGTTTTTGAGTTTGTGGGTCTGGTCGATTTTAGTATCCGCGGCCTGTAGTTGGTATTTTGGGCTCTTCTTTTTACTGATGAACATGCATTTAGTCTGCTTGCAGTTTATATGTAGTCTTTTTTCTAGCTTTCTTCCGCTACCGCTTGTAGGAGGTCTTGCAGTTTCACCATCCTAAATAAAGTGATAATACCACAAGGCGCTAAAGCAGAGGTTCCCAACCTTTTTTACATTACGGCACACTATTGAGCTCTTTAACTTTTTGCGGCACATCTATCACAAAAATGAATATTTTCTTCTCATAAAGTCTTTTTTTTTTAATTCTAACAACCGTTGGAAATAATCAACATTTTTAGTTTGAAAGTTAGGATGTTTTGTAGTAAGATGTCATTTCATTTTACTTGGAACCATTGCTTCATTAGACAGCGTTTGGTCACACACAACACAGAGAAGAAGGAATCTGTGTATCTCCAGTCCAAAGAAACCCAAATTTCAAGTGATCATCACTATACAACCGATGAACTTTTGGTTTTTTAAATGAAGTTGTAGGATGATTCTTGTCACCATCGCCTTTTCTTTTGAGAAACTTGTCCGTAATTAAGGGTGAATTAAATCTAAAATTGAAAAAATAAATCTAATGGAATTTTTATCATATTCAATCATGTTTTTATTTGTCCTACTAAAACCTTAAATTACAACACCTAAATATTAAATAAGAAAAATCTACAAAGAATCTGTTCATAATGTAAACGAGATATATAAATGATATAAAGCATAACAACGTTCACCAATTAGAATGCGCGAATCGTTTAGATTCCTGTCATCTTGATTAAGAAATTAAATGTCTTCATTAAACAAAATGAAATTAACACCAGTAACTGCGCTAGGGGTTGTAAGAAGGAAGGAAAAGACATTTAAAGGAACCGGAAACCCAATCCTAAGTAAGAATAAAGAGATCAATCTTCTTTGTAAACGATCCGGAAGTTGTGTAAACCAGACGATAGACGAGCCTATTACGTATGTAAAATCACACGAATAGATTATGTGACGTACAGACAAGAAGTAAGTTCCTAGTCTGGAGCCTAGGTGAAAATTTGACGAATGTGAACGCATTGAAAAGGACCTCCAATCCGTGGTGGACTCGGGTAAGAAATGGCTCGTAAATTTTAATGCTTTCAAAACGAAGTTGCTATGTATTAACCATCACAGACAATCTTTCCTCCCGCCCATTAACATGGATCAGGCTTCTCTCCTTGAAAGCAAAACACTGCGCCTCCTCGGATCAACTCTCACATCAGACCTTAGGTGCAATAACTATATAGAATCGATAGCTAAATCCGCTGCTAAGAAAGTCGGTTCTCTGAGTAGGGGCAGGAAGTTTTTCCCGTCCGAAACAATCCTGCACATATACAAATCTACCATCCGCCCGTGCATTGAATATTGCTGCCATATCTGGTCGGGTGCTTCTGTTATCCACTTGGGTGTCCTTGACAAAATCCAACGGATAATCTGTGATGTGATCGATCCCGACTTGACAACTAGGATACAGTCGCTTTCTCACCGACGCAGTGTGGCTTCCCTGTGTCTCTTCTACAATACTTTCACGGTTTCTACCCCGATTAACTCAGCTCACTGGTACCCCCTATATACGAATTTCCCGCCTGTGGAATTGCCTTTCTGCATACTTGCTTTTCCAACAGCTACAATCTTCAAGAATTCAAATGTAAAGTCAGCAGTCATTTCCTGTCTTATTAACTTACATCCTATCTCTCATGCTTTTTCTCTGTCCACCCCACTCATCAGTATTCTCTTCCTTTTCATACTCTCTTCCTGACACCCTCTGTAACCTGTCACTCTTATAACATTCCTCCTATGTAACCCCCTGCACAATAGTGGCAGTAAAATGCCTGGCTTGTGGCCACACGATTATAAAAAAATCCTCTAGAATCTAGAAACTATGCCTTGTATTTTTCTCTCTTATTGTGTGATTCTGCTTCTCCCTTGTCCATTATCTACCATTCTATCCCGGTTTCTCTTTTCACTTGTTCAACGGTACACAAAAATAGGTTAATTGTGTAGATAATTGATTCGAATTTCCATTTTTCCTTATTCCAATGTTGCCGTAAATGCCGCATTCGAATAAAATAATAAAAGCGAATATTTACTGGTGTCTTTTGCTGAGACGAGAAGGTGCCTGTAAGGAATTTATTGTTATTTCCAACTCAAAAAAAATGTCCCCGAGATTCCCTATAGTATTTGACGCAGACTATATGACGCAGACACCATAAATATTACATGTCTGAAAGCATCAAATTCTTTTTTATATTTTTCTGGCAACATTTTTATTCCACGTCGGAAAAACGACACGTCTTCATAACAGTGAAAGTGCTGCTCAGCCAGGTCATGGACCATTGATCGAGGGAAGTGATAATCGGACAAGGCTAAACCCGGTGAATACGGCGGTTTGGTTAGGACTTCTTAATTAACTGTTTCCAAATAGGTTTTCACCTATTTCGCAACATGTGTCTTAATGTGGTGACGTTGCAAAATCCCTTTGTCGCGTCTCTGCTCGCATATTGGCTGTTTCTTTTTTCGATACTCAGCTCAAACGCATCATATACAAAATCCCGTGATTATTTCAGTCAGCTTGAGCGGCTTATAACAAACTACACCCAACTGATACCACAAAATGCAGTGTAAAAGATTCGAACCATGGATATTTACCTATGCCGCTGATTTTGATGCATGGCCAGGCCAGGCTTACTCTATGATTACTACGTTTAAGATTGTCGTAATGTATCCACTTATCATCGTAGGTCACGATAGGATGCAAAGAAACTTCCTTTACTAACGTTGACGTAGCTGTTCCCATGTGAGAAAACACCATTCGACATCTCTCGGCTTCAACTCGCATGGCATCCAATGTCATTGCTTTTAAATTATTTCTAATGCTTTCGATCGTTTCAAAACTGTTGTGTGATCAACTTCTATTGATTTTGCAGGCGCATCTTGCGCCTGACATGAGAATTCATGAATTAATACCTCCAATTCAAACTGTTTAGGTGCGCCAGAGCGTTCTTTAACTTCAACATCATAATCATTATTTTTGAAGTATCAAAACTAATCTCTGCATATTGTTTCCGACAGAGTAAGTTTCAACTACATTCTCTGTGATTCAGCCGTAGATTTCTTTTAAATAAAGTAATGCAGTAAAATTCCCCTCAAATATAATTTCTTTCGCACTAAATCCAACGTGTTTAACGCAATGAAAAACAACATTCTTTACAATTCGGCAAAACGACAGACTGAATTTCAAGCATAGGAAAGCTATTTGTTGGAAAACAGTGACAACTTATTGAGGGCCCCTATATATATATATATATATATATATATATATATATATATATATGCGTAACAAGGCTATCTTTAAAATGGTCTGTGAGAAGTATGTGATTAAAGTGTCGAGAGAGGCTTTGGGGATCTAAAATCGTAGAATTAATGAATATCATGATGTAGCTACAATGTGTGCTGACGTATCCATGAATTTGAGATTTTTGTATTTAATGAATATAAGTATATTTAAATATATTTCATCAGATAGTGCCTTGAGAATATTTGTGTGTAAACCCTCTCACATACATGCAGGCTTATATTATTCATATCTATATAACACTTTTAATCTGTCTCTCTTATATCAGAAATTTCTTATCTTCAATATTAACACATATTAGTTTTATTTTACATTCCCCATATACGGTCATTTATATATATATATGGGCAGTAACTTATTTTTAAGCATCTTTCATGGAATACGGTCAACAAAGAGGATTTAATCAATCTTTTATTTGGTTTTTCTAGCATTGTAACATTCTTTTCATTTTTTAGAAGTTCAAGAATATAAAAAATGTCCGTGGTTGTTATTGATCCGTGTGCGTTCGACAATTGCATTAGCCATTCTCAAGGCTGTTGTATTCGGTATAGTTATTCTTCGTGCATTGTATTACATAGTATTGTTTAAATTCTTGTGGGAGATTGACCGTTTTGACTAGTCACGTGCCATGCGAGGTTGAGTTGACATGAGGCTCGATTCTAATTGTAGAATAGCCTAAAAATGCTATCATCCACTGAACAGTGTCAATTGATAGAGAAGGAAAGGCGTTTAGTCACTAGGGCTTCACTAATAGTAAGATGTCGCAATTATTTGATTTGTGTTATGTACTAAAATTCTTCTCTTATATATAATCGTTTCATAAAATGAGAGTAACAGGAACCGGTTACATGTGGTGTCAGTGAATGGGTAATAGAAGTATTGGAATAATGATGTAGAGAGAGTTGCGTGAGAGTAGAGTGAAAAAGAAGATCTAGATACAGTGTGTGTTAGGGAAAAGGTGGATGAATTGGAATCAAAGGAATAAGAGATGGTAATTGACGTTGGCGTTGCGTTTAAACTCTTGGAGATTGTAGCTATCAGGGAAGTAAGTATACGGAAAGTATTTCCATAGTGGGGAAGTACAAAAGAAGAAACTGAGAAAGTAGAAGTGGTGGCGGCTGAATCTGGTTGTTCTGAGTGCAATATATATATATATATATATATATATATATATTATATTATATTATATTTTAGAACATGTACATATTTTATATATATGTATATATACACTACAAATCATACATACAGGCGCTTGATGAGACATTGAAGTTTCAATGTCGGAACAAATGTACGATTTGTCGTGTATATATATATATATATATATATATATATATATATATATATATTATATTATATTATATTATATTATATTATATTTTAGAACATGTACATATTTTTTATTTTTTATATATATATATATATATATATACACTACAAATCATACATTTGTTTCGACATTGAAACTTCAATGTCTCATCAGGCGCTTGATGAGACATTGAAGTTTCAATGTCGGAACAAATGTACGATTTGTCGTGTATATCTATATATATATATATATATAAAATATGTACATGTTCTATAATATAATTTATAATAAATATTACAGCTCTATATATTATATATCGAGCACTGTTTTAAATTAATATTTTGGACTTTTTTAAAAATTATTTCTTCGTTCTGTATTCACTCGGATATATATATATATATATATATATATATATATATATATATATATATATATATATATAAATTCCAAAAATTACATTTCGTTGAATAGCTATTTCAGTTAGAAAACTCTAACTTCATCAGCAACGAACGATCTAAAACGAAAACTTATTAATTCAAATATGTTACAAAAATGTACAAACCGGAAAGAGCACAAAAACATATCCATACACAGGAAGTTAAAAAAAGGATGGATTGGGAAAGAAAACGTGTATTTAAAATTTGTCGTCCAGACATAAAAAATGGGCAGAGCCAGGGGTTCATGACTCGAAGAAGATTTTTAGATTAGGTCTCTATTTAAGAATCAAGAGTCAAATTTTAACCGTGTCACAGAAATAAAAAATAGTGGGGGGAAGTAAAAATGGTGGTGGTGGTGGGTGAGAAAAAAAACAGGAAAAGTGAGGTAAATAGGAGAAATTTAAACGAAGAAATAAGACATGAAAAATATTTGGTCGCCGAGATGAAAAGGTTTCAGTTTGAAAAAGAAAGTGAAAAGTTAAATATATATTAATCAAAGAAAAAGAAACAAGAGGAAAGAATAGAGACAATATATTATATATCTGTTGAAAATTTAACAAAACAAAAGAAAATTGGTAAATAATTATTTTAAAATAATAATAATATGGTTAAACTATGTGTATGTGTTTAATTTATTAGTTTGAACATTATTTTTAATAGATACTCGTATTTGAGTAGTTTTTTTTTGTTGTTGTTTAATCATTTCACCCCAAGCAAGGCATTCCACTGCCACTATTGCGCAGGTGGTTACATAAGGGAAGGTGAAGAGAAAGAGAAGTTAGATATAGAAAATGTCAGAAGGAGGGTAATAGACGGGTAAGGATACTGAGGCTGGGGGTTGGGCAGATGGAAAGTGTGTTTGAGAGAATGGATGCGACTTAGTTTGTTAGAAGGTGTCTGTTGACCTTACATTTAAGATATTCTGTTTTTAATTAAAAAGTGTATTCATATATATAACCCTACCGGACTAAATATTTTTGAGAAATTTTGTTAGGAAAATATGTGTCATGCCGCATGACTTAAATTTCCGACCCTTAGCAACATAAAGGAACCGATTAATTGATCTGTCTTAACCGCTCCAAACAATTTGCCTGACGAAACCGAAAAGGTCAAAACCATGGTAGCTAAACCGACTGATCATTTCAACCTAAATATCTAAATGCTTTACATGTTAAATCTACTTTATAGTCGGCATGAATTTGCTCAGCTGAAGAGAAAAACTATTTGTAATTATTAACGCTCTCCAACTCCATATCGAACACTTTACGATTAAAAACCTACTTGTCAAAATATATTTTATAAAAAAAACCAATGGAAAAAAATCAACAGGCTTGGCACAAACACCCACACGCACCACCCCATATATATATATATATATATATATATATATATATATATATATATATACAAAGACAGAAATCTAAGCAAGAGCCAACAACCGTTCACGGTTTCGCCTAACGGTTCGTCAGGGAAATTGACCAATTTCCCTGACGAGCCGTTAGGCAAAACGTGGTCGGTTGTTGGCTTTGCTTAGATTTCTGTCTTCGTTTGCTCTACTTTGGTATTGAGCGCTTTAGTGTTCGGGTTTTCGTCATGGGTATTTTTTCTTTTTTACGAGTGCTTGACTTTTTGTTCATGTACTTCGTTTGTTTCTTTTTTTGCTTCCCCTTTTTTCCCTCCGAGTTTGTTCTCGGTGGGTTCTACAAGACAATTTAAATTTTAGCTTGATTTAGCCTATAGTTTTGCTATAGTTAATATATATATATATATTGAGCCTGGTCAGTACTTAGGTGGATGACCACTTGGGAATACCAGGTGCTGTTAGCGTTCACGGATGAGCGTTGTGGTGCGGTGGATGTCGGCTTGGAGGCGGAAATCGGTGAGTCGAGTTCCAATTTCAGTCGAGCACACTGCATTCAGTTGCGCACTAGTACCCTTGGGAAAGGTATTAATCCGTCCGTTCCCTCCAAGTATGGGTTAAATAATTGAGGTCTGCTGTTCATGCGATCTGTGTCAGATTTCTGCACCGATTGTTTGTTATCAGCAGTTCCAGAAAGTGTGGACGGTACTACACAATGCCTTCACCACTTTAAACAAATCTCTGTGTGGATGTCTTACTAAGGTTAGACCCTTATACATCGAAATCGATGGGAGAGTCCATAATATATATATATATATATATATATATATATATATATATATATACAGATAGATAGATAGATAGATAGATAATTCTCTATCAGTCTGTCTATTTGTCTCTATCTAGGTAGAGACAAATAGACAGACAGGTGTATCAAACATTTTTGATCATTTGATATGTAAATATCAGAGCAAATATATAACTATGGTATATCTAAGTATATATACAATCTAGGTAAATGAAGTCTTATTGTTGAGGAAAGTAACATTTATTCCTCAACATTTGAAAGGGAAATTCAATGTTTTGTCAGTTTCATGAATGTTACCCAATATTTCAATACGTGCACCACCTGTGACACGGCACACGTCAAGTCCAAATTTGCATTAAGTCTCCTGATTTTTTAAAGATTTCTTTCACAAATGCAACTTGTTTGATTGTATACGATCTTACTCAAACACACAAAATGCCTCTTCTTGTACAGTGAATATCATTTCTATACAGGAAAAAAGATAAAACAGAATATTGCATTGTTTCTACACATGCTGCTGAAATCTGAGATCATTTCATTGAGACTTGGTTAAATTATTCCATGAACGATTTCACAAGTTCTTTATACAGAATTTTTTGTACTTTGACTGGTCATCTGTCTTTAAGTCCTAAAAAGCTGCAGCCTGTAGGGTTTCATTCGAAAACTTTTTCTTGCCATAAGCCAGACTGTCGTTAAGGGAAGCTAGGTTTCCAGAGTTGCTCTTATTGTCTTCCTGTGGCTTCTCAAAAATATTTTCAGAATTTCTCTTGACCATCACTTCTGATAATGGCGGTCGTTAATTTCCATTTGCTTTAAACATGCAGCTTTCCCCTTTGCACTTTTGAACCATGTCCAAATCTGCTTTACAATTGGTGCATTTTTATCAAATACTCTCATAAATGTATGCGACACCGACTCTATTCGAAACGAAACGCTTTTTTATCCATTGAATAGCATTTCTATATCTAAAAAGAAAAAAATGACAAAACAATAAACATAGAATTTTTAATTTTTAACATTGTATTAAAATGAGGTCATTTTAACGTAACTTGTGAGTTGTATTTTGTAGATTAAAAAAATAAAAACTATTATTAAACACAATATATATATATATATATATATATATATATATATATATAATATGGTTCTATTATATATATACACACATATATATATATATATATATAGAATTAAGTACATTATTGGTCATACAAACGTGTATTATCGCAAGAAATAAGTTAAATTTAGTACTTAGAGGCATTTTTAAGGAGAGAAAAGAAAACATAAAATGACACAGGAAAACGACTGATCGGTTTCTATCCTAAGCTTAATCAGGGAAGTCTAGGAAAAATTATTTCAGCCTTTTTTAATGCTTAAAAATGTAGATGAAAAATATGAGGGAGAGAAAAAAGGGAGTAGGAAAGCACAAGATACTGATAATGTGGAAGTCCAAAGAGGAAATCTGTCTGTTTACAGAGAGACGGACTCCTAAACTGATTCTAATGCCTGCAAGTGTGAACCAGACAAAACGGAGAACTGGTTCAACTAAAGTCAGTCACACGATCTCTGCTATTTATAAGATAACGTAATTGCTGACCCGAATTCTAGATGCGACATGCTGCTTAATTCTACAATTTAAACGCTGCGAAGCCCTTCCTATATAGTTGCTACCACAGCTACAACTATACATATAAATTATAGATGAAACATGAGTACCAAAATGAATTCTAATTTGGACAAAGAAATAACAAGAGCGAACTGCAGTAGATAACCGCCTAGCCAAAAGCTCAGCAAGGGAACCAATATAAGGAAGACGTAAATAAACAGCACATTTCTCTACAATATACAGATTATGCATACAAAAACTATTAATCTCATGCATATATATAAAGTGACTGCTACTAAGGTATCTAAAATAAAGCGCGCAGAGGGTGTTGTTGATTGACATTGAAGTTGAAGTTATAATTTTGTGCCGCTCGCTTCCGTTGTTTACAGTAGGAAAGTTTGTAGAGTGTTGTCGCACAGAGGATTCATCATCGACTATGATTTTACAGCAGTTTCTGGGCAAAGATAACCTTCGTCGTGTCAGAAATACCACCTTATTCCATAGATATGAATCATTGTGACCGAAAATCAAATCCCACGTGAAAGGGACATGATTTCGAGGCAATACAAGAGAATGCTACGAGCTGCTCGCTACCTACCAACTCAAAATATGTTTCATAAAGGGAGACTACGCGCGATAATCCGCGTGTCTTCAGAAGGTGAATAACTGGAACGATATTAAATGCCGTAGTGGTATATATATATATATATATATTGTCATCCGCATGCAGATCTGTTTCGCTGTATCACAGCTCATCAGTACGTTTAGACTCCGATTGCTTTTTAACTCAGGATTGAAACCCGACCGAATTGGCGTCAGTCGGCGATTCTACCCCTGGGCTATGGGCGTTCGGTGGAAGAAGGCAGAACTTTTAGCGCATATATTATCATTAGACGCACCCAATAGCTAGATTTATCTAATTGATTTTACTGAATGAGCGATGCGTACACGCCAGAGTAGCTACTGTTTTACAAAGTCAACCATTCTTTCAGAGTGATCAATCAGAGTGTGAGAGCGTAAATTAGCTAACCAAGAGCCCTGGTCCGTTGGCTTTAGGTTAGCTAATTACTTATTTATTTGCTCTACTATTGTATTGAGCGCTTTACGTGTTATGTTCCTCGTCTAGGGCTTTTTTTTCGACTAGTACTTTGACTAATGTTCTAGTGCTTAGTTCGTTTCTTTTTTGTTTCCACTTTTTCCCCTCCGCGTTTATACACGGTGGGGTTTTCGAGACATGTTTAAAGATAAATTCACACACACACACACACACACACACACACACACACACACACACACACACACACACACACACACACATATATATATATATATATATATATATATATATCACTACGGCAAGTTGCCATGGAGTATTCTGACCTCACAAATGAGGAAGAAAATCATAATGAACACTAAATAATCGGTTCTTATTCACAGTAATGAAGTGGACAAATTCAAAGTATCAAGACACTATTTCCACTACAGAAAATCCTACTCTTATCAAACACTATATTGAAAGTTCTAAAAACACTTTTAAGTCATGATTTTATCAGCAGAGAGTATCCTTTAATAATATAATCTATACCAACTTAACTTCCTTTCACAAATACTATTGTCAACTGTAAAATGCAAAGACAACACCAACAGTGAAATGGACGATATAAACAAATGGTTTAAATGAAATATAAATGGTTGCATGAAATATGTTTTCTTATGATACAAGAAAATTCCCAAAAACTAACTTATTAAACCAACGTAATGAAATTACTACTTACTGCCACCGTAAGATGTTACACACTATTAAATATATCTACAAATATCTCAAACTGTTTGATATATGATAAAATTTATAATCCTACCCTTTTTTAATTAATTATATATACCTTAAACTTAACATTAACTGATACAGTGCTGTTTGTGCTTATCTTAACTACCAATTAGTTCTAACATCGAGTAATTCCACTTTAATAATTAATTTTATGGATTTATGTCTGTTTCCTTTCTTTGAAATTCTGTTTTTATATTAACAACACCCATTTAGTCTAATATTTAGTGTATTATTTTCAATCTTGTCGCATCTAAAATAATACATTAGTTACGTATTTGTTCCATCCTTATTTAAACTAATACAATTGACGCTTCATTTCCTCCTGTCAATACATTACATAGCTACACTCTAATGTATTAATATGTATTAGCCTACACCTACATATCTTTTAAGTTATAATAACCTCCAACTCTACTACATTCAATATATATGATAATATATATTATTTTAGCTTTTTATTTTTAAATTATTTTTTATTTTAAATTTCCTTATCCAGACACACACACACACACACACACACACACACACACACACACACACACACACATATATATATATATATATATATATATATATATATATATATAGGATGATGTTTATTTCTAACAATTCAGTATAAAAAATAACTAGTAAAATTATGCAAGCAAATATCTAGAAATATATAAAATAAGTCTGAGATATTAAAAAAGGAACCACTCGTCGAGCGAAAATTATTTCCACTCCGGACATATAGTTTTATAGATAAGCAACATAAAACAAACACATGCCAACAATAATTTCTCAAACCATATATTCATGAAGAAATAATCTTAGCTTTAAAAAAAATTAAAAACAATATAATCTACCAACTTGATATAAATGTATGTATGAATACATACATATAGACACGCGTGTATTTGTGTATGTATATATGTGTGTGTTTATATATATATATAAACACGTATAGATATATATGTACATGCATTCCATGGTATATTTGCTCACACGTATATGAAGACGCAGAAAATAAGAGACTGTAACGTACAGATCCGCACACACACACACACATACACACACACACACATATATATATATGTATATATATATACAGAAAAACTCATCTATACATATATATACATTTTTGTTTTTATACACATATATACACACATATATGTATGTTTGTGTATTTGCACACATATACACAGACATATACATATATTTCTGTGTATGCGAGTAAATACACACACACATACACACACACACACACACACACATATATATATATATATATATATATATATATGTCTGTACATTTAGAAACACACATATAGATATATAAATATGTATATATGTATACATATATATGTATACAAATATAAATGTATGTTCGTGCATTACACACATATAGCCATATATATGTATATATATCTGTGTATATATATATATATATATATATATATATATATGTGTGTGTGTGTGTGTGTGTGTGTATTTACATATATATGCATACACATATATATGTATGTTTGTATCCGCATCCATATTTATACACATATATATGTATATATTTTTCTGTATGTGTGTGTAAATACATATATATATGTGTCTGTACACACACGCACACACACGCATATATATATATATATATATATATATATATATATATATGTGTGTGTGTGTGTGTGTGTGTGTGTGTGTGTGTGTGTGTGTGTGTTCCTCGAGTTTAATTTTTCTTGTGACACACTTGGTTCTCGAGGCTGGTATTGAATCAATCCTACTGAGCGATTTTCCAACATTTCCAAGGATTTCTTCATTAATTTCAGGATATTCCAGATTCAGTATCGACAGAATATCAATATTCGGTCTTTATTTTGATTTTTCTTCTTTTTCTGCTTATCTTCAAATATTCAATAATATTTGAGTGGATTTTCCTCAACGTCAAGTTTTCCTACCACAACAAAGAACAGTTGATTTATCAGAAAACGTATAATCTAGCGTCGTATAGTCTGAAAATAAAGACATTCATATATTGACATAGATAAACGCATACATACTGTTTCACATCCTAAGTGATCATCAGATTTCTGGCATTAAGCATATCTCTTGGAAAATTAATGTGTCAAACGTTAGATGAAATATCAGAGGATTTTTTGTGCTCGCAATAATAGAGTGGCAAACTTATTTACAGGAGAAATGCATGGTCATTGAGAAAAACTGAAAATAACCAGGATTAATGTATGCATTATTGAATGTGTAAATGCATGGATAATATTTATATTATAGAAATGGGCAGAACATTAGGGCGAAAGATATGGTCAGCAATCGGAAATTAACAGATGCATTTGACAGAGTAGATGTTTTAATGTAAATAACACATTATTCATGATATTAGTACAGAAATCCGTATGTTAAAAGGGAACGTTAAGGTTCAGAAATTAAAAATTGTTATTAAAAAAATGAAGGGTCTACTGTAAATGCATTGCTAAGGGTTTGATTACAGAAATGCGTTGAACATAACGGTAAACGGGCGGGGAATCATGCCTCGGAAATCAAAAGGGAATACTCTATTCAACATGTACAGCGAAACAATTCTGAGAGAGCTAGAAGTCCTGTCAGGATTCGTCATTGTCGGTCACAATCTGAACAATACGCTATATGCAGAGGATACAGAGCTAATAATAAACACGGAAAGGAAAATATAGGACGTTCTACAGAAAATAACAAGGTAAAGTGAAGGGTTAAGCATATATTTCAAGAAATTCGTATGCATGGACATAAGTAAAAAGAGGACTCCAAAGTGCCAACTACAATTCGGGGATACTAAAATCTAATAGGTATTGAAATTTAAATACTTGGGAAGTGTTCTGACAAAGGGTGAAAAGTGTGACACTGAGATCCGGAGGTGTATTAGCAAGGTCAAGTACGCCTTGAAAAAGCTAAGAAGATTACTGAAAGATAGGAAGATTACGTTGGAAACAAAGAAAAGAGTACTAGTTATGTGATATCGGTCCAGTTTTATGGAAGTGAATACTGGACAATCTTCTCAAAGATGAAGGAGAGTCTCAAAGCAACAAGAATATTGTTCTGCAGAGAGATGATAAACATATCATGGGCCAAAAATTTGAGCAATGACGAACTTTTGGAGACGATGCAAATGAAAAGGAAGCTAATACTTAGCACCAGGAAGAGACAGTTGAGGTTTCTGAGAGACGTAATGAAGAAGTAGGGATTGGAGAATCTAATACACACAAGACGGATATAGGGAAAGAGAGACAGGGCAAAGGAGAGCGAGACATACTTGATGGGCTTGAGTAAGTCAATGGGGCAATAGTGTTTGGGAGAGATATCAAAAGAAAAATTATTAAGAAAGACAAGGGTTAGGACAAGTGGAAGTATATGATCGCCTACGTCCTAATAGGACACGGTACATGAAGAAGGACAGAATAATGGCCTAATATAAATGTATTGCTGAGAATTTTATTACAGAAATGCGTTGAATGTAACGGTAAAAATAATGGTCATGCTTCGGAAATTAAAAGGAGTTTACCAGCAGAATATATCTTACATAAATTCATTGCTAGGTGTTTAATTACAGAAATGCATTGAACGTCATGGTAAGATGGGTAGTCAGAATCTATGAAGTATATTTGTAATGCTGAGAATATGTATTATCTGTTAACAGATATATTTTATTAACACATCACTCAATAAGTCCTGAGCCTAACTAATAAAAGAACACATTTTAGGCAAAAATCGACTTTATTCATCAACATAATCTCCTTCTAGGGTGAGACAACGCTTTTCTAACAATTCGATGTCTTATTTTTTGTAGAAATATTTGTCTTTGGCCTCAAAATATGCCTCAGTTTCCGATATCACTCCTTCGTTGGAGCGAAATCTTTTTACCTGGGACATTCCTTTGAGATCTGAAAACAGCCAGTAGTCGCTGGGAGCCTGATCTAGAGAATAGGATAGATGCAGAAGCAATTCGAAGTGCAATTCATGTAGTTTTACCATCGTTAGATCGACCTGTGACACGGTGCTTTGTCTTGGCGAAAGATAATTTTTTCTTCTTCATTTGTGACCGTTGGTTGGATATTTCTTTCTTTCAGCGCACCAATAAATGCTATATAATATTCGGTATTGATGAACAAAATACATTGCGGATCCCAGAATACGCAAGACAAAATATTACCTGCTGATTTTTGCGTCTTTGGTCGCTTTGGACTGTTGTCACCTGCTGCTGTCCACTCAGCTGACTGCCGATTTGACTCCAAATTGAACTGTGGATCCTTGTTTCATTCATTGTTACATATTTATGCATAAACTTCTTCTTGTTTCGCTAAAACAGTTACAACAACGCTCTGCATCATCGACACGTTGTTGTGTTTGATCGACTGTGATCAAACACAGCACCCACTTTGAACACACCTTTCTCATTGACAAATATTAATGTAAAATGGTAAATACACACTGCATTCTTATATATTCAACTCCTATTCTATCTCAAACAACTTCAATTTACGATCAGCCAAAATAAGTTTGTAGAGTTTTTGGAGGTTTTCCGAGACTACTGCCGATTTTCGGCGACCTTAGCGTTCAGCATCATTTGTGTCTTTAAGACCTCGTTTAAAGTCAACGTAACACCTCTTCACCGTTGTTTTCGACGGAATAGAGTCCGAATAATACTTATCAAGCTTTTCCATGAGAAAGCAACGTTTTATTAGCTCAAAAAATTCACATTTTGCTACAGTTTTGAAAATTGACAAAATAGCTTCACTTAAATAACTGTAACTTGTAAACTAATAATCCGACTTAGCCCAAATTTTCTACGTGCCATTTGAAGGTTAGTACTTTATAAAAATCATATGAAATCTTTATTAGTGGCGCCATCCATGTGTCAGACTTATTGACTGACATGTTAAGTGCTCACATAATGACAAGCCCAACAGCCACTCAAAGTAGAGCAATGCAGAATCATTTCTGTAAGGTGTAAGAGGAAATAAATGCTGCTGATTATGAAAATATTTAGAAAAGATTGCAGTTTACTCTAGACTTGAATTTGTAAAGTTTGTAGTAATTAGGTTATAATCGGGAGTCTGTTCGACAAAGTAGTCTGATCTCTTGAAGAAACTACGTTAATTTTTTCTATTCAATGAAATTAAAAAATAATAATGATGATATACATATACATATTGATTAACGTTTGTCATATTTATGAAGGAAGATTCTGAAATATTCCTGATAAAAGCTGTGTAGATATAAACAGTATAGATGTAAAATTAAAAAAGATGTTTTTATAGAAATTATAGGTAGTTTTCTTAAAGAAAAACTGCAGGTAATTTCAATGTATGTAAATTTTTCCACCTATTCGAAATCCAATTAGCAAGACCTTCGTACACGAAGGCAAAGTTTTTGCCCATTCGCCTTAATCTTAGGACTAATTTTTGCTAATTTCTATAAAAAGGTCATTTCTTTTTTATATAATCCATATATTGTCAGAAAAGATGATATAACAACAGAGAAATCTAATTGTAAAATTAAACTGCTATACAAGTAGTTAGAATTGTATTTTCTTTGTAGGGGGTACTCAGTACGTAGTTAGGAGAGAAAAAGGCGATTCATAAATGATTAGTTATAACAAACTCAACGGTAATTGGAAATCGGGTCCTCGATTAACAATTCTGAACCATCATCCATTACCCTTACTCGCATATCCAAAGTTACAACACCTCAAGCAGTCAGCTATCTAGGTACTGACTATGCTCTATGCTTTTCGGTGATCGTACGTGTTTCAACATGTTTTGGCCCTAAGCCCCAATACAGGAGATAGATAGATAGATAGATAGATAGATAGATAGATAGATAGATAGATAGATAGTATATATCGAGAACAATATTTTCTACTAAGTAGAACAGATACAAAATCACTTTTATGGTCTTTGGAATTTACCGCGTTGTTGAATTAATATCTTGTAAACAGATATTTATTCATTTTCCTCTAAGCAAGGCCATATAGCTACTAAGGCACAAGAGGTTACTAAGTGTGAAAGAGTATATGTAACAGAAAACCACTATAAAGGAGCGATAACAATAAAATAATAATTAATCAAACCAAAAATAATGAATGACATTCCTTTACAATTTTGAATATCAAAGTTGGAAAGCAAGAGACTGGAAAAGAGTTCCACAAACAAGAAGTGCAATAGAATAACCTGCTAGCATAGAATTTAAGTTACATATATCCATTTCAACTGTTAATTGATGTTGACAAAGCTGCGTGTGAGTGTGTGAGTTTTGTTTAACAGCAAATCTAATTCTGTGGGTTATTTAATGCCCAAAAGGTGGGGTTTTAAGATGTATTTTTTTAAATATTCGATTATATTGAGAAGGTTGATTTTCTCAGATTTTAATGAATTTTTTTTTGTTTTATTTCTTTTTTAATTTAGAAAACTGAAAATTTTGTATTGAAGAATGTTTTGCTGAGAATAAATTGTTTCCTTTGAAAATGAGTTACGGTGTTAATTTTTCTTCAAAAATATATTGTTGGTAATATTTTTCCTTTAAAAATATGTATATTTTTCTATAAAATGTTTTTTTTATGTATATATTTCTATAAATGTGTATTTTTATACTTTCATAGTGTTTTGACCACAGTTTGGGGGTTAACTATTTAACTAACAATTGCTACCACTCACGGTCTGGGTGGACCTGAGAACAACAGCAATTAAGAGGTGGTTCAGTCCTTCTCACTACCTCCCAATCAGAGGCCTTGCTGTCAGATGCAGTTTACTGTCATACCCAGGACCTGACCTAGCTGCCAATCTAGTACTGAGCTTCAATTCGTAAAGTTGAGATACTGAAGATGCAGTTTACAGTCATACCCAGGACCTGACCTAGCTGATAATCTAGTACTGAGCTTCAATTCGTAAAGTTGAGATACTGAAGATGCAGTTTACTGTCATACCCAGGACCTGACCTAGCTGCCAATCTAGTACTGAGCTTCAATTCGTAAAGTTGAGATACTAAAGAGGAAAGGTTATCATAACAATAAAAAAATTATAACATTTATAGAAACGGTACAGGAAATGTACGTTATAGCAGTAGAAAAGAGACTGAAACTGATAGGCCTGCTTAAGAGGGATAGCATTGAAAATTCTTCGTTATATAGAAACGTGCAAATTTGCCGAAATTCATCGCTGATTTTCTTTAACGGTTAACGAAAAGATGATGGAATATCAAGACACGAGCACGACTGACAAATCACAGAATATAGATAGATAGATAGATAGATAGATAGATAGATAGATAGATAGATAGGAATATATTGTGTTATACATTTTCTCACACCAGGTCAATCAAACAGCGGTTTACTAAGATATGACACAAGGCTGAAAATATGGTGCACTTAAATCTCCTTAAGGTAATATATGTTTTCATTTCACATGAAATATGCAATACGAGTAGACTTGTGTCGTGAGCATGATATATATATATATATATATATATATATATATATATATATATATATAATACAAATAATTACACAAGCGTTTTTATTATAATAGAAAATATATATTTATAATTAAGGTTTATCGTCTCTAGGGGATCGTAGTTTAGGCTTTTGCAGTATTTTTAGCATGATTGTAAGGTTAGTTCTTTAATGTGTGTGACGTTTACTGTGATTTCATGCCTCTGGTTTAAAAGTTTGTCGCTATTCATGTATTTAATGATTTCAATTTTTTCTTGAAGACAAAGGAAACATGGTTCCTTTATTGATTTAGCTATTCTTGCTTGTTTGAGGATTTTTCCATTTTAACTATAGGCAGATTCTGTCTTCCAAAAGGTTAGTGCATTTGCGGATGCAACGAGTAGGAAAATAATATTTTACGAATAATTTTATGAATAATTTTGCATCAATCTAATTTTCGTTTTGGGGGTTATTTCTTTTGTCATAAAAGAAAAGAAACCTGCTGCTGGATTGAAAATTCTTTTTCTATCCCTTATTCCTAACCCTAGAAATGATACGAACATGATGTCTGACGAAAATTTACTGAAATAGTGAAATATTTGGTTATGTATTTGACGTTTAATCGGTGATAACAACAGAAATTACTTCATTCATTTAAAAAATATTTAGCCATGTAAACATGAATAAACATGAATATTGCTTGTTCCATATTTAGTGTAGCACAAGGTTATTTATTAAAGCACATTAAAGCAATCGCATTTACTATATTTGCAAAGGCTTTGCTGAACCTCTTTCATAGTCGATAGCGTTTGGTGAAGATTTATGTTTCTCTCCACAGTTTTATTCAAGAAAGCATGAGACCAAATAGCGGGAAATTAGCTTTTTTTTTAATAAGCGTTTCACCCCGAGCAAGGCATGTCACTGCCACTACTGTGCAGGGGGCTACGTAGAGTGGAGAAAGGATGATTAAATATAGGAAATGTCAGAGGGTGGGTGATAGGTGGGTAAGGATACCGAGAATGAGGGTTGGGTAGATGAGAGTGTTCTGAGAATAATTGGGAGTTAGTGTGATAGGAGGTGTCTATTGACCCTACATTTAAACACCTGGAGATTGTAACTGTCGGGAAAGCAGATTTGTGGAATGGAGTTCCACAGGCGGGAAGCGCGAGAAAAAAAGCTGTTGGAGTAGAATTTACGGTTACATCATATTTGTTTAACTGTAAAAGGGTGGGACCTAGTTGCTAATCTAGTATCTCGTGTAAATTCGTGCTTAGGCGGCACCAGTGATCTAAGCTCATCGGAGCAGAAGCCGGGAAAGATTCTATTTCTTCAGACTTCGTTTATATTGTAACACTAGAGAAAAGGCTTTACCTCCCGGACGAAAACAAGTATGTAAAATAAACCTCCAAAGAAAATGTTTGTTTCACTAATTGTTTATGTAAAAAGATATATTTTAGTGTCGGGTAGATCCTCGCAAGAATCTCTTTTATTATATGCTAATTCTAACTGTTCTTCTTCTTCTTCTTCTTCTTCTTCTTCTTCTATGTGCCCTGTCCCTTCAGGACGTAGGCGATCATGGCTCTCCACTTCTCCCTAGCGTTCCGTCATCCACCTGATCAGTCCCTGCAAATATGTTATCCGCTGCCTTCCTCTGTCTCTCCTTCCTTCTATCTGTCCAGTCAGTATCAGGTTCTCCAGGCTCTCCTTCCTCATTGCATGTCCCAGGAACTTTAGTTGTCTCTTCCTGATGCTCAGCATCAATTTCCTTTTTGTTGCCATTCTTTCTAACACCTCGTCGTTGCTTGTATGCTCAGTCCACGATATCCGTAGCATCCTTCTGTAGAACCACATTTCTGGTGTAGCGACCAGGAGACACGTATTGTTGGATTGTTTGACTGATGCTACTCTGAATGTCGTAGGAAACTGGTTCAGAAAATGTATTACAAGCCAGAAAACACTGACCCCAGCAATTTTACGTAAATGTTCGCCCTTTGAAATCATTTACCGTTCGGCTATGAAGATCGTCACAGTAAAGCAAGGTTTTAATTCTATATCTATCTATCTATCTATCTATCTATCTATCTATCTATCTATCTATCTATCTATCTAGTTGTTGGGCAAAATACTAGAAACACATTGAAATTTCAATAAAATTTATTTCACCATGGGTTGGGACAGTCTTTGGTAGTATTCACAGTTAGAATTGTTCTTGGGATCAGAAAAATTTTATCCATTCTTCCGCAAAGTAGTATCCAATTCTTTCAATGGTGACGGTGTAGAACATCCACTCCTTACTTGTTTTCTAAAGTAAACCACAAATGTTCAGTGATGTTTATATCTGATGGCTCTGTTGGACAGATAATATGTTATAGTTCACTAAAATGTTCCTTGTGCCATTAAATAACAAATTTAACAGTATGAATGGGTGCATTATCATCCTGACAGATGGCATTTCTCTCTGGAAAAGTTTCTGAACCACAGAATGCAATACTCTCAACTGTTGATTTTAATAAACGTGTTTAAATAATATATGTAAAAAAACAATTTTAAGAAAAACATGAAATACTATTGATATTAAGTCAGCAAACATAAAAATAGACACACTTTTGAAAATTAAATTAAATGTTCAATTTTATGAATCTAGGCGTGTCCAATATTTTGTCTAACCCATATATATATATATATATATATATATATATATATATCCAGATGAAGAAAACCATCAGGTTTACAATTCTGCGTACTCTGTCCTCTACTAATTTTTTTTATAAAAGTGCTCAATACAACAAATATTGTATAGACTAATATAATTGAATTTGTCTTCTGTATTTAAAATTATTATAGTTTACATAACAAAACAGAATTTCCGTTTCGCAATGTAAACTATATTAATTTTAAATAAAAACAAATTTGATTATATATATATATATATATATATATATATATATATATATATATATATCGATTTGTAGCTTCTATATTCATTCCTTGTTTGCCTATATAACTGCGTTAGAATAAAGTATAACTTTATTCTTAACAAACCATGTCTTTGCTTGTATACGGGATCGAATTTTACATGAGTAGATAAGACATTTCTACATTATCTTTTAATTTTAGCAATTTTGTATCTTCTCCAGCATTCCCAATCGGCTTGTCTCCAAACAGTTCGGACGTCAATTTGTCCAGTATTTCGACACTTCGACTGATAGTCTCACGTCGTTATCGATTTACAGAAAGGAGACAGTGACTGGACAATTACAGATATTTTCGTCTTCGACTTCATCCCCTTCCTACATCCGAATACGCTAGGATGCATCCAACAGTCTTCACTTGCCCGTTCCCCGGACCCATATCTGCATAAGACAGAAAAGCTACGCTTACCTGATTAGAATAGGAAGCCAGTCAAACATTAAATGCCGGCAAGACGTCGTCGTCGGCTAATTTTAGAAACTTGAAATTTCCGCCCACCTTGATTTCGTTCGACGACAAATCAATAAACAATGAAAGTTTTACATGACTCTTTAATTCATGAACACCCGCTACTTCATAGAATTTTACAGAACTCGGTCAGTCACAGGGCACTACCTATTTGTATCGAACATAGTAGCGTTTTTATCTTTTATGGGCCCAAACTTAGAAGCATGTGTTTCCTTATCTTCTTACAGCTCTTAGCAATGTTTCAGATTTATTCTCCCCCCACCACCACCACTGAAGCCATATCATATTAAGCCACTTATTCTCGTATAATAACCGATGCTAAGCAAGGTTACCGCTTGGGAATACCAGATACTACAATCTTAGATATGCGAGCGCTCTAATTTATAACGATTCGGAATTGAGCTGATTTCTAATACCCGGCCTGTTTGTTATATTCATCTCACGTATGAATACCCTTGAGAAAGTCATATGAATCCATATATACTACCCCCGGAATTGGTTTAATTAGTAGGACTTGCATTAAAAAAAAATTATCTTCGAAGTCTACTTTCAATTTCACAATATTTTCTGTCATTAAATAACCTAAAAATTTTTGAAACACCGTAAATGATAAATCCATCCTTCAATAAACAACGCACTGCCTGCCTCTTCATCCATTTACATAAGCTCATTAAGCAGATTAATCATTGTTTTCTTTGCAACAATATTTTCTTTCAGTGTCAAATTTTCCGCAACGTCTTTCCTCATTGTATGCCTTAGTAAACACAATTGTCTCTTTTTATTCTAAGTAAAATTGTCCGTTTAGTTTCCATCTTCTAAAATTTCTTGTTGCTGACATACACCGTCCATGTATCCACAGTATTCTTCTGTATAATCATCTTTCTTTTAATCCGAGTCTCCTCTTCATCTTAAAGGAATTTGTCTTGTATTCAAAAGAGGGTGGATGATATATCACGGTTTTAAATTCTTTTCTCTGTTTCTAACGAAATTATCCAGTCTCGTCATACTTTGTACATCTTTTGGAAAAGATCTTTCTCTAATGTAATACGCCTTTGGATTTCTTATTGCTTACATACTTTATACTGATCATTATATTGCTAACAACATGACTTATATATCTTGTTGCTCACATACTTTATACTGATCATTATATTGCTAACAACATGACTTATATATCTTGTTGCTCACATACTTTATACTGATCATTATATTGCTAACAACATGACTTATATATCATGTTGCTCACATACTCCGTCCATAGTATACTCAGCATTGTTCTGAATAATCATATCGTTTTGACTCAAGTCTTCACTTCATATCAAAGAAATGTTTCCTGCATTCATAAAGGGACAAATGTTATATCACGGTTTTATAATATTTTCTCTGTTTCTAACGAAATTGTCCCGTCTCTTAATACGTTCATATTTTGGAAAAGATCTTTGTTTATTCTAATACGCCTTCTAATTTTGGTGTTACCTTTCTCATTGTTTGTTGTTTGCTTTGTTTTAGCATTTCCAATTCGCATTTCGAATTTTTGTCTGTTATTCTAGCTGATAACAATATATTCTGTCTTCTTACAATAGATGCTTCGTCCTTTCTTCCTGCTTTTCTTTCACTATCTTTAGACGTAGTTTCCTTCGGATAAGTTCATAGTAATATAAAACAAAACTTATCTCCCTTGGGACTATTTACAACCAGGTTTATCTTCCTTATCCAGTGAAACAATGAAGGTCACCTAAGGTCACTTAATTTATTCTTGTGTGTTGGCAGGGAGTAGAAATGTTGTAGAAATTGTTGAAAATAGGAGTAGAAATGAGTGTAGAAATTGTTGCATTAATGATAACCTGAAAAACTTACGATATCTGACACTGACAAAGCAAACCTCGTTGTTGAGCTTGAAAAGAACCTCCAATAGGTGATAGAATGGGGTAAGAAATGGCTCGTGGAGTTTTAATGCTTCCAAAATGAAGCTGCTATCCGTTAATCACCACATACAATCGCTCTTACGCCGCATTGGCATGGATCAGGCTAGCCTCCCTGAAAGCATAACACTGCGCCTACTCGGGTTAACGCTCTCAGCAGACCTCAAGTGGAACGACTATATGGAATCCATAGCTACATCCGATGCTAAGAAGGTATGTTCAGTGTGTAGAGCCAGGAAGTTGTTTCCGTCTAAATCCATCTTGCACATATATAAATCTGCCATCCGCCTGTGTATTGAATACTGCTGCCACATCTGGTCGAGTGCTCCTGCTATTCACCTCGGGGTTCTTGACACAATCCAACTGAGAATCTGCAACGTGATCGATCCTGATTTGGTAGCTCAGCTGCAGTCACTTTCTCGCCGGCGTAATATGGCTTCCCTATGTCTTTTCTACAAATATTTTCAAGGCTTCTGCTCCGAGGAGCTTAGTTCACTGGTCCCCCCCCTCTGCATGAATTTACTCGAGCCACTAGACCAGCAACTAGGCCTCACCATTTTACAGTGAAACCAATAAAATGTAAAGCGCAACTTCTACTCTAATAGCTTCTTCTCTCACACATCCCGCCTGTGGAATTCTCTTCCGTATACCTTGCTTCCCCGACAGCTACAATCTCCAAGAATTTAAATATAAGGTCAATTGTCATCTCTTATTTTTCTGACTCGCATTCTTTTTCTCATGTTCAATATCTCCGTCCACTATACTCTCATCAGACCAGTATTCTCATCCATCTCTTACCCATTTTCTGACACCCTCTATAACTTGTTTCTCTTTCTAATCATTTATGTAACCCACTGCACACCAGTGGCAGTAAAACTGCTCTGCTTGTGGTGAAATGATCAATATATATTATAGGTACATCCAGTCAAATACAAAACAGCATAGTATGACTAAAAAGGTCCCAAACTTAAGAAAACAAAAAAAAATTCCCATCAAAATGTTTATATTATTATTAAGAAGAAAGCTCAAAGCAAATTTTAATTATTTTGAAAAAAAAATTAATCCCTTCTAATATTTTGGAACTTTTGTCAGAATGTTTTGCTTTATTTGAGTTAGCGGCTAATGAAATGTTACGACTGTTTTGCAATGCAAACGTAATGATTGCATCACCTACTTTTTTCAGTGACAAATATATTAATTTGGAATTCTCTCAAAAATCAAGTAATTGTCGGAATTTAATGAAATGTTCAGTATTCCTTCACAAATGAATGAAATTATTTTTGAGATTATCATTTTTAAAATCATAATAAAAATATTTTTTCACCTCTGTTACCCCACTCCACGTAAATCCAAGAAATCATCTATTTTTTTTTAATTTGAAGTTTGCAATTCTTAAAAATAAAAACATGTAATAAAACTCTGATATAACTTAATTTGATAAGCTTTTAACTGCAGGAATAAATGATAAAATATTAAGGAAATTATACTCTGAAGAAAAAAAAATTCTATTAATAATAAAATTTTAAAAAAAAGTTTCCATTTTTTAAATAATTTAATAATATTAATAATATACAAAGTTTTAAAATATGTTTAAAATTTTCAAAGAATTAATTGCGAATAGACTTTTTAGTTAAGAAATGATGATTATATTGCCTATCTAAAATTGAAAATTTTAATAAAATGCGTTTTGCAGAAATATTTTAAAATAATTAATTTTTGTCTGTGTGTGTGTGTGTGTGTGTGTGTGTGTGTGTGTGTGTGTGTGTGTGTGTGTGTGTGTGTGTAAATATGTTCATTTTGATTAGGTACGATATTCCATTTGATTAAGTACGATGTTCCATAATAATTATATTAGATATTTTTACCATGCCTTAAACTTAATGATAACTTATTAATAATATGAAAAATACATAATAAACATATTAATAAATAACATAATATAAGTTCAGTTATTTTAATTGCATTCTTTCTTATTAAATTAAAATTATTTTAAAAGAAATCAAAATTTTTAAATTTTTATTAAGAAAGTATATTCAAATGTCTGGCTATAAATCTAAACTAACATTATATAAAATATTATATAATTGCTGAAAATATTACGTTAAACTCATAATTTTACTATTTAGTTAAAAACAAAAAAAAAAAGAAATTAAAATTTGAAAATTTTAGGTTTTAACCTAATTGAAATTTTGGCACGTTTGATCGCTATCCTTTTCGCGTTCTTGACAATTTTCGCCTGTCATATATATTTCGTTTCCCCGATAACGCAGATAAAAGAGGGCTACTGGAGTTAAAAAGTTTTTTATTGTAAATTTCTGGTAGTAAGTAATTATTACTTGATTGAAATCAGATAAAGGTAAGTTTCAATTTTAAAAATTTAATTAAATGACGTTGTCAGCGAGGTATATTTTATTTTTGCAAGATTTGTAAAACAGAAATTTGATTACTGTTTACGTACTGTTTACTTCATGTGTCGATCAATCAAAAATAGTGGATTTTTTTTTTCAAATCAGGAAAAATTAGATTAAAATCAAGATAATTTCGGTTTAAAATACATCAGTGTATTTTCATTACTGGAATTAAAATTTAATCTCTTGGCTTTCAATTAAAGTTAATTTTAAAGCATGAAGATAACTTATTTATTTTTAAAATTTCCATTTAAATTTAGGTATCGAAAATGGGTGGAGGTACCTAGATTATAATGTATATCATAACCGTTCCACCCGCAAGCAAGGCGGTACTGTCACTACTTCACAGGGGGTTACAGTTAGAGGAGAGGGAAGAGAAAAAAAGGACGGTCCAGTTGATGTCGAAGAAAGGCTAAGAGAGACGTGAATGTCAAGGAGATAGAAGCTCTTAATTAATTTTATTTTTTTAGCCTACATATTTTTAATATTTCAATATTATTAATATTGTTGGTGGAAATTCGCATTTGAGTGGTCGCATATTTAAAATAATATTTATTATGTCTACGCTCTACCTACTTGATAAGACCAAATAAAGAAAATTTGCAAACCGGCAGGATTGGAATGTTCGACCCTCCTTTCAGGAGGAACCTCCGACTGATCTGCGTCCGTTTCCGTTCGTAACAAAGCAGAGTTTTATTTTAACTGTAAATCTGATGAATTTGTTTTCAATGTAATATGAAACCGACTAACTTTTAATCATAGACTCAACTATAATATCACACGAGCTTTTCTATTTCCTGAATTAAACACAAAATTGTACCTATGTAAGCGAGCACAATCCGACCGTTTTTTATCTATAAACCCAACCAATATTATATATAGCTCAAATATAAATCCAGCTAGTATTTGTGTAGAGATTCAAGTATAAATTCAACCAATGTTTATGTATAGACTCAAGTATATATTAGAAAAATATTTACATATAGACTCAAATATTAATGCAATCAATGCTACGTATAGACGCAGTAAAAACCCAACCAATATTTACGTATATATTCAAGTATAAATCCGACAAATGTTTACGTATGTTCTCAAGTATGGATCCAACCAATATTTACGTAAAGTCTCAAATATAAGACTAACTAATATTTTCGTATAGACACGAGTATAAACCCGACCAACGTTTACCTATATGCCAAATTGCAGCTCTGTCCGATCTTTCTGTATATTTTTAAGTATAGAGTCAAATTCACATCTGATGTATCACTAATGTTTACTAATATAAAAGTTTAAACTCGATTAATATTTGACTCTAAATTCAAACAGAGAGCAACTTTCGTAATTAAATGACCCAATGAATGTCTATGTGAAAATAACCTACTAAAGCTGGGGGTTGTATAACCTGTGAGATCGTTAGCCATTACGATACAAAGTAGTATTTTTCCTAGTTCCCTTGTTATATACGCAAATAAGGTCATACCGACCTGTCGATATATACACATCACGGAAGCTGTGTCTTTTAAACCTCAAGTTCGTTTTACTGTTCTATCTCTCCAATCTTTCCTTCCCAACAATCCGATATCGATAATAAATATCGATCCGCGATCGGAAAATAATTAAACCTGCTGATTAAAGGGAGATTTAATTAAAATCAATTGAAAGCAAATTAATCAATTTCCAATCTTTTGTGATTCAAAACGCGTTCGATTACTTTTAAATGAGTTGAAGGATTGTTATTCCTTTCAAAAGTAGATTTTACACATTACATGGTTTATTGTAGTCATCCCCATAGTTCGTACGATTACTTCATAACTAAATAGTATGTGAGGCAAATAGTATAGTAGGCAAGGATGACACTATTGCGCCTGAGCTTTAAGCGGGAAGAACCGATTTGAAATATGGGTTTCTTTTTTGTGTGTAAGCAATAGGTTCTGTAGGACACCCCTATTCCTTTGAAAAGTAGATTTTATTCATGACATGATTTAACCATAGTTGGTCTGATTAATTCATAGCCAAGTAGAAGATTAGTTAAGGATGACAGTAATTCGCCAGATCTTCAAGATGGAAGGGCCGAATTGAAATACAGATTTTTTAGCGCTTAATGATACATAATAGTTTTTTAGTAGGAAACAGATAATCCTTATGATCATTTATAAGATTTGAGCAAAAAGTATTATATTTGAGCAAAACTGAAAGATATCAGCGTTTCTTTTGTGTGGTTGTAGGTTATCTGCACAGCTAAAGCTATGAAAGACTCTTTCTATATATTTTGGATGGAAGTCAAAGAGGCATTTATTCATATATAACTTAGATGACATTTTTAAAGTGATGTTTACCCTTTACGGCCTTGTAAAAGGTGGACATCACTGTAGAAAAATGTCAGCCATGTTATATACTATAGATATTTTAGCACTAACGCTCTAATTTGAGTGGTTTTCGAGCCTTGTACTGGTTACAAAATCTCTAGTAATATGATGTGTTTACATTCTGGCCCAATATTATTACCCATTTATTCGGTGTTGAACAAAATTATAATTAATAAAGGATCCACTTTTTTATTTAAGGATATAACAAATGTTTTCTTTTTATGTGGCCAACGAAAATTCACGTTATATTTTTTATCAAAAACTAGTAATTCATTATCTGAACAGGGTTTAAATGAATAAAGAAAAATCTGTTTGAAAAGTTCTGTATATTCTAAACTAAAGCGCTCAAATATTTACTTTTACAGGCAGCTATATGTCTTTTCACCGGATCTATTCAACTTGTACAGCGAGACTATTCTAAGGACCGAAGATGTTATGTCAAGATTTGTCATCGGAGGCCACAATTCGAACAACATAAGGTACGCAGATGATACAGTGATGATTGCAGACACGAAAAGGAAACTACAAGATCTTCTACAAAAGGTAGCTGAAGATAGTGACAAAAAGAACTACAAATAGAGAGCAAGAAAACTGAATGCATGGTCATCAGAAAATAGAGCAGCCCAAAATGCCACATACAGGTGGAGGATACTAAAATCAAGCAAATACAAAAATTTAAATACCTGAATAGTGTTCTAATAGAAGACGGAAAGTGTGACATAGAGATCCGAAGGCGAATTGCCATAGCTAAGGACGCGTTCCAAAAAGCTGAGTAAAGTATTAAGAGACAGGAAACTTTCACTAGAAACAAAAAAAAGACTACTGGATTGCTATGTGATATCAGTTATTGATTATGGTAGTGAATTCTGGACACTATCATCAAAGATGGAAGAAAAACTTGAAGGAAATGAAATGTGGTTCTACAGAAGGATGCTGCGGATATCATGGACCGAGCATGTGAGCAATGATGAGGTTTTGGAAAAGATGGAAACGAAAAATAAATTAATACTGAACATCAGAAAGAGACATCTAAAGTTCCTTGGACATGCAATGAGGAAGGAGAGTTTGGAGAACCTGCTACTAACAGGCCAGATAGAGGGGAAAAGAGACAGGGGAAAGCAGTGGATAACATATTTGAATGGACTGAGCAGGTGGATGACAGAAAGAGGGTTGCGTGATGTAACAGGAGAATTCGTGCTAAGAGCCACCAGAGATAAGGAGATATGAAAAGCCATGATCGCCTACGTCCTGAAATGGCAAGGCAACATAGAAGAAGCTGAAGAATAGGAAGAAGAAGGAATAAGAAGAAGAAGAAGAAGAAGAAGAAGAAGAAGAAGAAGAAGAAGGATAAAGCACGACTACATTAAGCAAATGAGAGTTTCAAAGTAACCTTATTCAAGACACTATGATCGGTTGTTGTTTTGCCAGAGAGTCCTTCCAATACTTCTGCTCAAATTGACGAAATTTTCTAGAGTCGACCAATTGAAACTCGTTTCGTATGTATCATGATAATTTGAGGAATTTGCAACAGTAGTTTTACTACGTCTAATCGCATGTTCAAAGTTTGTTCTGTTTTTACCTTATATAATGCAATAGACACTAGTGATAGATGTTAACTGAGCTTATGCTTGAACACCAATGAGTAAATCTCGGTACGTATTTACTAATGAAAGCTTCGCTTAAAAACTTCTAACTAAATAGTATTTAGGCTAATTTACCAGTACGCTCGGATGTGCGTTGTGATGCAGTGTATATGGACTCGGAACAAGAAATCGGAGAGCCGAGTTCGAATTCCAGTCAAAATTGGTTGCATTCACTTACGCGCAAATAGCTTTGGGAAAGGTATTAATCCGCCTCTTCCCTCCAGCTAAGTCATTACGCAAAGTCCCCACTACTGTTAGGGTTTGAACACCTACAACTGACGTTCATGTGACATGATAGATGAAGCAGACATAAAATATGCATAATATCACCCCTGAATAGAATTCCATGGCAGAAATTTGTTAAAATATACATTGGACGTGTTAAAAATCGATACTGTGATTTTGGCACTGTTTGACCTCCCTCTCAGCTTAGGATCTCTGAGAAAAAGATACAATTAAGAAAGAAAGCACAGAATCCAAGTAAAAAAAATAAATAAATAAAAACATCTAGGGCATGAAAATCCTTATATCTTAAAGAATGATTCGACTGGATTTGATATAAAAAACTGATGTGCTATATTCTTCTTCAAACGGGAGAACCAGAAGCTCTTGACGATTTTGATGTTTTTTCTTTCCTTCTTGAATCTATCCGTTGTTTTTTTTTTGTTTCTTTTTTGTTTTTTTATTTGCTGTGGCAAAGTCACCATCTGAGTGCTCCACATTTCTCCCGAGGCCTTCGCAATACACAAGGAATACTGCTTATTTTTTTAGACCAAATCCAAGTGATCTGGAAGTAATCAAACAGAATCACACACTTATACATCAAGAATTTTCTCTTGATTTCAAAAGAAATAATATAGGGATATACATAAATGCGTATATTGCTATATCACATGAATATGTAGTGATATGAGTGTATACAATATATATATATATGTGTGTGTGTGTGTGTGTGTATGAGAAATAAATATAAGACATTTATGTTCATATAAATATAATTATATATATATATGTAGTTATATAAATGTAAATATATATATATATATAATATATATATATATATATATATATATGTACTTTACGACATATGTGTCAGTATATGTATAATAACATTAACATTTATAAAACTATTCAATTTGTATTCTTTATCTATATAACTATATATATATTTGTGTAAATGAGATAAAAATAAATTAACGACCATACATTCTTATATAAAAACTGTTCGATTATATATATTACTATGGTAATTACATATTTTCAAAGTATTTACATATCTACATATAAATGCCCTAACATGTTCCCATATCTAATTAAATATATTGATAAATATTTACGGTTGGGCACACACACACACACACACACACACACACACACACACACACGTCTGTATGTGTGCGTGCGTGCGTGCGTGCGTGTGTGTGTGTGTGTGTGTGTGTGTGTGTGTGTGTGCGTGTGTGTGTGTGTGTGTGTGTGTGTGTGTGTGTTTAGGTAGCGTATCTTCATTTAAGCTTGTTTGGTTAAATAATCTATTTCTTTTTATTTTAATCTTCTCGTAGTCACGAATAATTTTCCTGGTATGGTGGTTAAAATTATTATTATTATTATTATAATTATTATTATTATTATTAGATTCTATCAATGTATCAAGAAAAGGAATTGTATTTTTATTGTTAAATTCTTGTGTGAACTTAATTACAGAGTTTTTTTTATTCTTTTTATACACATAAATCAAGAAATTCATCGCTTTAACTAAATGAAAACCTCATCACTAAAATCACGGACTAGCGATATTAACAAGGACACCTAAAAACATGTGGATATGTTATAGAAGCACTACTCAGAACTGTACTCTTGGGAAAGCTTTATTCTGGACGATTCGCTAGACCCAGTAGCTCGTCTATCAGCCTTGGAGGGACTTGAGGCATTGCATAAGCGAGCGAAGAAATGAAAGCCCGGTTCCAACGAATAACGTGCTCAACAGAAATATACCAACAAGGAGACACTGGGGGAGACCTTCTTCATATTTATTAGCTGCAATCGAGACTAACACTCACGTATGGGTCTGTACAATCATATCAAATAATGACCCTCCATCTGCAGCTGAGGCATAACTCTTTGGGCGGAGATCCAAGGATTTTCGGAACCGACGGATTCCGCACACTCATAACAATGATGAAAAGAAAGAGATTTGTCGCAGTAATTTTTAAGAAATAAAATGTCCAAAGAATACTTGCTAAATCATTTAGTGAATTTTTTTTTTGTGTCGAATTAGTCGTTTGATGTCAGATGGAAAGTTGTATAGGACAAATCCACCAAAAAGCTTAAATGAAAACACCTTGATGCTATTGGGGTTAAATGTTATATTTTAGTGGGTATAGATGTTTGAGTCCTGTCTTTTTTAAGCGTTAATTAGATTTACCCGTCTGAACTTTCGAGAGTCTTAATGAGGAGATGTGCTCTTCGGCGGACATCGAATATGTCTCCGTTTATCTGATCCGCTGTTTTTTATACCACTCGGCTACAGAAAATGTGCAAATACTCCATAGGTATGCTCATCTTCTAACTTAATAAGAAGCCACATGTTCTTTATAAAGATTCGGGAATGCATTGACCGGTAGATTTAATTCACACTTATTAAAACGAAAAAATAGCTTACATATTGCAACAATCGTTTCTGTACAATTACCGAATTTCAGAATCGGCAAGCTTGGTAAGTACCTAGGTAGAGGACCGCTTGGTAATGCCGCTTGGTAATACCTGGTACTGTAAACCCACTTCCAATTCCAGTTGTTTTCGTTATATTCACTGCGCAAATACCTTGAGAAAATCAATGAAATTGGGGAACATGTCCACTAGTTTTGCTAAAGTTTCTCGATGGAGTAGAATATTTTTTTAATTTAATTGTTCCGGATCTCATCTGACTGATAAACAGCTTTGGATTTTAGACTGTTGAAGATAATACAGAGAATGACCTTGCTGGAGTGGATGATCAGGTCCGTTGTTCTATAATTGGGCTATTGCTTGATATTACTTTTCTTTGGTGGGGGCTTCACTAGTAACTGGGTCTCCTCTTTTGGCTACTTCTGTTTCTAAATCTCCTGGAATAGAACTATTAACTCTTTGGTAGTTTCTTCACCCTCACTTTTACCATTTCAAAATGTGCATTTTTCACTTCAGCTGAAATAACAGGTTTCCGACTTTTACCACCTTCTTCAATATTAAAGGACTGTCCTCTGCAGGCTATGGATCAGCTAGCAGTAACAGTGTCTCTTAATGGGGTTCTAAATTGCAGCATTCAGCCCCGCTATTCAGCACTTTTACCTTGTCTGTGAGTGGTTTGCTATATTTGTCATTTCTATCAGGGGCTCTTGACTGCCTGGCTGGCTGGTTGACATTAATGAAGGGTTTGAGGGTATTGTAGGCATTCTATTTGTCATTTTATGCTCTTCTTAATGGCGCTACACTGTCCCTGTATCCACTCATCTTTGGCTGATATCATCCTGCACGTTTTGTTAAGGTGTCTGTTCTTCATAATTTTAGTGCTGCTTTCCTCTTAACTCTCTCAAAAATTCGGAACTTCATTTGTGACCCAAAGTTGAATGTTCTTCCGTGACTTTCCCATAACCGCTTCAGGTGTTGTGAGTAGGACGAGGGGGTCACACTCAATGTCAAGCAAATAGAAGGCTATAAACTTGCTACCGTCTTGGGTCCGTAAAATTTTTGCGACTCCAGGATCCGTCAGCTTCGCAAGGTCTTAGAACAATGATTAGTTTTCAGTTTCAATTTGAATAATATCATCAGGATGTCATGATCTTTGCCAATATCAACGGCAGGTATTGTTTTTGTTTACGCCTTGTTGACACTGAATGAACAAGTTACGGTGGAACCAAAACGAAATCAATGTAGCTATGGACTTGATATTTAGGTGAGTGCAAGCTTATAGTTCTTTACTTATGATAGTCTATAGTGTTGGCGGTGGCGTCTGGCAAACTCAAGTAATCAGTTGTACTTGTAGTTGTTTCCTCTAATATCAAATCCTCCAATTGTTCTTACCCATTTCTCGTATGCACCTTGGCTTACTTTGACATTCAAATACCCTTGTAGAATAATGTTATTTTTCTTGGGGAGAGACATCTATAAAATGAACTCTATAAACTCAAAATACCGTCCGACTTCCTCATCAATGGGGTCTGAATTTGGGACATAAACCTACATGATAGCCATGTTATGTGGTTTGGATGATACATAAATGCTGGAAATGAAAGTGCAACGGTTAACACTTCCTGCAATCTCTGTCCAGAGAAAAGAACATGTGTCCAGCTTCTGTTAATGTTTCACCGATGCCAGTCTATCTGACTTCAAACAGCCCAATGATGTCAGAGCGATAGCGCCTCTGTAATTAACTTCTTGAATTCTGTCCCGGGCGCAGAAAAAGTAAACGTCTCAAAGCACGATGATTGTCATTTGCATTAGTAGGTTAAAGGTATTTATCGTTCCTTTCGCCCAAATTCTGCAGTGCGTGGATTGGACATACGGCCATTGTTGATCTGGCACCCGACCGATTCGACATGGTGACGCACCGACCGATTCGACATGGTGACGCATTTCTTCTATTTCACCATGATTTTTCAGTGAGGCTTCCGATAGCTTAGCAGTAAATATGATGTGAGTCATAATCAGTCCATATCCTGAGCCGTTGGCCGCCGCTGCAAAGCTTTCGCCCATTAACCCTCATGCAATTTAGCACGCCTGTTGAAGGGTAACCGGGGTGTTATACGTGTAACCAGCGTGCATATATATATATATATATATATATATATATATATATATATATATATATAAATTATTACTTTTTTTTAATAAAAATGCATCAATTGTGTTAGTTATGTTCTTATTTCTAAATAAAACATACATGCATAGAAAATATTGCTCATTTTAATATTCCCGTATAAAGGAATAAGTATATTGCAAAAGTAGCTTATTTCCATATTACTACATACAAATGCATAAATATTTATGTCAAAAAGTTTAAATGAGTATGAATAACGCTTATATACTCATTTCTAGATAGGATAGCATGTATGTGTAGAAATATTGATTAAGTTTATGTTTATATATAAAAGATATACATGTATATAAAATATTTGTAAGTTTTGTATTTTTCTATTAAAAAGCTAGTGTAAGAAAGGTTGCCATATTTATTTTACTATATAAAAAGTCGTCAATGTGAGAAAAAGATTTGTACTTAAATATTTTTAAATAAAAATTAAAAAAGGAAGTTAATTTTCATATTTCTGCATAATAATAACTAATGTGTAGAAAAGCATTCTTTCGTCATATTTCTATATATAAAAACATATGTGTAAAATTTGCATATTTTCATTATATTTATACTTAGAAAAGCATAAATGTGTAAATGTTGGCTTATTTTCGTATATCTATACAAAAATGCAGAAATGTTTTCAAAAGCTTTTTGATTTATATATTTCTAAATAAAAGTGCATAAAACTTTTGAAAATGATACTTATTTTCAAAATTGAATTTAGAAAAGCATGAATATGAAAAATAGTTGCTTATTTTCATATTTCTATATAAAAAGATCCAAATGTGTTGAAATAATGTTTGTGTTGATATTTCTATAGAAAAACAGTAACCGTGCTTATTTACATATTTCTAAACCAAAAGCGAGTAGAATAATTTGCGTATTTTTATATTTCTCTGTAAAAATACGTCAATGTGTAGAAAAGATGCTTATCTTTATATTTCTATGCAAAAGACACAGCGGACAAGCGTGCATGTGCGTTGTGGTGCAGTGGATATCGGCTTGGAACGAGAAATCAGAGAGCCGAGTTCGAATTCCATTTGAAGTCATTGCATTCACATATATCCTTAGGAAAATTGTGAATGTGTGGATTCTTCTTCCAGCTATTGGTTAAATGAAAGATTGGATTCTATAGCTTTGGTTAGCAACCAGTCTACCGTAACGAGTAATAGCCACCTACTGCGGGAAAATTTTCTGTCCAGTCAGTGATTGCCTAAACATGTATCACGTATGGCACCTAACTGACTGATACAAAAAAAGGTTTTGTTTTTGCATTAGTATGTTAAAATGTGCCTTGTAACATTTTCATAGAAAACAAATTAGTATAAAGACTTGCTTTTAGTATATTAATTCATAGAAATGCATAAACGTTTAGAACAATTTGCTTCTTTTCATTTTTCCATAAAAATAGATTAATGTTCATTTTTTTCATATTTCTATATCTAAGAACATAAATATGCAGAAAGATTACACATTTTCATATTTCTGTACATAAGTATAAATATTTAGAAAGGGTTGCTTATTCTATATTTCTGCATAAAAAGTTTAGAAGTGTAAAAAATGTTCCTGATTTTCACATTTATATATAACAAAAAATATGTAGCGAGAATTGCTTCTTTTCGTGTATCTATCCAAATAAGCTTAAATGTGCATAACGCTTGCTTATATGAATATTTCTTTATAGAATGAATAAAAAAAGTAGAAATATTGACTTATTTTCATTTATATATAAAACAACATGAATGCGTACAAATATCTTTTATTTACATATTTCTACATAAAAATGCATAAACTAATAGAAAGATTAGCTTATTTTCATATTTCTGTGTCAGAAACATAAACTTTTAGAAAATGTTCTTTACATAATTGTATATTTCTAATCAAAAACGCATGTGTATAATATATTGTTAAATTTCATATTTGTTCACAAAAAAGTATATGAAAAATTCCCTCTTTTTATATTTAAATATAAAAAGCTTAAATATGTAGGAATTCTACTTTTTCACATTTCTATTTAATAAAGTATACATATATTGCAAATATTGTTTTTTATACTTCTATCTACTATATGCCGTTTTTCCTTCGGAACGTAGGCGATCATTGGCTTCCACATCTCCCTGTATATTTTATCTCTTAATACCCTTTCTCTTGTTACCTCTTCCAAAGACTGCTCCGCCATCCATCTGCTCAGGTCCATTAAGTACATCACTTATACTATGTAAATAAACTTGCTTATTTTTATACTTCTACGCACAAATGCATCAATATACAGAACAATCTGCTCATTTATCATATTTCTATAGTAAAACGTAAATGCAATTGCTTATATTGATAATTCTAAAAAACATGTACAGAAAAGTTACTTATTTTAATCTTTCTATATAAAAACAGGAATATACAATATAATGCTTCATATTTTTATATTTTATACACAAACGCATAAATGCGTAATAAAATGTACTTATTTTCCTGATTCCATATATTCAAACTTTTAATAAGTTCTTGCTGTTTTCTAACGGATGGCGCTCTTAAAACTGTGTGCGTCTAGTTTTAGATGGTAACACATCTATAAAGAAGTAATATCAGCAACTTTGAAATTCAGTATATGTCACTACCCCGAAGTATAAGGAACTTCATTTTTCATGTAGTTAAACATGTTGGATTTAAGTGCTAAGGAAAATGTATTTGCGGGGAATTTTACTGCATTACTTTATTCAAAACAAATCTGCAGCTGAAGTATACGAATTATTGTTGAAACTTACGGCGACCATGATATGTCGAAAAAGAACATGCAGAGATTATTTTATACACTAAAAAAAACTATGATTTAATTTTGATGATAAAGAACTCTCTGACGCACCGAAAAAGTCTGAAGACAAAGAATTAGAGGCATGATTTCATGAACCGCATGTCAGGCAAAAGCTAATCTTTCAAAATGATGAAGAGTTGATCTTACAAATCTCGAAACGTTTGAAGGGATTATGAATGGTTCAAAGCGAAGACATTAGGTGCCGCACGAGTTGAAGCCGAGAGACTTCGAAAGGCGTCATGTCACATGTGAATAGCTGTTTCAACGGCAGAAAAGAAAATGTTCTTTGCATCGTATCTTAACTTGCGATAAAAAGTCGATACACTACGATAAAGTTTGTGTATAAGCCTGGCCATGCATCATAATTGCTGGCAAAGCCGAATCCCATAGTTTGAAGCTTCAGCTCTGCATTTGATGGGATCGACTGGGTTTTGTTAATTATGAGCTGCTAAAACGACTTAAATCATCACGGGAGATCGTATCGACTACATTTGATGCGTTTGAGTCGAGCATCGAAGGAAAATGGCAGCTATAGGAACAGAGACACGATAAAGTTATTTGGCAACATGTCATCACTAGACCACATCTAACAAAACGAGTGAAAAAAAAGCTTAAATGAGAAGTCCTGCCCCACGCAATGTATTTACCAGATATTGCCTCGTTAGGTTATCACTTGTTCCGATTAATGGTTCGTGGCCGGGCTGAGCAGCACTTTCATCCCTATGAAGGTGTCAAAAATAGGTCGACTCATGGTTAGCCTTAAAAGACGTGTTGTTTATTCGACGTGGAATTCATATGCTACCAAGAAAGATGACAAAAAGTCGTGGCTAGCGTGAACAATACTTTCAGTGACATGTTTCTTGCAAATTATTTTAAATAAAACATTACTTTTTGTGAAAATCATCGAGAACCTATTCTTTAATTTAATAAGAAAAAATGCATAAATACAAAAAGTAGCATATTTGCTTTTTTTATAAATAAAACAATTGAATAGGTAGAAGAAATTGCTAAGTATGTGTAGGAAAATTTAATTATTTTCATATTTATATATACGGATGTCTTGAACCCCACCTCTGAGTTATTAGCATATCCAGGAATGTCAGTTTGTTGTCACTCTCTTTTTCCATAGTGTACTGCATGGATGGTCTTATTGAGTTCATATGGTCGAGTAGCATCTAGACCCTCTCCTGGTGTGGCCAGAGTATGAAGGTGACATCAACGTATTCAGCCATAGAGCGGAATAAAAGAGATGTGCCTTGTGGTGCAGTGGATATCTGCTCGTAACGACAAATCGGAAAGCCGAGTTCGAATTCCAGTTGAAATCTTTGCTTTCACTTACGCACAAATACCCTTGGGAAGGGTATTAATCCGTCTCTTTCCTCCAGCTATGGGTTAAATAAAAGAACAAATTGGATTCTATAGCCTTGGTTGTCAACCAGTCTATCGCAGAAAGCAATGACAACCTTCTGCAGGATAATCTTCTGCTCAGACCGTCATGTCTCGAAAGAGACATGATCGGCTAAAGTGTGTATCACGTATGGCACTTAACTGACTGACTGAATAAAAGAGAAAATTGACGTTAAATGAAAATAAAGATTTTACGATATCAGGAAATAAAAAGAAAAAATATTTTGTCTCTTCTTCTTTTTCTTCTATGTGCCATGACATTTCAGCACGTTAACGATTATGGCTTTCTACAATGTCCCGTTCTTTGTAGTTCTTAATAATTTTTTTATTTTGTTATCACTCCGAAACCGTACTTTGTCATCCATTTACCTAAGCTAGTTATGTAGGTTATGCAGTGTTATCATATGTCTCTTCAATATGTCCTGCGACTGTCACATTTTTCAAGCCCTAATTCATCACTATGTATCCTGGAAATTATAAATGTCTTTTTCTGATATTAAGTATAAGTGTAATTTTTGGTTCAATTTTCTCTAAAGTTTTATTGTCGCTCATACTTTCAATTCATGACATTCTCAGCATCTTTCAGTAGAACAACATTTCTGTCTCCTTAAGTTGTTTTTTCATCTGTGAGAAGATTCTTCAGCATTTATAGCCTTATTAGAAGGACCGATATTGCATAACAATTAAATACGTTTTTGTTCGTTTCTAATAACATTTTCCTGATCCTTAATACTTTTCTTGGTTTTTTGAAAGCACCTTTCGCAATCCCAGTTGACATTGCATTTTCCGTCCTTCTGTTAAAAAATATTAAGTAATCGTTATAATCGCTTTATTGTGACTTCTCACATTTGTAGTTTATTTAGGAGGCGGTTCATTTTTGTTCATTAAGACTTGTTGCAATTGATGTATAATATTTTCCTCTTGCTTTCCTTCAGCAGAGAGATGATAAAATAGTTATAATTTTGAACAACTTCAAGTAAGAAATATGTTCTCAATTTAGTGACACGTACACTTCGCATCCAACTGCTTTGTTCTCTTAGAATCAATGACTGAGATAAATGAAATTAACCCTCTAGGGACATTCGTATCATATTTGATACAGTATTTCCCTATAAGGAAACATTTGGTATTTCCCTATAAGAAAACATTTGGTATTCATTGACTGAGCAGTCAGTACTGCTTTCATTTGAAATTTATAAAATATTTTTCTTAAAAAATTTTTCAGGAAAATATTTCTTTCAAGGCTTGTTTTCATACTGTATCAAATATGATACGAATGGCCCTAGAGGGTTAATAATATTTTTTTTTTTTTTTTAATCATTTCACCCCGAGCAAGGCAGAAACGCCACTGATGTGCAGGGGGTTACATAAATGTAGAAAGATTAATTAGAAAAGAGTGAGGAGTACAAGCTAGTTAGAAGGGAACAATAGAAAACTGAGAAAGCAGGTGCAATGACAGGTACATGGGCGGAGAGAAAGGGAAGGTTATACAGGGGAGGGGAGAGAGAGCTAGAGGCCAGTGGTTAGTAGGTGAGTATTAACTTTGCTTTTAAATTTCTGGAGGTCGTAGCCATCAGGAAAGCAAGAATACGGGAGTGAGTTCCACAGGCGGGAAGTGCGAGAGAGGAAGCTGCAGGAGTAGAATTGTCGTCTGCGTTTGGCTAACCTGACTGTGAATGGGTGGGACCCAGTTGCCAGTCTGGTTGAACGGGTAAACACCTGTTGAGGAGGCATCAGTGACTTAAGCTCATCCGAGCAGAAGCCATGAAAGTATTTATAGAAGAGACAGAGGGAGGCCACATTTCGACGATGGGAAAGTGGCTGCAGACGAGTCGCCAGATCAGTACCTATCACATTACAGACTCTCCTTTGGAGCTTGTCAAGAACACTGAGGAGAACGGCAGGGGCACCTGACCATAAATGGCAGCAGTACTCCATGCACGGACGGATGGTTGACTTGTATATATGCAGGATGGATTCAGGTGGGAAAAACATCCTGGATCGACATAGTGACCCAATCTTCTTAGCAGTAGATTTTGCTATGGATTCAATATAGTGCTTCCATTTGAGGTCTGAGGACAGGGTAAGTCCGAGGAGGCGTAGTGTATTACTCTCCGGGAGAATCATCTGGTCCATGCTTATGGGAGGCAGAAGAGGTTGCCTGTAATGGTTGACAGACAACAGCTTGGTCTTAGAGGAATTGAAGTTGACAAGCCACTTCTTGCCCCAGTTCACCACAGAGTGTAGATCCCGCTCAAGGTCAGCAGCGAGATTATGTCTGTCCGCCACGACAGGTTTCTTACTGGAGCGGGAGTATATTGTAGTGTCATCTGCGTAGATGCCTACTTGGGACCTGATCTCATCTGGGAGGTCGTTGATGAAAATAAGGAAGAGCGTTGGGCCCAGGATAGAGCCTTGTGGGACACCAGCATTCGTGCTGTAGGACGAAGAGGCACGCCCATTCAGAACGACCTTCATTTTGCGGTTATTTAAGAAAGATTGGATTAGGTCAAGCAGGCGACCGGTAATACCATAACCGCGTAGTTTGCATAGGAGGCCAGGGTGCCAAACCCTGTCGAAAGCCTTGGAGATATCCAGAGCAACCGCGCGAGCCTCGTCAGACTCATCAAGGGCCTGTAGCATGTACTCCGTTACAGTAGTTAGCAGGTCGGCTGTGGACCTGTCAAATCGGAATCCATATTGCCTGTCGGAGAACAGTTTGTGGGCGGTGAGATGATGAACTATTTCAGCATTTATTATAGCCTCGAACACTTAATATGATTAAGGCTTCTACTTGTCATAAAGTGGGGGATCAGTTCTATATTGTTATGAAGTAATAAACAGATCCCCCACTAATATGATACGAATGGCCCTAGAGGGTTAATCATTAGGAAAGAGCAAAAACTCTCCAACTTTAATCAAGTGCTCTTAAAGCCGAATTGCTATAAACCACACGCAACTCATGAAGTAACGAGTCTACCTTGCCTGACTTTGCACGCAGCTGCTTTAACCCACCCAAACCATTGACGAATGTCCTAAAATCTTCTCCCAGATGAGGAAGACAGTTCAAGAAAAAGAGAAACGGTTCTACAAACAAAGGCTGGGAAGAACGATTAGTTACTCCAATAATGGTATGGGGGTGAAGTCATTGCCCAACTTAAACGAAGAAATCAGTAGTACTATTTTCAGATCCTTCGATGATTGTTAAAAATATTTCATCCTCTAAGCTTTTAGCGTCTCTTCTTGTTTTCAATATTAATCTCCGTTATTTTGTATAATGTTCGCGGAGTTAATTATTTTTTCTATCATTTTAAAGATTCATCTTCACTTCTTGTCTTAAATAAAATTTTTCACTATTCTGTTCAAATCTTTTCATGATGCTATATCTTTTTATCTCGCTTTCTTTCTTTCGCCCCCTCTCGCTGTCTGTTTGTCTTTCTTTATAATATATATATATATATATATATATATATATATAGCGTTCTTGTTCGATAATTTTAGCGTAGTGATCTTTTTCAGACTGTTAAACACGTCAAATACTGCACAATCTTCCAGGAAGTGTAACTGACAGGTGATCTCTGCGTGTTTTGAATAAACACAAATTTTCCTGAGCAGGTGCCTGCAACAGGGATTGTATAACCGCCTTAGTATATAACCATATTCTACTACGACAGCCAAGAATTGCATAAGTTGGTGTGGGTGTGATTCTATTGATGTGTGTGTGCGCGCATGTGTGTGAGATAGAATATAGAATCCCTATAGAGTTTTCAAGAATTTTAACAAATGAAAACCCATTTAATTGAAACTAGATTTGATATACGCAGTTCACCCTTCTAGGCTTCATCAGATCCAAAACTGCAATGACGAAATATGTGCGTGTCTATAAGCGTGTATTTTAAATAATAAAGTTTAAGTTCTTTTTCCGCTAAGCTGTCATTTCTCGTGATGAAGGAAAAGAATGAAAATGAGTGACATTTAAAAAGCCGCTATCAATTATGGCGTATCTTTTCTTTGTTATTTCTAGTCTATATCGCAAGTTATTATCTTATCTCTAATGACCCTAAGCTAAATCCTCATCTAATTTTCAGAAGCACTCTAAACTAAAAAGATTCATGTAAACTTTTCTGAAATTCATATATATATATATTTATCTATTCTAACAGTTTCTTTTCTCACACTTCCTGTTGGCAGAACTTTCTGTTTGCTTGCTTTCCCGCTAGCTACGATCTTTATCTACATGAATTCCCATCCATTTCTCATTCTTTTTTCGGCGTCCTCTGTAGCCTTTTTCTCACTGTAACCATCTGTGTGTTAGAGCGCTTTCGGAGATATTTTTAGCAACTTTCGAGGATGATTTTATTTTTACATCTAACTGAATGGATAAACTGTTTTATGTATCTAGACCTATAGTGGTATCTTAATGTCTAAAAACTGTTAACTTATTCTGGTTATGTTCATAGTTGATATTATTTATTAGTTTTAGATTTTGATTTTTATTTAATATTGCTTCCTCTATTCATTTCATTAAGACTATAGATAGATAGATAGATAGATAGATAGATAGATAGATAGATAGATAGATAAGGCCAAAATTTTTGTTCCGGATCATGTTACTTGATTTCTATCTCATTTTAAAAGAAATGTTTTTTTTTCCGGGAAAATATTTATCCCGAATGGAACGAATAGAGTGAGGTTTGATAAAATGAGCTAATTTTGTTCATAGAAATGAATTCTGGTTTATATGCACTCTGAATGATGTAAGTTTTCCTTTATAAATATATTATTAAATATATAAATATATATAAATATATACAGACAGTCCTGTTTCCCTGTATCAGAGATCATCAGTACGGTTAGACATCCGATTGCTTCCAACCAGGTACGAAACCCGACCGATTTGATATTATCGGCTATTCTACCATTAGCAATGCCGGCGTACGGTAGAGGAAGACAGATTTTAGCATACTTATAAACAATGTAAACACATGCCATTAGCTTAGAATGTTCAAATTCATTATTAAATGAACGATGTGTTAACAGCGGTGAGTAGCTACTGTTTTTTAAAGTCTACCATTTCCCCAGACTGTTCAACCGATTAGCGAGAGCGTAAATATTCATCTGTAGGCAGCTCTGTTTCGCTGTATCACAGTTCATCAGTACAGTTAGACGTCTGATTGCTTCCAGCATTTGATATCTACCACTAAGCTATCGACGTACAGTGGAGGAATATATATATATATATATATATATATATATATATATATATATATATATATATTAAGTGTATCGAGGCTGCAGATAATTTTCTAAACATATACTGTTAAATATAAGAGACAGTGAATGTCTATTAAGGTTTAAACATGAGCCGTTCTAAACATCGTATTTTGGCTTTAATTTCAGGTGAAAATAAAGACAAAAATTCTCCATTATTTGGATAATTTTTTATTAAGTTGGTTCTAAGCTTTCGGCTCACATGAGCCATCTTCAGAGAGGTTAAAAGGACGTAAATATAAAAACATCCACCAAGCCTCGAACAATCTTATTAAAAAATTATTCACATGTTAGAGAATTTTTGTCTTTATTTTCACCTGAAATAAAAGCCAAAATATGATGTTTAGAACGGCTCATGATTAAATATAATAGACATTCATTGTCTCTTATATTTAATAGTATATGTTTAGAATATGCCCTTTCTTTTATTTTTATCCATGTCTCTTTCTCTCTCTCTATATATATATATATAGAGAGAGAGAGAGAGACATGGATAAAAATAAAAGAAATGGCATATTAGGCGAGCCTTCTATTCTGCAGTGTGTATTATGAAAACGTTTTATAATGAATTTAAGCTTGTAATGTTTAAAACAATTAAAATATCTGTATGTTGTACAGCAGTGGACTTTAGCTATATCAGAAATTGAACTACTGCATATAAAAAGAAAGATACCACGATGTAAATATACCAAACCATTCAGCATCGACTTTTCTTTGGCACCAACATATCACTGACATATATCTCTATGTTACGAAATTATTTAATGATAATAAACTGAGGCTAAGTGAATCTTTCTGAGCAAGTTAATAAGCATTAAGGCAAATTAAACCTTGCCTGCCCCTAAAACCGTCCGTAGCCGAGTGATCAAAGCACATCTGTACTTTCATTTTCTTTGTTGAGTTTTCCCGAGTATTCAAGCAGATTGACGAAATAAACCCCGTTTAAAAACGTCAATTCAGTTAGGGGACTTCACTAGAATAATGACTGAAGTAATAGAAATATTTCAGAATAAAAAATAAAATCCATCAAATATATATATATATATATATATATATATATGTATGTATGTGTGTGTGTGTGTATGTATTTGTGTGTGAAAAAAAAGGGATGGTGGATGTGGATGTGTGCGCATGTGTTCTTTCTGATAAAAGACATTACTTATTCTCTACTTTTTAAGTGCTGTTCATCTTTTTTTCTTTCATTCCCTTATAAATTCTTCTTTTCTGGGTCTCTTATATGCTTCTTTGGTTTCTCTCTAAAAATCTGTCTTTCCCTCTGTTAAAATTTCTTTGTTGATATTCAAATGCCACTAGATCATTTCTTTATCGCGGTGATATTACTGACGTCATCTAAGTGGTCACTTCCGTTAACGTCATCGGAAGTGCTGCTATTCAGTCAGATGCAAATTAAAAGTCGCTTGCGTTTAGCCGTTCTATTTTGGCCGCTGATTTACCTTGTGAATGGAAAGGTGCATTAAAATAAATAAAAAGTAAAATCTCAACGCATGCGCAAAAGTTAAGTCTCACATTTTATTATTCAACGTGCAAATAGAGATTTATTTATAGAAACGAAACATAACGTCAATGTTTTAATCATAACATACATACATTTATATTACGATTCATGTTTAATTCGGCAAAAGAAAGAAATCGCTATGCATATTAATTTTCTGTTTTGAAAGAAAATGCATTGTAGAGAGCATATTGCTATGAAGGAAACCCAAAGTTATTATGTAGTTGGCTCTTTTGTGTAAATCGTTATGGAGTAAGGTAATAGCAGAGTTATTCAGAGGTTAGATAAGAATGATTTTGAACAGAAAATGATCATCTACCAAGTATTACATGAAATAAAACTCAAGATAAACCTTTCCATAAACAGAACCTTTTATCTGTAATTGGATATAAAGGAATGATGGCACCTACTCTGAATTCGTTATGAAATTTTTTGATGTTCATTCAGTAAATAACAGACACTTCAGATGCTTTCACCATATATTTAGAGATTTTTAATAAAGTGCAAAATCGAATCTACAATTTTATTGGTCCTCACTTGGCATCTCAGCTTTAGTCGCTTTCTCACCGTTGTAACATAGCTTCTCTGTGCATTTTCTATAAATATATTCATGGCAATCTTTTGTTGGTATTTAGATTTTACCTATTGAAACACTAGATTGGCAACTAGAGCCCACGCTTTATAAGATTCTCTATGCTGTTAATGAATTTTTTCTTTCGCTTGTGAAAGTCTCTTTCGGCTTCTGTTAATTTTGGTATTCCAAAGTTTAAATGGAATCTTCTTTCTTCGCAATTCCTGTCCCTCAATTGTTCTTTCTCCTTAAAAATGTTTTGCTCGTTTCTTATTTTCGCACACTCATTAACCCTGTAAACTTTAGCGGCTTTATTACCTCACTTATGTTGAAATGAGTAAATTCAGCATCGATTGGAGATAGTTTTACCCGACACCGCAAGTTTAAACAACACCAAGGCATTAACCTGAAAAGCTCATCAGATAAAAGTATTCATACGGATAAAATGTGTGACGTCAAACCCATTTAGAAATATTTAAACTGCCAGCTATAAACAACTTTTTTCTTAGATTAATGGTTAAAATAGCTTTGAGCGAGTGAAGCCTATGTGTTTTGGCAAATCTTGTGTTTTGGTGCTACAGAATCGTGAACAAAAATATACCAGATAGCACAAATCAAATGAGGATATTCAACAAATGTAACAACAATAATGGATACCACATGTAACTCGAAAAGAACAGAATTATATAATTACGATGTTGAAATTTCATACAGGCACAAATAATACTAGAAAGAGCAATATCAGCTACTGAACATGAGAAACCTATTTTATTGAAAATTATTTTAAAGGTTTTTATAAATTTCAAACTACAGTAATATTTGCTGTTCGATCAGTGAATGCCAAATATTTTCTTGGGAAGAAACGGAAATATTTCCATTAAAATTACATTAACTCTTAACAATAGTCAGTAGAAAATTTCAACATTCTCAAACGAATTTAATCATCTCTGTTAGAATAAAGACCGTTATCGCCTGAAACACCACATGGTACAAACCTAGGTCGCGTAATATCTCGTTTATAAATAAAAGAATATATATATATATTGGTCATAATTACATTAGACCAGTACACGGTTGTACTAAAAAGTGTTCAGTACAATTATATTGTAGAACTTTTGTAAACGAGTTATTATGCAACCTTGATTTCTACATTTTCGGCGCATGAAATGAGACAAGGGAAATTTTAACGTGTTGTCTATACGCAGTGTATACACACGCCAGTCACCGAAAGAACTCAATTCATTTCTGTAGAATCACGCAGAAGTGGAAACTGTTTTTAAATCTTTCTTCTCCAGAGAGCTCAATCGTAATGAAATATATATATATATATATATATATATCCCTCCTGTCACACTCAGAGAGGGTGTTTGTATATATATATATATATATATTACAGCATGGGCCCACTCGTATTTAAATAGATTTAATATATTTTATGTATAGAACTAGGTGTAACATAGCTAAGAAAATATAAAAATTATTTCATGCACAAACTCTATCTACCATAAATGAAAACGTCATTGGCAATACTTTTTTTTCTAATCTGGGAAGAGCCATAAGCTAGCAGATTGTTAAGGGAGACATCGGTTTGTAACGGTATTGTGCTGTTTGTTGAACTGGCATATATACTCCTGTGAATGGAGATATATATTTACGCGAACGATTGCAGTGGTGATGTTATTGTCATCGCGTGTGGTGTTCTTTTGACAGGAAATAGTGTAGTGTGCTGCACACGACACCTCTTTAACCTGAGGATAAAAATTCTCCATATAGGGGAAGTGTATCATTCCTTGTCCGCATTGCGTGCTATAATACCGTCCACCATCCTGGGCATTACTCTTAAATGTACAGTCCTCAGAGTTACATTGAACTACACTGATTAACAACAATGATGTCTGCTGAAACAGGTGCTTCCACTAAGTGCTATGTATTAATATTAATGAGCAATGCACTCATATGCTTGTGTGTTTTTGTTTTAGTTACTGTGAGTGTTTATATCTGTAAAGTATGATGAAAATGAATTTCAGGACAGACAAATAGAAATCAAACACATGCTTGCCATAAAAGCAAACAGTGTGTGCTTAAAAGCAAATCTGTTTTTCTCAAAATGACATTTTGTTGTTGCTTGCCGTAATTCTTACACCCACCTTTCCCACGAGGTTGAAGAATAGTAAATGGATGTAGGCCTATGAACAATGTATGTTTTCGTACAATGCATCGGGCAACTCGATGTGTTTTAATGGTTAGCAAGCTTGACTCCGAGAATTTATAACAGCTGCGTAGTGAGTTCGATTCTCAGTGGGTACCCCATACTTTCAGCTTCGTGCCACATATTAGGTGTGCTTAGAAAATCTACTTACAATACACAACACAGCATGAAGCGATATCACAATAGCGGTTTATTCTTGAGGCTAGGCGTTCTTGACAGTACTGAACTGGTTTGCTATACGATCTTCGTTTTCTTTCTGTCCTACTGGTAGGTTAATCTTTCCTCTTATTTAATACATTTTAGGTGAATCGAACTAACAAGGCTTGTGAATTATCTGGTGAGACTATTCTATTAACTATGGCTGTTATTTTAGGATACCTGTATCGATTGAAATCAGTACACTACTTTACTCAACATAATAGGGATTAGTTTTTAATCATTGAATTTATTTTGGTTTTTTTTTTTTTTTTTTTACCCTAAAATGTTACTGCGTGAGTAATCACTAAAACAGAGTTTGGGAATAATAGTATATCAACAAATACAAGACTCGCACGCTGTTTGAAGTAGATTCACTGCTAGTTAACTGTTAGCCATTACAATCCCTCTACTCTCCCCTTTATTTCAATAGTGCCGACGTATTTAAGAGGATTGGAACTTCTATTACCTTATATAGCTTGTTATACAAAAGTTTTATTACAATAATGACCTTTTGTTTGCTTTAATTTTGTGTTTTCTTTCTAAATAAATTCTCAATATGAATCGCTACAGGACTTTTATATCACACCAGATACGTTGTCGTAAGATGCATACAAATCATAATAAAATGTATAACAAAATGCCATCTGCTCATTCTTGGGCATTTCGCAACTGAAATTGGACGCTCACAGAAGGAGTTGACATTTAATGAAACACATGAATAACCAGACGTATAATGAAATGTAACACAAGGAGACGTCAAGGAGGGTATGTTGGTGGGTGCCGTTGAGAAGGTTTACGTTTCACTGGGAGAAAAGTTAACTTCCACCGGCAAGACGTGACAGGATAAAGTTGTGTTCATTTAAGTAATCTACATTTCTTTGCAAAACAAGCTACACTGACCATAGCATAAAGGCAGAAGTACGCCAATGAATGTGGGTCGAATAAAAGTAACGCATTTGATTTGGTTTGTATTTGGCATATGACAGACATTAATGTCTGCCTGTATGATAGAATGGAGTGCGGTTGGGTAGAACGAAACTCAAGAGTGAGCAGAATGGAATGAATAAATGGACAGAAGAAAACAAAGAATTGACGGAAAGGAAGAAAGAAAGGTAGAGAGAAAGAAAATGTGCATTTAATACAGAGTGGAAAAGAATATAACCAAACCAGAAGATCAGAGTGGTTGAACCGCATTAGTTATGTAAGAGCGTTATGACCTTTTAAGGAAATGTGCAAAATATTACTCTACGGACTAGAAAAAACAGTTTATTTACTTGCATATATCTAATAATTCGTTTTATAAAAATAATAATAAAGTAGATATTAAAACAATTAAATTGATATTTAATTTTTTAATAATTATAAAGTTATTCAAAAGATTGTATTATGATATTAAGACTTGCTTTTGAAATATTATAATAATATAATAGATTTTATATAAAAAGAATAAAAGGAATTTTTAAAAAATTATTAAATAAACTTATATTATAAAACGTTATTTATAGATTAAAAATTATGAAAAAATTAGAATAAAATGCATTCTGAATCAAAATAAATGTAGTATATTATACACGAAGGTCCCTTTAAGTTAAATCAAAAATATAAAATATTTTCTTTTTTCTTTCGTCATCTCTATTCCTTTTTCTTTTTTGTTTCAGAAAATGTTGAGATATAGAGAAAGCTAAAAGAATAGAATCGTGTCGCCCCAAGCAAGGCATTTCACTGCCACTGATGTGCAGGGGTCTACATAGGAGGAATGTTGAGGAGTGAAAGTTTGCAGGAGGTGTCAGGAAGAGTGTAAAAGAGGGAAGAGATTACTGATGAGAGTGGGGTGGACAAGGAAGAATGCTATGAGGAGTGAGAGTTTGCAGGAGATGTCAGAAAGAGAGTGGGGTAGATGTAGAAAAGTATGAGAGTGAGGATGTAAGTTAGTGAGACAGGAGATGACTATTGACTTTACATTTAAACTCCTGGAGATTGTAACTGTCAGGAAAGCACGTATGCAGAAGAGAATTCCACAGGCGTGAAGTGCGAGAAAAGAAGCTGATGGAGTAGAATATGCGTTTACAATTTATTGGTTTCACAGTAAAAGGGTGGGACCTAGTTGCCAATCTTGTGGCTCGAAGAAATTTGTATATAGGGGGTACCAGTGAGCTAAGTTTATCAGACCAGAAGCCGTGAAAGTATTTGTAGAAGAGACACAGGGAAGCCACACTGCGTCTGTGAGAAAGCGACTGTATCCTAGCTGCCAAATCGGGATCGATCACATTACAGATTCTCCGTTGAATTCGGTCGATGATACCTAAGTGGATAGCAGGAGCACCAGACCAGATATGGCAGCAAACTCAATGCACGGGCGGATGGTAGACTTGTATATTTACAGGATTGTTTGGGACGGGAAAAACTTCCTGGCCCTGCACTATGAACCGACTTTCTTAGCAGCGGATTTAGATATGGATTCTATATAGTTATTCCACTTGAGGTCTAGTGTGAGAGTTAACCCGAGGAGGCGCAGTGTTTCGCTTTCAGGGAGAGAAACCTGATCGATGTTGATGGACGGGAGGAACGATTGACTGTGGGGGTTATTAGATAACAGCTTCGTTTTAGAAGCATTAAAATTTATGAGCCATTTCTTGCCCCAGTCCACCACGGATTGGAGGTCCTTTTCAAGCTCGGCAGCGAGGTTTGCTTTTTTAGCCTCAGTAGATTTTTGATTGAGACAAGAGTAAACCGTAGTGTCGTCAGCATATATGCCCACTTGGGATCTTATTACATCAGGGAGATCGTTAATATAGATAATGAAAAGTGTAGGACCAAGAATAGAGCCTTGACGGACACCTGCATTCATGTGATAGTACTGGGAGGCTTGTCCATCTTTATCACCCTCATTGTACGGTTTGAAAGGAAGGACCGGATTAGGTCAAAAAATTATCCAGTTATGCCATAGCCCTGAAACTTGCATAGAAGGCCAGCATGCCAGACTCTGTCAAACGCTTTGGAGATGTCAAGGGTCGTGAGCATATCAGCAATAGACCTGGTGAAACAGAAACCATACTGTTTGTCAGAGAAAAGTCTATAGGCTGTGAGATGTTGTACCACCTCAACGTTGATGATGGCTTCGAAAACTTGCCAAAGATCTGTAGGAGGCTGATAGGGCGATAATTAGCTGAGTCAGAGAGTTCTCCAATATTTTTATATATAGGCACCACGGAGGAGGCAGGAAATCAGGAAGCAGAAAGGCAGAAGTTATAGAGTTTAGAGAGAATAGAGGAGAGTTCAGGAGCACATTCCTTTAGAACAATAATGGGTATTTCCTCGCCACCGCTCGCCTAAGTATGTCAGACAGTTGGGCCTGGTTTCGGAGATGGAAGTCGGGTACAGCTACTCCAGTCGAGTCCAGTGTCGAGTTAGTGGAGAATCTGCGAGTGAAGCACTCAGCCTTGTCTGTTAAAGAGGTGAGGACCTCAAATTCATTGATTAGAGGGGGTATTGTAACATTAATGGATATATTAACGGAAATAGTGTCTAGACAGAGGTTTTAAAATAAGTTGACACTTTAGTCGTTAAGATTGAAGGAAGAAATCATGTATTCCCCAATAATATAAACATTTTTCAAAATAAATGAGTTTCTATTCTGATTAGTTAAATTAAACACACACTGACATTTTTCAATCTTCTCATATCTATAAATAACAAACGTATTGTTTCTTATATATAAATGAAAATCATTTCACAACAAAGATCTAGCATTGCCTGATGACGAGATAGAAATCATATATATATATAGCCCTTGAGATTTCACTCGCCCGATCTACTCAGACTTAATTTGGCTATTAAAATTTATTGCTCTAAACGCCCGCGGTCTATTAAAAATCTTGCAATGAAACGTGTCCCTTCAAATATAAAGAAATAAAATCTAATCCTTTTACATCCCAAAAGTATGCCATTGAATATTCGCAAGTTACTTAGAGTGAACTATAATGACATTATTTAACTTTTTGGTCTTAGACATGGCGTCTGATTTACGTCGAAAAACAAAAGGCAGTGACGTCTCGCTATCAGCAAAGCAGGATCTGACAAACAGAATTTAAATCCACAAGCTCCTGTCTCGCTATTATCGTCCCGGTCAGTGTAAACATTCGTTTTGTTAACGCTTCCAGAGTGGAAGTAAAATGTCTCTGTCGTTAGATATGGCTTTGTTGAGCGAGGTGCAAAACCGTTTGGCCAGCCCGTTTTTTAATATCATTTATAAAGAAAAGTACCATCATTATGGGTGGTATATATATATATCTCGTGTCACCACCCATAATAATGATATATATATATATATATATATATATATATATATATACCTGATGAGACTTTGTCCTTTCAATGTCGAAATAAAATTTACACTCTGTAGTAGATTATAATTTATGCATGTTCTAAACTATAATTTATTATAAATATTCATAGCTCTATTTTTTATTGAGCACTGTTTTAAATTAATGTTTTGAACGTTGTTAATATTTTATTCGTTACTTATTCACTTGGATATATATATATATATATATATATATATATATATATATATATATATAACAGCCCAAGATACGCAATAAAGCCTCTCTAAAGTGACAGAATATGGGAAAAAGAAAACATTATTAAACACAGCTAACACTAAATAAATGGGAAATGGAATGACAAAAAGGAACAATTGACGTTGAATTTATATTTATAAGTATCAAAGCTGGCCCAAAAGCATGAAACCAGAGAAGACTTCCATCAGCGATGTGCGAGAAAAGAGACTGGTAGCAAAGAAGTTACGGTTACATCTGGTCATTTCAACTATAACATAATGGGACCTTACCTTTAGTTTACTAGTACGTTTAGATTTAAAATTATAGGTAATAAAGAGAAAAGCCCAACAGTAAAATTAGAATTTTTAAATATTTATAGAAAAGGTACAACATAGCTATGTTACTGCGGTGAGAAAGTGACTGAAAGCAATATTCCAAGTCAGGACATACAACATTGCAGATTATTCTTTGTATTTTATCAAGAATCTCTAAATATATATCAGGATCACCGAACCATATGAGGTAGAATTATTTAAGACATAAATGAATGGCGGGGTTATAGATATGTAACATAGATACAGAAAAATGTCTAGCACGACACATTGAACCAGAATTCTTAGCACCTGACCTAGCAATGGTTTCAATATAGTTACGTCAGCCAAAAATGCATGCCCTAGAAACACATAACGTTTCATTCTCTTGAAGGATACCTTCAGCTATGCAGAAAGGTGTGTCAGATGATTAATACAAGAGAGCAAATTTGTTTTGAGAGGCATTAAAATCAAGAAGTTATTCCTTGTTCTAGTTAAAAGCAGACCAAAGATTTTTACTTTAGATCAGCCGTCAATGTGACTTTATCGAACTAATCAGACATTGAGGCAGGAATAAATGGTTATGTCATCAGAATAGACTGAAACCAGTATTCAAGGAAACAACCGAAAACATTGCAGATATTTTTTTGTAATTTATCAAAACACATGTAAGCATAAAAACCAATCGGTAAATGTCTTAGACATTTCACTCAACTTAAACAACAATGCAGAAAAGAAAATAACAACCCCACATGTATCAACAAAAATTCTAATCACCCTCTTAATGTATTCAAACACATTTCCATATCTATAAACAAAAGTCTATCCACAAACTCCAGTGACATAAATGTTAAGCGAAAACCTTGGAACATACGATTCACCACTAAAAATCAGCAGGCAACCAAAGAAACTCGAATGCACTGTAGATGAGTAGTCTCAAACACGAGAACGCAAAAGAGATCTTCCCAAACAGAGTGTAGTTCAGTTGTCTCAAACACATTAACACCAAAAATGTTCTTCCCAAAAGAGTGTGGATATGTATTCTCGAACACGAAAATGCCAAAGAGAGTAAAGTTCAGTAGTCGCAAACACGAGAACGCCCCACAAGAGTTATAACCTAGCAGGCATATTAATATCTCCTCGAATCTCGCGCTCGCCGTGATTTTGCGTCAATTTGACAGATTAAAAACAATATGGCTTCCCCACGAGATTTTTTTACATACAGACATCTATAAGGTAAGCTTTTTCTTCAAAATACATACACGAACGAAAATAAACCAAACAAAAACAATAAAAAAGAAATATAATCTGGTTCAATCCACCCTAAGACAAAAATATAAAACAAAAATAGGAAAAAATTTTTCAACATAATAGAAAATTCTTCCTCAAACACAACACACTATAAGAAAATAATCAACAATAAGACAGTTAAGATAAGTTACAGCTGCACGGAAAACAGAAAATAATAACCAAACACAAGAAACTACCTAATAAAACCTAAAACAATGACACAAACGAACAAATGTAACTGCGGAGAATGACACAAACGAACAAATGTAACTGCGGAGAAATAAAAGCAGCTGTCCACTAAATAATAAATATCTAACCAACAACATAATATACAAAGCTACCAGGACAAATAACACCAACAGAAACAAAATGATTTACAGAGGAGCAGAAGAAACATCTTTCAAATAAAGATTCAATAATCGCAAAAACGCACTTAACACAGAAAAATACAAAAACACAAAACAAAATTATAAACTATCAACATGGAACCAGAAAGCAAATAACATTCGTACTAAAATTAAGGGTAAAAAGTACCTCTGAATTGCGATAATAGCAGAAAGTTTAAATTATGATTAGAAGATAAAATCGCAATAATCAACTTTAAAAACTAAAATAAAATGTTAAATAAAAGAAAGAAAAAATTGAGAAAATGTAGTCATGTGAACAAATATAGGTTTTGCTATACAAATAACAATAAATAATAACAAAAAAGTAAATAAAAGCATAAATATGCAAACACTCAATCACGACAAAAAACAGGAATAATATAAAAACGACCAAATTAAGATATATAAAGTTCACAAACACAAATATACACAAGAACACAAACACCCAACAGTTAAACTAGACTTAGACATTGCAATGATTAAAAGAATCACATGAGAAAATATTGAAGACATTCTTTTGAAAAATACTGCGCAACCACATTATTCTTCAGATTTTGTTCTACTTACTACCTAATCCAGAATGTACGAAAATATCTTGATGAACGTGTTCTTAAAACTCAGTAAAATTTGGAATCGACCTATAATACTTTCTATTGCTGGAGACATAGAACAGTTAGAAAAAAGGTACAATAATGTTTGCCCTGTACATACGCCTACAGAGAGAGAGAGAGAGAGAGAGAGAGGCAGGCTTGCTGTCTGGATGTCTGGCTTAGTCTATGACGGTCAGTCAGTTGAGTGCCATACGTAATACACGCTTGGGCGATCATGTCTAGACAGAGATATGAATGACTGGGCAGAAGATTATCCCGCAGTAGGTTGCCATTGCTTTCTGCGGTAGACTGGTTGCCGACCAAGGCTATAGAACCCAATCTGTCCTGTTGCTTAACCCATAACTGGAAGGAATAGGCGGATTAATACCTTTCCCAAGGGTATTTGCGCGTAAGTGAATGCAATGAATTCGGCTGGAATTCGAACTCGGCTCTCCGATTTCTCGTTTCGAGCCGATATCAAATGCACCACAACTATGACGGTATGTGGACTAAAAAACCGTTAAACCTAGACTAGGACATTCTAGTGACCAGGGAATTACCTTTTTGGCAGAGTGTTCTACAAAGCAGTCGTAGTGGGAAGAAGCTCCTCGAGTGAAATACGAAGGGAATAATTGTAATTCGATACAATGTACGTGACATGGCGTGTTTTAACCTTGAAATTTAGAATTGATTGAACTAAAGTATGTAGTTCGTCTGAACACCTTCTATGGATAAAGCGTTAGGCTTGCAATATTTTGGGAAGAATGGTTTCATTTGAAAATAATTAATCACCCACAAGGACGTGGAAATTCTTTTGGACTCTATTGATATAATGAAACTTGTGAATTATTGAAAAGAGTTAATTGTAGCAAAACTGTCTGATAGAAACAGTCTCTTTACATACTAAATACGGAGGAAATGAAACTAATTCAACTCTGTGGAAGTAGCAAATTATCTTGAGTTTTATCAAAGCTTGTTAGTGAGGAATGACCAAAGATATGAGAATGATATTACATTTTTTAAATATTGTTTCCTTTTATAATAATTTATCCAAATATGAAATAACCTATACATTTGTGTACAAAGGTCGATGAATCTTTTCCTATTTTTAAAATGCCATATATCTTAATGGTGTAAGCAGCCATGCATCTCCAAAGATTCGTCTTTAGTATTTATAAATGCGTTATGTTCTAGGGAGTATGTGCATTGTGTTGAAGTAGATATCGGCTCGGAACATGAAATCGGAGAGCGGAGTTTGAATTCCAGTTGAATTCGTTGCATTCACTTACGCGCAAATACCCTTGGAAAAGGTATTAACCCGTCTCTCCCCTCCAGTTATGGGTTAAATAATATGATAGATTGGGTTCTATAGCCTTGGCTGGCAACCAGTCAACCGCAGAAAGCAATGGCAAGCTACTGCGGGATAATCTTTTCGAGACATGATTACCCAAGGTGTATTACGTATGGAACATAACTGACTGACTATATTCTAGGAAAACATTAGAGGGCCACTTTCACGTTGATTTCCAATGTTTCTAATTTAATGTTTCCGATCTCTTATTTTCCCATAATTGGCTTTACTATTTAATATTAGCAGTATATCCCGTCGTTGCTCGGCTGTAATGAAAACTTTAAAACTAATCCATGGTCCTGGACCTCAGAGTCTTCGGACGTTGGCAAGAAAGACTAAAAAGCAATAGTTGTTTTCAGTTAAAGAGAAACCGTAGACTGAAAGAAAAATGAATGGATGTAAGTCAAATTTTGATTTCCTGGTATCGATATCAAATAAGCTTTTATCGTCGTAAACTGAATTTTGAAGGCTAAATAAGTCCTCTGAGTAAATAGTATCATGACCTACTTAGAGCCAAACCCAAAGCAAAAACTAAAATAAAAGGGCTGAAAAAAATACAGACATACAGACAGATAAAGAGACACAAACACAAACATCTTGCCTTTTATATATATATTATCGATTTTCTGCACTACTGTAATAACTGCAACCTTGAAACGTCTGAATATCGTTTCTTATGTCTTTGGCTCTGGGTGTATCAAATTTGATTAAAATCGGACCACTTCTATAACCTGATTTTTTCGATTATCGATATTTATCGGTGGTACCTCGACACAAAACGTAGCTAAGAACACTCGCAGACGCTGATAGTACAACTGTGTAAATTTTCAAAAAATCAGTTCAGCCGTTTCGGAGTCTATAGGTAACGAACACACACACACACAGACACACAAATGCAGACACACACACACACACACACACACACACACACACACACACACACACACACACACACACAGAGACAAAGTTCCATTTATAAATAAGTTTAGATTAACAATGAAAATCGGGAACGAACTTTTGCAATAATCTGATATTTGTTGTGTATTTATATTTATGTACACATCGGACAACCTGGTTCCGTAAAATCAAGAATATAGCTTGTTTAAATAAAGTAAACCATTCATTTAAACTTCCTCTGTCTTGCAGATATATCCACTCATAAGGAATATCTTCTTGAGTATACACACTGTAATGTTTTTAGTAGCAATATTTAGCAACGTCCTGGTGACTTCTGCAACGGTGTTTGAAAGATATTTACTTCATTGGACGATTTCAGGAATGTGGATAGGGAGTAATTATTGCATGGGTAAAAGTTCATCCTCTATATTTACTTACGCAAGCCTTGTGCACCGAGGAAATTTGAACCATTTGCCGAGATACTGTGCTTCAAAAATAACTGGGATATAAATCTTTCGCAAATGACGGGTGCCTAATCTTATTATTGCGAAATTACTTTTGGATTGATCTGGTATTTTTCATTTTATTGCGTTAATTCCAATTTAAATCTCTACAGATTAATGCGTATTTAATCGACTTGACCTCAAGAATATTTGGTTGCTTTAAACGGCATAGAATCTTAAGCTTTTATCTGTTGTAATAACGCTCGCTTTGTTTCAATGCTTGGGATTTTCAGGTTTGTGGTTGTAGGCTCATTCGTCTGTGTAATTATTTGCTAGGTTTAAGGAAGTACGGTTTAAGAAGATGAGAATCAATTCCAATAATGTTCTATCCTGTTCAAAGGTCATTTAATATAGAAAATATCGTAAATAACGAATATTTCATGTGCAGTCGCCATTTTAATTACTCGGTGCATTGAAGGCCAGCGGGTTTAAGTTGCAGTCCGCAAAAGAAAGTAGAGGAAAGAAGATAATTTAAACAGAGAAACGGAGTTAAAGTTAAGGAAACATCTAATATTTGGAATCATTGTTGAGCTGTTTGTTGTTTGGTTCAAACGTTTCGGCTTTTGCATTCTTCCGCTTTCTTGTAATTTTTTAAATTAAAATATTAAATATATTTTTTTACATTTTAGTGCCATTCTCCATCTTTTTTTTCTTTTCCTCCTCTTCCACCACAATCTTCTTCTCCGTGTTAAATATATTCGTTGACTAAGACCGTTTTATTTGGTTTTCTTTTTCTTTTTTAGATTTTCCTCCATGTTCTACTATTTTTCATCTGATGCGCATCTTCTGTCGCTCACGGATTTTCAGCCTAGTTGCTACACACTTCGAGACTATTTCAGCTAATCTTTACTAATTTACATAATTCTACACCCCACACACACATACACACAAACATAGATAGATAGATTAGATTAGATTAGAAAGATAGATTAGATAAGATAGATAGATTAGATAAGATAGATAGATAAGATAGATAGATAGATAGATAGATAAGATAGATAGATAGATAGATAGATAGATAGATAGATAGATAGATAAGATAGATAAGATAGATAGATAGATAGATAAGCATTTCACCCAAAGCAAGGCTAAACGCCACATGGATGCAAGCGGTTAAGGATAGTGAATTAAAACTGACAACGATAAAATAATAAAATTGAATTAGATAAAATTTGAGATTTACATTTAAATTTTTTTTTTAAATTGTAGTTGCCAGTAAATTTTTCTTCTTCTTCAACTACTGTGTCCCTTCAGGACGTAGGCGATCATGGACTTCCACTTGGCTCTGTCTCTTGTCGCTCTCAGTAATTTTTCTATTCCATGCCCCGCTACGTCAGCCATTTGCTCTGACATAATATGTACGTCTCGCGCTGCTTTCCCCTGTCTCTTCTCTTATTTGTCCGTCCTATGACTATCAAGTTCTCCAGGTCTCCCTTTCTCATTACGTGTCCTAGGAATCTCCTTTGTCTTTTCCTGATATTTATTATCACTTTTATTCTGCATCCTTTCCAACACCTCATCGTTGCACATATGCTCTTTCCATGGTATCCTCAGCATCCTTCTGTAAAACCACATTTCTGCTGCTCAAGCCTCTCCTTCATCTTTGATGAGATCGTCCAGTATTCACTTTCATACAGAAAGACAGATATCACATAGTAATCTAGCACTCTTTTCTTTGTTTCCGGTTTTTCAGCACTTTGGTTAGATTTTGAAATGCTTTTTTGGCCATGCCAATACATCTTTGGATCTCCCTGTCGCATTTTTCATCCTATGTCAAAACACTTCTCAGGTATTTGAAATTTTTACTTGTTTTATTTTAGATTCTTCAACTTGCAGTTGGCATATTGGTCTCCTTAGAAAACCGAAATTCCAATAATTTTGTAAGCCTATTTTACTATTGGATCATTCTTTTTCTTCTTGATGACGTGACCCCTCAGGAAGCAGGGGATCTTAGCCTTGCACAACTTCATATCTTTTGTTGATCTTAGCAATGTTTGTCTTTTCATCAATCCTCACACGTTCTGATTTGCTATTTACACAAGTTTTTTGACAAGGTTACTCATTGTTTCGCTTTATCCCGCTGGCCTACATGTCTTCTTTCAAATTACCGCTATTCGCATAAATTGTACTAAATATTTAACGTTTCTCGTTGTTATTCGAAGTATAGTCGTCTATCTTGTTTCCATTTTCCTTTAAATTCCTTTTTACTCACGTTGTTCTTCAGAACTACATCTCTATTGCTTCAAGTACTTCAGATTTCAAGTCCAGTATTCACTGGTATATATAGGAAATTATGTTGTACTAATATTTAGCACTATTTTCATTGATTGTAAGTTCTTATTACTTAGATTTTGGAAGTTATTTTCTCGCTATTTCAATGCGTTTCCGGATTTTGGTATAATATTTTAATGACTTCTGAAGCTTTTAACTTTTTTATTTCCTTGATTTCCGTATCTCCGATTAATTGCTCATATCTTTCGATGGTCCTTTAACCGATGACCATACATTCTGATACATTTTGATGGTCAGCCCTTTCTTTTCATTCACCTTTACTGTTTTCTCCAGATGTTTCTTTTGTTTCTATTCTGTATTTGCTATCAACATTGTCTTCTTTATATCGTAGATTGTTAAGATTGTCTCTGCCAATAATAAACCCTCATAGGAATTCTCGTTTTTTCATGATCTCCCAATTGTAAAGGTTGAATAAATCTGAGAAGACACGTCATTGTCCTAAATTTTTAGCAATTAATAATTTTTTTATTTCACCTGGAATCTGGTAATACAAAATTGATTACATGACATAGCGGTTAACTTTGCGGATAGAAATCTACCATCCGCCGTGCATCTGGTCGGGTGCCCCTGCTATCCACCTCGGGATCATTGACAATATCCAACGGATAATCTGTAATGTGATCGATCTCGACTTGGTAGGTCAGGTACAATCACTTTCTCACTGGTGCAAAGTGGCTTCCCTGTGTCTCTTCTACAAATACTTTCACGGCTACTGCTCCGGTGAACTTAGCTCTCTGGTGCCCCCTATGTATGAATTTACTCGAGAAACAAGATCAGAAACCTTTTTCTATGAAAACAATAAAATGTAAACGCAAATTCTACTCCAACAGCTTTTTTCTCGCTCTTCCCGCCTATGGAATTCCTTTCCGCTTACTTGCTTCTACGACAGCCAAAATCTCCAAGAATTTAAATATAAAGTCAATAGTCATCTGCTATCTCTCTGACTTGCCTCCTCTCTATTCTGCTCCTTTCCCCGTCCATTCCACTCTCATCAGTATTCTCATGTATTATGCATATTGTATTTAAATGTTTCTTGTTTATTCATCCCGAGAAATATCTTAATCATTTGAACCAAATTTTCCATTGTTTTTCTTTTATAATTATTTCACTCCATCCTCATTTCGTATATCGTCAGAATCACATTTAGAAATCTACCATTCACCTAAACATTAAAGAATGCTGACCTATCTGTTCTGATGCTCCTGGTATATATTTCGTGATTCTTGACGAAATTCAAAGAATGGTCTGTAATGCAATCGATCCTGACCTGGCATCTCATTGACGTGATGTGGTTTCCCTCTGTTTTTTATTTCTACAAATGGTTTCATGGTAAATTCTGATCAGCTTTTTCTTCCTTGGACCTTGACATGAATTTAAGCGTGCTAGTATATTGACAATTATATATCACCATTTACTGTTTGACGTGCTACATACAAATGCCACTTCAGTTCTAATAATTTCTTTTCTCGCACTTCTCACTTGTGAAATTCAGTTCCTATTTTTTGCTTCTCTGCTAGCTTCAGTGGATGTGGATGTGCGTTGTGGTGTAGTGGATATCGACTCGGAACGAAAAATACATGAACCGACGTCGAATTCCTGTTGATTTTCTTGCATTCACTTACGCGCAAGGTATTAATCCGTCTCTCCTTCCAATTATTGGTTAAATAACAAGGACAGATTGGTTTCTATAGCAATCAGTCTACCACAGAAAGTAATGGCAAGCTACTGCGGGATAATCTTCTGCCCAGTAAGTCATGTCTCTTTCGAGACTTGATCGCCCAAGCGTGTATCCCGTATGGCATTTAACTGACTGAATCTTGTACATATGTATGCCGGAGTTACAGGAAACTATACATTAGGATGTGAATTGTGGTAGTGTGGATATCGGCTCGGAACGACAGATCGGGGTGCCGAGTTCGAATTCCAGCTGAATTTGTTGCATTCACTTACGCGCAAATACCTTTGGGAAAGGTATTAATCCGTCTCTTCCGTCCAGTTATAGGTTAAATAACAGAACAGATTGAGTTCTATAGCCTTGGGAGGCAACCGCAGAAAGTAATGGCAACCTATTGCGAGGTAATCTTCTGCCCATTCAGTCATGTCTCGAAAGCCTGTATCACGTATGACATTTAACTGACTGACTGCTACCTTCAGAAATGTAAATTCAACGCCAGTCGTCAACTTCTGTTTCTTGTTCCTTTAGTGTCCTTTCTTCACATATTCTCACTAATGTCTCTACCTGCAACCTTCTGGGTCATAGTAGCATTATAGCCTTGTTTAGCCCCAACGATTAAAAAATATCAAAAAATTATTGAATATCTGGACAGTTTTAGGTGAATAAATATCAAAATACCTTATTAAATCATTGCAAATGTAATATTCCACAATTGGTGTTATCCTCACAGGTCTTTAACAACAGATTGGTTAACATAGATCAGGTTTAGATTTGAGTCAAAGCGGTCCTTTTTGCACATGAGTCAAAAAAGTAGAGATATCTAGTTTTCACGCGAGTAAAATGAAAGAGATTCAAAACGGCAGAGATAAGTGCAGTAATCTGAGGTTGCCTTTCAGTGACGGTAGCCATCTACACAATAATACGTGTCGGCGTAATCTTTACCTGAACTGAGAACATTATCTTAAGAAACAGAAATGTCTGCCACTATATATCGCCTATAAGAAAGTAGTACAGGCAATATAGGTTCACAATGTGATACATTTTCCGTGTTCTGTTTGTACAATACGATCGATCAATGGATCATTTCGAGAGGGATAGATTTGACAAGTGAACTGTTTAATAGTTTGCGATTAAATATTTCGTCTTAGTCGTTTCTTGTTTTCTTCATTTTTTTTTTTTTGTCTGTCTCTTCACTTCCTCTTCCCATGACGTTTAGTTGTTTTTCCATTTTTATTCTCTTGCTTTTCGTTTATTTCATTTTTGCTCCTTTCTTTCTGCATTTTACATTAGTTTTTTCTGTTTTGAATGTTTTCATTTCTGTTTTTTTTTTTTGTTAATATAATTTTATTACATTTTTTCTCTTTTTACTCTACATAATACGGTTTTTTATCTTTCCATTTATACTTTCGCTCGTCTGAACCTTTTTCTATGCCCTTTTCTTTCTATTTTCTTTTCCTTTCTTTTGATGTAGGGACGGTCAGCCATGTCTGGTACAGTTGAAGAATCTTGTTGCTGTTGTAAAAAAAGGGAGAACGAATGTGTGTGGTAAGTTTTTGTCCTATATTTGCAGTGTCGTCTCTAATTTCTGCTTCCATCTGATTGCCTGATTCGACTTACTTTCTTTCTTTCTTACTTTCTTTCTTTCTTTCTTTATTTATTTCTAGTGATTCATTTTTTGTCTATTTTTCAAACTGCTTCCTTTCATTGGTTAAAAAATGAACTTAAGATGGGATCGCGAAATTTGGCTTCGTCTTTTTTTTTTATAGTACGGGGTCAATCCTTTTCTTATTTGTCAAAATTTATATTTGACACTGGATTGTGAATTTTTGTAAAAGTGAAGAAAAGAAAGTTACTTTTAATTCAGTATTAACCAAAGATATGTAGGGAAGATAAGGGTTTGCTCTAGACTTGAACAGGCTAGAAATGTAATGATCGGAGGAACATCATTTTGGAGGTCGGTTTCACAGCGCAATGATTAGTAAGAGCCAGTTGCTCGAGTGGAACTTATCCCTCACCAATAGGAATGAGAGTAGTTTGCTACAATGTGCGGTTCTTACACATGAAGTCAAAAACTGTGGGAACCAAGAAATATAGTTCGTCTGAAAACTTTCCATTGAAATAGCGATAGGGCAACGCAAGGCACGCGACGTTTCGTTTGTGAAACAGGGTTGTAGGATAGAAAATAATTTGTCACGCACATGGTCGTGGTGACGCATTTAGACTATATAAAAACAGGTAAAAGAGGACTATACTGCTTCTGCAGTATTAACAACAATACTTAATTTTCAGCTTGTTATAGCTCTTGTAAAGATAATGGATGGCTGGAGGATGCGGATACTTGGAGCGGTACAGGGAACTAGCTATTTTCCTAGACTCTTTAACAATGGATCGTCTGTACGAGTTTCACTTTTAGAATATAAAAGGAGATTAACATGAAAAAAATGTAATTATAAGCAAGAACAAAGGAAGAATAGATGTAACCCTAATTCTACATATGAAAAAAAAGATGTATTTCATAGTTTAACACGACGGAGCGAAAGAAATTATTATTAGCGGTGCTGTTGGTTTTGCAGTTTATTGTAAATCGCGATATGAGCGCTGATTAGAAATATTTTAACACTCGGATGCTTGCAAAGCCCGGAAAATAAAAAACACTTGCTGGAAGTTGGGAAGAAAAGAAAAGTAATTTTTTTCTATTATTATTCAGAACCGAATTTTTGGCCAGTGGAAGTGAGAAATGGCGATAGTCATAACAAATTGTCAAAAACTTTTGATGAGGTTGAAGGTCAGGACTTGACTATGAAAATAGAAATAAATTACAAATCTCACTGGAGTTAAAATTTCGAAACTAAAGGCTGAATTTGCTGACATAATTAGTTGAATTAAGAAGAAGAGGACGAAGAGAAAATTACGTCAGATAAGGTGTTGCTGCCTCATTCGTTGAACCAAAACTCCCAATCTCGATATGTATAGGTAGAAAAATCTCATTGGTCAAAGATTCTGATTTGCATAAAGGTATTCCGGGTCTCTCAGTATTACTTAAGAGAATTGGGGACATGTATAAACATCGAGACCCCAGTGAAAAAAATCAGTAGGAGCTGTCGAGCGAAAGAGGCCAGATGAATTTACTACCGCTGTCACCAAAAATTATCAAATTTTTTTTTTTCTTTGGTGCCGTATTGTTTTTTGTTAACCAAATGTAAGCGCTCGTCTGGCCTGGTTCGACTTGGTAAAGACCCAGCTAGCAAGGTTTTGGCGTGCCTTCCTTGAATCAGAATTCACGGCGTGGGCAAGAAGGAGCGCCGTTATAATAGACGTCTCTAAGACCAGCTAATGTGTCGAGGCCATCATCACGACTACCGACTGGAGGGCGATTTCACATATATGGTAGAGATTAACAGTTAAAAGAAAAGTGAACAAAACAAAAAGAATGGTTATAATAATCGAAGAATTGATACATCTTCATACTTTTGACTATCGAAAAGATCAGACGAGTCCATGGACACACACACACACACACACACACACACACACACACACACACACACACACACACACACATATATATATATATTTATGTGTATATATATATATATATATATCAAGGCTCTATTCAAGGTTCTTTTTCTGATCTTCATCAACAATCTCCCTGATGTAATAAGATCCGAAGTAGGCATTTATGCGGACGACAAAACAATTTACTCCCGGTTCAATAAGAAATCTGCCGAGGCTGACAAAGCAAATATAGCTGCTTAGCTTGAAAAGGACCTCTTATCTCTAGTGAACTGGGGTACGAAATGGCTCGTAAATGTTAATGCTTCCAAAACTAAGCTGCTATCATTTAACCACCATAGACAATTGTTTTTACTCCCCATCAGAATTAATCATGCTAGTCTCCCTGAAAGCAAAACGCTGTACCGCCTAGATCTAAATCTATCAGCCCACCACAAATTGAATGACTGCAATGAATCCATAGCTAAATCTCCTGCTCAGAAGGTCGGTTCCCTTTGTAGGGATAGGAAGTTTTTCTCGTCTAAATCTATTTTACACATACATAAATCTACTATCCAACTGTGCATCGCATCTGTCACATCTGCTGTCACATCTAGTCGAGTACCCCTGCTATTTAGCTCGGGCTTCTTGACAAAATCCAACGAAGAATCTTTTATGTAATTGATCCTGACCTGGTAGCTCAACTCCTGTCACTTACTCACCCACGTAATGTGGCTTCCCTCTACAAATACTTTTACGGCTTATGCTCTGACGAAGTTTGCTCCCTGATGACCCTCAGTATGAATTTACTCGAGGTACTAGACTAGCAACTAGGTCCCAACCTTTTACAGTGAAACCAATCATATACAGCCGCAATTTCTATTTTAGCAGCTTTCTTTTATGCTCGCACTTCCCGCCTGTGGAATTCCCTCTGTATACTTGGTTCCCTGAAAACTACAAACTCCCAGAATTTCGGTGCAAAGTCAACTGTCATCTCTTATCTTCTTGACTCACATACTTTAAATCACAATCCTTGTATTATGTTCTTTTTCCTTTCTACTCCACTCTTATGCAGCCCTCTTTACACCTGTATTCTCATCCTGTTCTTACTCAATCTCTGACTCTCCTTTAACTTGTTTTTCTTTCTCATCTCACCTCTTCTGTAACACCCTGCACCCCAGTAGCAGTTCTGTCTTGCTTGGGGTGAAATGATATATAACAAACTAATTACTCCCTATCTTCCTGGAAAATATAGCATTAACTCCACGGACGAATTTTTACAGATTCTCCATTCCGTAAAACCTAATAATCAAATGATTGCATCTTTGGATGTTCAAAACTTATTCACAAATGTTCCCGTCCATGATACAATTGACATCATTATCCGTGATGTATACAACCATGCTACTCTCCCATCAATCAATATTAAACCCACTATATTAAAAAAACTATTATTAGCATGCACCACACAAGTACCCTTTCACGACCCCTTAGGCAATATTTATACACAAATAGATGGTATTGTGATGGGATCTCCTTTAGGTCCCCTCTTTTCTAATTATTATATGGCAAATCTAGAAAATAAAATAATTAATGACAACAATAAACCCTCTATATATGTAAGATATATAGATGACATCTTTGTTTTAGCTAAGAATATCGATCAAATTAAATATCTTAAAAACAAATTTGAAAGTCACTCCGTCCTCAAATTTACATTAGAACTTAATATTAATAACAAACTCCCATTCCTTGATGTATTCATTGATTCTAGCACACATAAATTTACTACTTCTCTATATAGGAAACCAACTAGCATAAATTCGTGTCTTCTTAATTATAATAGTGAATGTCCCCAACGATATAAGTTAGCTGTTATAAAAAACTTACTTCAACGCACACAAATGATATCTTCTTCCAAATCTATATTTTATAAAGAATTACACAACATTAAGCAAACACTAGTCAATAATGGATTTCCTAACTCCGTTATTGATCAACAAATTAAAATGTATATCAACAAACTTAACAATAGCTCTAACAATAATGATAATATTAATAATAATGGTTTACATCAAAATAAACATAACACTATTAACTTATACTATTGCAACTAAATACATAATAATTATAAACAAGATGAAAAAACTCTCAAAAACATAATACGTAGAAATGTTAAACCAGTGGATAGTAATAATCAAATTAAACTCATTATATATTATAAAAAGTTTAAAACAATTGACCTCATAGTTTATAATAACCCAACAGGCACTAAACTAAATTCTTCACAAAAAACCAATGTAGTGTACCAATTTACATGCCCATTCAGAGATTGCATCTCTGATACTACTCAAAAACCTAGTACATATATTGGTTTTACCACAACCACGCTCTCCCGTAGACTTACATGTCATCTTTCTGATCAGAGTACTATTAAACAACATTTCTCTGAAAAACATAAACATGTAGGTAATATCAGACAGATTTTGGTCAACAATACGGTGATCCTTACTCATACACACAGTAAGAGGAACCTGCAGATATTGGAGGCCATGTACATCAAATCAAAACAACCAACACTCAATAAAATCAACTTTAAAACAGGAAATAACATATTATATTGCATTTGACTAGATGGTTTTGTTGTCATTTCGCGCTATCCCGCGGTGTGACGTCATAAAACCGCATCGCAAACATAAGAACTGCGTTTATTATTTTTGGTAACTATTGCCGTTGCCAAGCGGAGTTTTATGTCAACACAAAATAAAATCGTCGGTGATGGTGGATTTTATAATATTTCAGTTTAAACTACCTCTCTGAAGATGGCTCATGTGAGCCGAAAGCTTAGAAGAAAACCAATAAATAATTATCCAAATGTTGGAGAATTTTTGTCTTTATTTTCAACTGAAATTAAAGCAAAAATACGACGTTTAGAACGGCTCATGATTAAACATAATAGACATTCATTGTCTCTTATATTTAATAGAATATGTCTAGAAAATTACTTGCTGCCTCGATATACTAAATATATATATATATATATATATATATATATAACACATGACACTATAAATATCAAACCAGACATATAGATGATGCCACTATTAAAAAATGTATCTGATTTTTATGAAGTACTAACCTAAATGACCCCTGAAAAAAGTTGGTTTCAATCGGATCATTAGTTTACATATTAAAGTTATTTAAACTAAGCTACTGTTGCAAAACAATGGAAAAATCTAAATTTTGTGTGTTTTCTGATGGAAGAAATACTGTTCAAAGAATTCAATGAATTGATAAGTGTTATTCGGACTCGGCTCCGATGAAAACAAAAGTTAAAAGGTGTTATGCTGACTTTAAACGCGACCGTACAAACACAAATTAAATTTGCACTTGTCTCGGAAAACACCAAAAAAAAAATAAAATCCACAAACTTGTTTTCGTCGATTGTAAATTAAACTTGCGTGATACATATCAGAAGGCAGTGACCTCACCATTTTGCATGAACATTTGTTAATGAGAAAGCTGTGTTTAAAGTGGGTGCCACGTTTGCTCAGAGTCGATCAAAAACAACAAGGCGTCGAGGATTCAGAGCGTAGTTTTAACTGTTTCAATGCAACAAGAAGAATTTTTTGCGAAAATATGTAACAATAGATGAAACATGGATCAACCACTTCCATTCGGTGTCAAATCGACAGGCAGCTGAGCGGACATCTGCAGATAAAAGCCGTCCAAAGCGACCAAAGACGCAAACATCAGCAGACAAGATTTTGGTCTCGGTGTTTAAGGTTATGAAAAAAAACTTTTCATCAATTACCTTAAGAAAGAAATGGCCTTCAATACCGAATATTATGAAGCAAGTAAACGGAAGGGAATTCCACAGGCGGGAAGTGCGAGAGAAGAAGCTGATGGAGTAGAATTAGCGTTTACAATTTATTGGTTTCACTGTAAAAGGGTGGGACCTAGTTGCTAATCTTGTGGTGTAATTCATATATAGTGGGTACCATTGAGCTAACTTCATCTGAGGAGAAGCCGTGAAAGTATTTTCAGAAGAGACACCGAGAAGCCACATTGCACCGGTGAGAAAGTAACTGTATCCGAGCTGCCAAGTCGGTATCCATCACATTACAGATTCTCCGTTTGATTTTGTCGAGGACCCTAGGTGGATAGCAGGAGCACCTGAGCAAATATGGCAGCAGTTTTCAATCCACGGGCGGATAGTAGATTTGTATATGTGCAGGATTGTTTCAAACGGGAAAAACTTCAAGGCTCTGCGCAGAGAACCGACCTTCTTAGCAGCGGATTTAGCTATGAATTCTATATAGTCATTTCACTTGAGGTCTGTTGTGAGAGTTAACCCAAGGAAGCGCAGTATTTTACTTTCATGGCGACTAGACTGACCCATGCTAATGAAGAGTAAGAGCAATTGTCTGTGGTGGTTAATAGCAGCTTTATTTTAGAAGCATATATATATATATATATATATGTGTGTGTGTGTGTGTGTGTGTGTGTGAAAATTAAAATTTATATTATTTTTTATTCGGATTCATTTTTTTTTTTTTGGTGTGGCGGTATTTTGTGGTCATGCATCTTTTCCAGTTTTCCAGGTTTTAGTTTACACATTCACTCACGCACACACCTAGGGATATATATACACACACTCTCTCATCATCACACACACATTAACTAAAATATTATATGACAGATGCATTAAGAAAATATTAAATTAATTTAACTTCGCTGCAACGTCATAAGGAGGGATATATTCTGAGCTTATAAAAGTGACTGTATTTAGACATAATTTGTGGAATTATTTTTGCAGAGATTGGGATAAGTGATTGAGAGAAAAAGAAAAGGGTTCTTGTTGGAAGCAAATTGCCAGGGAAAAAGAAGATTTTAAAAATAATTAGGTACACACACAGATACGCACGCACATACACATAAACTCGCACATTGCATGAATATTTATTCATTGAAAGTATAGATAGATAGATAGATAGATAGATAGATAGATAGATAGATAATGAACCTATTTCACTTGATAAAAACATACACAGATGAATATATTCAGGGCACGATGGTATAAAATCTTTGTCTAAATAACTCAAATAATAAAAATAACTTTGACATCTCATTTTAACAAATATATCTACCACTGTTACACAAATATATCATAACATACTAAAAGTAAATTGATTCAATTAAATCGATCTCTATTTGCTTCAATCACGGCCTCCAGCCGACTTCGGAATCTCGTAACATTCTCTGTCTTTAACTTGTTAAATACTGTCATTATCCTTACCTTCAGCTCATACTTGCTGTCACAAGGAGTTTTGTTTGGATCTTGCTCAACTGAGTCTCACACATAATAATCAGGTGGTTGCAGTCTGGGTAGTTAGGTAGCCGAATGTAAGCGGTGATGTGCTGTCAAAAATTGTTTGATAGCCATAGTTTTGCTGCTCGTGAGGCATGGTGTAGAGGCCTGTTGCTAGATATAGGACCCTCTAGCAGCCACTCTCTTGATCAAATGAAGCACTACCTCCTCAAGGCACTGGATGTAGGCCCCCGTGTTGAGTCTGAGATCCTCTGGGAAGATGAATGAAGGTAAAACATTGCCACCACTTGTGCTCACTCCAAATTCCATGATGTTGACTGGATATTTGGTTTTCATCACTCTCAGCACATCATTTTGGGGACACAGTATCCTCTGAAATGTTCTTAGATTGACAGTCAAACATATTGCAATGTTCATATTAGAGATTCCGGTGCAAAAATATCAAAGCATGCAGCCTACCATTTCCAAATTTCTATCGGAGTGATTGCACCATGGTAGTCTCTTTCTCACAGACGGTGCCCAAATGACTCTAATATAGGAGACAGTCGATAATATAAAACAAAAATAAAACAGGGCACCCTGTACATAGGCATAGAAGTTTCTACACGTGGTTGGCCATACAAATTAAGTCAAACTGGCTAACTATGTCTGGAAATTGAAAAAAAAAACGGCTAAGACTCTGATATAACATAGAGCATATTTAAAAAAGCCAAATCATAGAACGGTGAGGATTTCTGAAGATTACTTCAAGAAAAAAAAGATACTCATCATATTATTTTCAGAACGAGAAAGGTTACTAAACAAAAGATTCAAAGTACTTTCCGTGTGTACACATATCAGAAAAATGGTTTTAGGATTAAACAAATACGGTTAAAAGTGTTTACAAATCTTGAAAAATCGTTCCTTATTTTGAAAGTTTAGCTATTTTAAATTTTCAGACGTGCATTTTGAAAATCCCTGTCATAAGTTGAAGAAAGAATAGACGTTAAAGAATTAGGAGATAAAAAAACACCTGAAGATACCGAAAGGTTGAAACCAAGGTTACGTCATTAAGAAAACTTCTAGATAAAACTATTTAAAGTCTCTACATTATATATGTATTGAGTACTTTTTGTTACAACTGTATATTGATCTAATTTAATTCTGACCAATAACTGGTTAATAATCATTATATATATATATATATACACACAAATAAACACACACACACACACACACACACACACAAACAGATAGATAGATAGATAGATAGATAGATAGATAGATAGATAGATAGATAGATAGATAAGGAAAAACGTATTCCTCCTCTGAGTAGCCCATACTGTAATGAGATAATAATAATTTTATTGCTTCCATTAGTTATAATACACCTGAAAAACTATTCGAACATTTTAACGCGCGTTAAGAATATAGAATTTGAAAGTTAATATTTAGGTTCAATCTTTTATTTTTTCGTTCCTAAGAATATAAATATGGTAATAAGACATAATAAGAAATTCTGTAGGTCACTCCAACATCTGTCCTGATAAGTGTTTCGATACAAAACTTTTGAGTCGGTCAATCAGATAAGTCACTTGAACATTTTTTAATTTATTGAAGTATGAGATGGATTGATATGAACTGTCTTATATACAGATATAAACCACATTTACACACACACATGCACGCACATACACACACATATCCCCTCACACACACTCACAAACATACACACACACACACACACACACACATATATATATATATATATATATATATATATATTATTTTGCGTCGGTGACACGACTCTGAGATACATGCGTTACGCAATGACATATCAGTTTAGTGCCATAAGTGAAAGAGACATGACTGACTGGGTAGAAGATTATCCCGCAGTAGGTTGCTATTGCTTTCTGCGGTAGACTGATTTTCAGCCAAGGCTATAGAACCCAATCTGTCCTATTATTTAATCCATAACTGGGAGGAAGAGGTTGATTATTACCTTTCCCAAGGGTATTTGTGTTTAAGTGAATGCAAGGAATTCAACTGGAATTCGTACTCGACATTCCCATCTCTCGTTCCGAGTCGATATCCATTGCACCACAACGCACATCACTTATATATTTACAAAAATCTATTTTGTTCTACAATGGATTCCTGGGGACAAGAAGAAATATCCCTGATTTCTGCATTTCTCTGGAAGTGTAAGATTCTGCAGTGTTCTGTGATTTGGTTGGCCTATGGTTTAGTCTACCTTCTTTCACTATTAAATCTAAAGCACATCTATGAATTAAGCAACACCGGACTTTACACAGTCAATGAATTGATCATCACTCGTAAAACAAGTCTTTAACAAGTGGATAGACTTAGAAAAGATTTGATTAAATCTTTTAAACAACATATACATTTTTTTCGAAGCTGAACCCTTGTCCGGAAAGGAACGACATGAGCAACAGATGTCATCGGATCGTTATCACACAACTATTTGAAAACAAACAAGTAGTAGTAGTATGTACTGACAACACAAAGCACCGAGGAGGAAATAGAATCTTTTCTACACCATACTGGACAACGCCAAGGGTCAGTGTAAAACACAAGAAATCATGGCAGATTTGAATACAAAAGTAGTCAAGGAGATGAAAAGTGTAACAGTTGACAACTTTGGACTAGAAAACTACAATGACCGAGAAAGAGAAATGGGTCTATTGTGCACCGTGAATGACAAGGTAATAAACAACATATGGTTTTAAGAACACCTAAGATGAATATGAGCATAAAGAAGACTAAAAGGTTACACCAAAAACCAAATTGACTATATAACTATAAATAATGCAGGAATGCAGTAGTTCATTGCAAAGCTTATCCATGTGTCGACTGTGGAAGAGACCACTTCCTTTTATAAGCAAACTGATAATGAAACTTTGGAGATCTAAGAAGCCTAGTGCCGCATCCAGACTGCAATTCAACAGACTCATGGATAAAGACACTGACAGTATAAAAAACAACTACGAGGAAAAAAATGGACAGTAAAAATCGAAATGGGACCCACTAAAAGAAGTTTTAATAACATCAGCAAACCACGTCGTCCCAAATTAAAACAGGCAAAACAATAAGTGGATCAAAGATGAGATTTTTCTACATAATGCAAAATAGAAAACAATGCCAAGGCATGGAACATAATCCAGAAAAATACACAAGAAAATAAGTAGTAAATGCGGACGGGCTAAAGGGGAATGACTTAATGACAAATGTGCAGAAACAGAGAGACTGCGCATATCTAAACAAGAAGACATACATAAAAAATTAGTGAAATAAGAGGACAAAAAAATTGCTCCTCAAAAGGATGTACAAAATCCACGGATAGAAGAGAGGCTCATCTTAGAGAATTATAAAATACTTCAGCGATGGGAAGAATATGTAATAGATCTCTTTCACGACAAAAGAGAGCAACCGACAATACACAGAACTACCAGTGTACAGTATATATTAAAATCTAAAGTGGAAGTTGCACTGGCCAAAATGAATAGAAACAAGATCCAGATCTAAGCAGATCTATTTTCATAGCACTGCCAAAGAAACCAGTTAAAAGCGAATAGGAACACTGCCCAACAATTAGCAGAATGAGTGACATAAAAAAAATCATGTTTTGAATTCTGATAAACAGAGCGCGCAGCAGAATCAGGCAGGAGATAGGACAAGAACAGTACGGTTTCGTCAAGGACACTGGAACAAGGAATGTGATATTTATGCTCAGAATTTTATCAGAAAGTGCAATACAAATGCAGATCTCTCTTCTCACCAGATCTATTTAACCTATACATTGAGGCAAATCTGAGAGCTGTAGAGATCTTGCAAGGATTTGTCAGAGTCGGCCAGAGTCTGACCAATATAAGATACGCAGATGATACAGTACTGAGAGTAGAAAACAGAGAGATAAACGCAAGAACCCCCAGAAAAAAGTGCTACAGAAAGCCGATAAAAAGAACGACATATAAACTACAAGAAAACAATGCATGATCATTAGTAAAAAGATGAGCCCAACATGCCAGCTTTAGGCCGGAGATACTAAACCCCAGCAGGTACATAAATTTAAATACCTTAGATGTGTTCTAACAAAGGACATAAAGTTTCACACTTAGATCCGCAGACGTATTGGCACGGCCAAGGATGCATTCCAGAAGCTGAGTAGAGTATCGAGAAACAAGAAAATTTCACTCGAAACAAAGAGAATACTATTTTGTTATGGGAAGACTTGTTTTCAATATGACAGCCAATGCTAAACAATCTTGTCCAAGATGAAGGAAAGACTTGAAGCAATCGAAATGCGGTTCTACAAAAAGATTCCGAGGATACAATGGACCGAAAATTTGAGCAATGATTTTGGAAGTTTCTATAAAAATTTTAAATTTAGATACATTAATGCACTATAAAAAAGTAAACTGAGTTAGAATACTCTGTTAAGAATTAGGCAAAAATAAACAGAACCTGCGTAAACGTAATATTATATGGTGTAACCCGCCCTTCAGCCGAACAAACATTACAATTTTTTCTAAATTTATTTCAGTAACGTTTCTACAATTCACCCACACTAAAAATGATTTTCAACAAAATGTTAAAGATAGTTTTATCTGCTTTAAGAACATTGATAAATATATTTTGCAATATAAATACTTGGCCCTCCTGAATAATAACAGTTACTTGACAATCAATAATAGTAACACTTCTAAAGTAAATGTAATTGCCGACAATATAAGAACTGTCTATTAAATGCACAGTGTATATCTGAAAGTATTATTTATACACATCGCTTCTTTGAATGATGATGTTAAATTTTATTATGGAGCTACAGCAAATAAGTGGATATATATATATATATTGTCCTTAAACAATAGTAAATACATCCCAAAAATGCTTCATCTATATATTATTGGCAATTAAAAAATAACATGTACCCAAATATTACATGGAATATGGTCACAAAACCAAATTTTATAATGGAAAAGAAGATAGATGTAACAGGTTTTTTTTACAAAAACATCTTAAATCATAAAAATAACCCTAATGTACATGGCAAAAAATTGAAATAATTACTATAAAAATTACTCAAGTACATAGACCCAGATTAATACAGATTCCTCTATGCGTTTCTTTGTTTGTTTCTCACTTTTTGCTTTTTCCTTTTTCTTGCTTTTTTTCCTTGCTTATATAGAAACGATTCTCTCATGATTGTCCGTAATTCTACAAAATTTAAAATAGATCGAATTCGTAAAAGAATACATAGCCAAATGAAGAACTTTAGTCTTAAAGTCATAGTACAAACTAACCTAAAAATGTTGATTGACGTCATTAATTGGTTTAACCACATTAATCAGAAGTCCAAATGTTCGTTCAAACAATTTGACATAGTGGATTATTAACTTTTAATTTCAAAAGACTTATTCACTTTAACTTTGGATTTTACCATGGAATATACTGACCTCACAAATGAGAAAATAAATATCATATTAAACTTCAAACAATTGGATCTCATTCACAACAATGAACAGTGAACAAAGTCAAAACCTAGTCAACATTACTATGGGATCATTGGATTCTGCCTATTGGCGGATCTCGTGGGTCTATTTATTTTGTATATTCTAACCGCGCATAGTGATGCTGATATAGCTAATAATGGCTTATATAGAGACGATTCTCTCATGATTGTCCATAATTCTACAAACTCTAAAATAGATTAAATTCGTAAATTAATACATATGAAGAACTTTAGTCTTAAAGTAATAGTACAAACTAACCTAAAAATGTTGACTTCCTATATGTCACTCAAGATTTAGTTAATAACTCTACGTACAATATCATGATAACCTTATTTTGATACATCCTAACTACAATTACCCACCGTCTTTTATTAATCGCATACCAGAATAAACAACAATTTCTCAACTGAAGACATTGTTTTAGTCGAGTGCGAATCTGACAGAATAGAATACCGGTTCGCACTACAGTTAGTCAAACAATCTCTGCTATTTATCCAATGTTGAGTAATAGCTGACTCGAAAGTATTCACTATCTGGTTCATACGGGCATCCGGATTAAGAATTATTGATGGGACATGCTGCTTAATCCTACAGTCCAAGCGCTGTGAAGTTCTTTCTATGTAGTTGCTATTGCAACAACAATTAAACATATAAATCACAGATGTAATGAGAAGAGGAAGGAGATCCTTACGCATAAAGGGAAAATCAGAACGAGTACCAAAATGAATTCGAATTTGTACAGAGAAATAAGAAGTAACTGAATTAGATGACTCTCGCTATTTAATTTTCAGGCATTGGCGTCACTGTATATTAGGTTCAGGGGCCTGTCTCTCTCTCTCAGCAGAGAGATTGTCTCCTTGGACGTCATATAATCAGTGTCTCATGTTTACAGGAAAAGGAATAGAAGAGGAAAATAATTCCCTCATTTTTTTTCTTTTCATGTTCCTTTCATTTCGCTGTCTATAATTTATTTTTGTCGCTTATACATTTTCATACTTATTTTAAAATTTTTAAAAATGAAAAAAATTTCACATATGACCCTGAAGTGTTTTTGGATTGAAACAGGTCGGTTGTTCTTGTTTTTTTTATTTTTTTATTGTTCATATTGTTTTCTTCCACAATGCCTGTAAGTGTTAAATTTCATTTATTTCTAGCCTTAATACGTGTTTTTAGTAATAATATATATATATATATATATATATATATATATATATATATATAGAGAGAGAGAGAGAGAGAGAGAGAGAGAGCAAATATCAATAAATATACATATACGTACTTGCGTGTATGCATATACATGTAAGTACGCAAATATATATAAGTATATTTCTGTTGTTAATAAAACAGTGCTGGATATAATATAAAGTATATATTAATAAATATACATATTATCCTGCGCTTACAGCAGGGAAACCCCTTTTTAAAGGTCAAGAGCTAAATATTTCTACAACCACGAACGCTAAATAATCAAGTTTCTCAATAAAAACATTTGACCAGAATAATGGATAGTATAAACAACATACGAAAGATTCGTACAACCACAAATCTGTCAACAAAAATCCTACCGACACACTAGAATTCTAGACAACTTATATAAACCAAACTTAGTTTAGATTATCTACAAACTCTAGTAATAGGGAAATTTTTGACAGCAGAAAAATCAATTTAGTGGAATTCCCTTCCACATGATTGCTTCCCCGACGACTACAATCTCTAGGAGTTTAAATGTAAGGTCAATAGACACCTCCTAACACACTAACTCGCTCCCATTCTTTCAAACACTCTTCCCATCTGCCCAACTCTCATCCTCGGTATCCTTACCCATCTATCACCTTCCTTCTGACATTTCCTACATCTAACCACTCCTCCTCTTTACCTTCCCCTATATAGCCCCATGCGCAATAGTGGCAGTGGAATGCCTTGCTTGGGGTGAAATGATGAAAAAATATATATATAGGCCTTAGAAACAAAGTAACAACAATTTAACTATTCTAATACTCTGGTAAAATCAAAATAGGTAAAAATACGAAACAACGTAAATGTAACAACATTTAGTTTAACGCACTATTTTAGTCTTAATGCCCAAACACCCAATGGAAGAATTTTCCTCAATTTTATTCAGAAACATTTCAATCATTACCCTACAGTGAAAAAGATGTTCAACAAAAACAATGTTAAGGTTGGTTATAGTTATGTTAAGAAAATCGAAAAATATATTTCACTACATAGCCATATGTTATTAAATGAACACATGTCCAACCTGCAAAATAATAGTTACTCAACTATAAAAAATATTAACCCTACTAAAAATAATTGTAAGTCCCGAAAAATGAGGTCTAATGTAAAAACAAGTATTACAATCATAAATTGACTTTAAGCAAAAATAACTACAGTAAATGCACAGCTCCCTCAAACTTTTCCTGGTAATTAAAAACAACAAAAAAAAACTATTATTACCTCAGACATTATCGAGAAAACAAATCTTAAAATGGAATAGGAAATACATGTAACTTTTAAGAAAACATGCTATCATAAAACACTTAAATAAACATATTTTACTAAACAAAAGAAAGAAAATTAATGACCACATTTAAACATACACATCTGCTCAGATACGTTGACCATAAATTCTCTTAATAAGACATTTTACATTATTTTTATTTTTATATTTATTATTAAAGTCTTTTTAATATCTAAAATAAAAAGCAAGTAACCTTCTTTGACCCAGAAGCACAAAACGCATAAATGCTGCCCTATGAATATTCTACCTGTTAATTTCAGTTTTAATTTAACTTGTAACATTTTACTTTATAATTTCATATTTAAGATGTAGTCCAAATCAAATTAAATTATACAATTTCAAAATTAAAAACAATACCTTCACAGTATTATAATATACAACGAGCAGGAACAACACGAGAACCAAAATTTCAAATCCCGGATATGAACCAGCATCTCCGGTCCGCAAGTAAAAACAAAGAAAGAAACAAAGCTCTTTCAAAATTGCAGATATGTCCTTATTTGTCTTCATTTTTGTGCTACCTTTTTACAAAGAAAAATTAAGCTTTCAGTCGACTTTGTTTATCTTGTTCCTATCTCTTCCGCGGATGCTGCCGGTCTCTCGTCCCTAGCCACCAACGGTTACCCGCGTGGATTCCTCGGGTAGTCTAGCCGCTGATCTCTCGTTCCCCAGGCGGTCCACGCGCTAATCTCTCGTTAGGTTGAACTACCCGCTGACTCTAAGCCTGAGAAAGCACCCCCCACCACAGAACACTCCTCTGATAACGTTAACACGATGCACACACAACCGGTCAAATCCTCAGTATGGAGCTTAAATTCACTCTCCTCCGTCCGTTTCCACCTGGTGACACCAATGTAGAGCGCCACACTGAAAACATCAGTTTAGGTATTTTAATGTTCAATAAAATAAATTAATTTTTTCCACTAAGTGCCAAGAGGCAATTTGACCGACCAGATTGATCGGCAGGTGTATTATAGAGTCATATAAAATCTCTTCTTTGTCTTTTCACATATTTGATCTAAGTGTCGGTATCCATGCTGATTGACTGATTTACTCAGAACCATTAAAGAAAGAAGAAACACAGATATAAAGAAAGGAGGAAGAGAGGAATTAGATTCCTCTTATGGCCGTTAACACACCCGGAAATACTTTTAGGTTTCACACATTAGCATCAAGCCAATATCCGCATCTCTATTCGATGCCGCTTTGTTTAACTTATAAACTGAACACCGTGGGAGTGATATAATTTATTCAATGGGATAATAAAGAAAATTAATATTTCGGCAAGTCCATCCTGATTTAAAAAAAACAAACTTTTAGTTTTACTTTTAGTATGTTTGAGTCAAAAAATTAACGCCGATGAATTAATGGAGATTTCAAAAGATGGTTGTTTGGTTTAGTAGGCAACCGCGGACATATTGTCACATCGGAACAGTCGGTTCATAATAATCACCTGATGGTTGAATAGTAGGTGGAAGCCTGAATCATGCTATAGACGTAAGATGATATATATATATATTAGTCATTCAAATACAAGACTGTTTGACAACTCACAAATGTGACTTCCACTTGATTTCAACCGGGATCGAAACTCGACCGATGTGTTGTCAGTCGGAGTCCCGACTCTCTAAGCGAGAGGCACATGCAATAAGAGCTTGGAATTTTTAGCGTGTTATATATATATATATATATATATATATATATATATATATATATATATATATATATATATATATATATATGCGGTGTATACACACTCCAGTCACGGGGAGAACTCAGTTCATTACCAAAGAGGAAGGTGTAATTCGCAAATGTGGCAACTGATTTTAAAATTTTGTATATATATATAAGCACAAAGAATTTAATGGAGCAAGTTGATAGCAACATCAAAGTTTCGTGTTTTCACTCGTCAGGACTGGTTTGCCGTTAGATCCCGGCTTTTTCTTGCTTATGTAGAACTTGTCATTGTTGTGGAACCGGTTGGATTTGTGATTGATTTTCTTTTTCTTTTTGGCTATTTTTGCTTTTATTTTTATTGTGCAGGTGTTGGATTCATTTTATTTATTGCTTATTTTTTGTGTACGCGTCAGTGTTTTTTTGTTTAATAGCTTTACATTGTTTTGTTTTTTTATTTTGTTTTGTGCTCTTTTGTTGTATTAAACTCTTTTATTGGCATGACCTTTTTCTTGACGTGCTGGTTTGTTTTGTCACGTGAGGGATTATTTTTTTCTGGGCAATGTTTACGTTGTTTATTGTGCACAGTCGCAGGGTAACGGTCAAGAGACACCTGTTGCATATGTTTCTTTACGGGCGAGGGACGAATTTCGGTAAAATGTGTCCCCTTTACGCCGTTGGTGCCAACAGTCGCGGGATGACGGTCAGGTGACATCTGTTGACCATGTCAATCCTTACCAGGTGTGGCGTTACTTTTTTTGGAAGTAATCCTTTTCACGCCGTAGGATTTTATGTCTATTTTGTAAATCCATGATTGCACACAAGAATGACAGTGGAATGGTATCCCGTTGCCTTATCCACGGTGATTTACCTAGACATCATTTCTAGTTATATAGTCGTTGACCCCTTAAGGGTTCATCCGCCCATTGTAGGCTTAATTTTTCTCCTACCAGGTTACTGACATCCCGTGCAAAAAAGAATGGAACGTAAAGACGATGAATAGCTGTGGTTAACTTCAGAATGTCAAGCAGGAAATGGTCAGATTGAACATCAAAGTTCTGGGTATATGCGAAATGAGATGTCCAAACAATGGAGACTTAAGTAGCGACATTGACAGGATCATATATTCAGAAAGTAAAAGTAACGAAAAGGGACTCGACTTAAAAATGGACCGAGAAATGAAAACATGCCTTCTGGGATGCTGCCAATTCTCCGAAAAAGTTATCCTGGTCAAACTGAAAGGGATACCCTTGAACAATTATAGTATTCTATGCATCAACAACACAAAGTACTGAGAAAGAAATAGAATCTTTCTACTCCACTTTTGACAATGCCAAGGCTCAATCTAAAAACCAAGAAAGTAGAATCATCATGGAAGATTTGAATGCCAAAGTAGGCATGGAGAGGGAAGGGGAGACAACTGACAATTTGGATTAGGAATCCGCAACGAGCGAAGTGAAAAATGAATCAAGTGGTGTAAGGCGAATGACCAGGTGATATCAAACACCTGGTTTCAACAACACCTAAGACGTTTATGGAATGGAAAAGCCCAGGAGGCAACACGAAAAAACAAATAGATGATATAACCATAAACAAAAAATTAAAAAAAGCAGTGCTTCAATGCAAAAGCTATCCAAGTGCAGACCGTAGAAGCGACCATCTTTCAGTTATCTTCAAACTAAGAGTAAAACTTCGGAGACTAAATGAGCCTAGTGTAGCATCCAGACTGTAATACAACTTGCTCTTGAATGACCACAACCTGCAGAAAAAATACACTGACAGTCACAATCTGAACAACATAAGATACGCAATTGATACAGTGCTGGTAGCCGGCACGGAAAGAAGACTACAAAACCTCCTAACAAAGGTAGATGGAGAAAGACGAAAGAAAGTTCTACAAATAAACTACGAGAAAACCGAATGCATGGTCATCAGTAAATCAGAGAAGCCTAAAATGTCAATTACAAGTTGGAAATACTAAAATCAAGCAACTACAAAAAAGGAAGTACTTGGGAAGTGTTCTAATGGAAGACGGAATGTGCGACACTGAGATCCGAAGACGAATTGGCATGGCCAAAGAAGCATTCCAGAAGGTGAGTAGAGTATTAAGAGACAGGAAAATTTTGCTAGAAACAAAGAAAAGAGGACTGGATTGCTATGTGATGTCTGTTCTTCAGTATGGCAGTTAATGCAGGATAATATCATCAAAGATAAAGGGAAAACTTGTAGCAACTGAAATGTGGTTCTACAGAAGGATGCTGCGTATATCATGGTTTGAGCATGTGAGCAATGATGAGGTTTTACAATAGATGGAAACGAAAAGAAAATTAATTCTGAGCATCAGGAAAAGCAGCTGAAGTTCCTGGGACATGTGATGAGGAAAGAAGGTTTGGAGAATCTGATACTCATAGGTCAGATAGAGACAAAGGGAGACAGGGGAAAGCAGCGGATAACATATTTGACAGACCTGAGCAGGTGGATGGCAGAGCGGGGTTTGGGTGGGGTAACAGGAGAAAGCGTCCTAAGAGCAACCAGTGATAGGGAGACGTGGAAGGCAATGATCGCCTACGTCCTGAAGGAACATAAACACATGGAAGAAGCATGTTTGGGTGCTTGTATATTTGTGTTTGTGGTCTTTATGGGTACTTTTTCCATTTGGTACTTGTGTTAATTTCTGGTTTTGTCGTAGTTTTGTGTTTGTGTATATTTTTATATTTGTATTTTTTGTATCTTTTGCTTTTGTTTATTATATCTGCTTATTGTCGTGTTTGAAATTTTTAGATATTTGTATTTATATATATATATATTTTTAATTTCTGCATTGGATATTTATATGTTTGGTTTTTGCTTGATTTTGTTGCTATTTATTGTTAATGAAGAGCAAAATAGGTATTTCTTCGCATGTCTACATTTTCCCATCATCATGTTTTTTGTTTACTATTTTGCTTTGATTTTTGAAGCTGATTATGACTATCTCCTCTTATGCTTAAAGCATAATGTACAACTTTTGCTATTACTGCTGTGTAGAGGGGCTCTTTTAACACTTTCCCATTTAATTTTCATGGTCATGTTCCTTTCTTTCTGGTTCCATATGTACCTTGATAGCGTTCTATTGTTGTATACTTGTATATAGATTTTGATAGCGTTGTATTATATATGCATATTATATAATTTTGTATATATTATATATTTTTAATAGCATTGTAATGTATTATAAACGACTAGCAGTATAGCCCTGCGTTGCTCTGGTGTAATGAAAACTTTAAAACTAATCCATGGTTCTGGATCTCAGACTCAGCCTAAAGAATATTTGTGTGAAGTTTGGTGAGAATCGGATAAAAATTGTGGATTTTTATAAAGGACATACAGACAGATAAACAGACACACACACAAACATCTTGCCTTTTATATATATATATATCTAGGTGTAGAATCGCCGACTGACGCCAATTGGGTCGGGTTTCAATCCTGGGTTAGGAAGCGACCGGAGTCTAAGCCGTACTGATGAACTGTAATACAGCCAAACAGATCTGTCTGCGGATGACTATAGTATATATATATATATATATATATTATTGATTTTCTGCACTATTGTAATAACTGCAACCTTGAAACTTCTGAATATCGTTTCTTATGTCTTTGTCTATGAGTGTATCAAATTTGATTAAAATCGGACCACTCTTTCTAGAACCCGATTTCTTCGATTATCGATTTTTGATATTTATCGGGGGTACTTCGACACAAAACCTAGCTAAAAATACTCGCAAACGCTTATAGTACAACTGTGTAAAGTCTCAAGAGAATCAGTTCAGCCGTTTCGGAGTCTATAGGTAACGGGCACACACACAGACACACACACATATAAGATAAAAGTGCAATTACCGAGTTAAATTTCGCTCAATTCATTTTCAGTCACATTTTGCTAATGTCTTTTTCTAGACAAGGTGTTTCCATGATAATCAAATCATCTGTGCAGTTTAATATATCTGCTACTTCTGGTATATTCTAAAACATTATTAATAAAATCTAAACCTAGATGAGTAACCACTTGGAAATTCCAGATTTTTGTACATGCTGGAGGTGTAATATATAATAGGTTTGTAGTGTTACTCGGAGTACTGAGTTCTAATTCCAGTTTGGCTTCTTATATTCACTTACGCGCAAAATCATTGGTAAAAATATGAATCTACCTCTTTTACCCGCAGTTATTGGTTAATTAGTAAGACTTGCACACTAAACAATTATTATCTGTAAAACTGAAAATCATCTTACAATCTAAAAATATTATCTAGATTTCAATAAAATGTCTGATAAGTCGTAGAACACAAAACAATCCAAAAATCAAATTATCTTAAATGTTATTATTCCTGTCCTAAATTTTTCGTTTCAGTCACTTTCTAAATGTCCTAACGTAGCTTTTCTGTACGTTTTGCTATAGATATTTTTATGTTAAATGTTCTGATAAGCATTTCATTAAGGTGCCTCTATGTATGAATTTAAGCGCACTACTTGTTTGGCTTCTAGGTTTCATCATTTTACAGATGAACTAGATATAACCGTAAGTTCTATGCTAAATGTTCATTCTCTCACACCTTGTGGGACTGTCTTCCGGTCTGTTAATGTCTAGTTAACATTGATTTTCAAAAATTGTCGGAATAAAATGTTCTACTCCCCACTTTTCCTTATGTGGACTTATACAAAGAAATATATGTATATATATATTTTTTTAATTATTTCACCCCGAGCAAGGTGGAAACGCCACTGATGTGCAGGGGTTTACATAAATGTAACAAGATTAATTAGAAAAGAGTAAGGAGTAAAAACTAGTTAGAAAGGAACAATAGAAAGCTAAGAAAGCAGGTGCGATGACAGATACATAGGTGGAGAAAGGGAAGGTTATACAGGAGAGGGGAGAGAGCTAGAGGCCAGTGGTTAATAGATGAGTATTGACTTTGCATTTAAATTTCTGGAGGTTGTAGCCGTCAGGAAAGCAAGAATACGGGAGTGAGTTCCACAGGCGGGAGGTGCGAGGGAGGAAGCTGTAGGAGTAGAATTTTCAGGAAGCTGCAGGATATACAGGGAGGACAGCATTCATCGGTGTCTTGTATTCTGCCTCGCAGTATATTATTGTCAGACTTTCTGCCTTCGGGCGGAGAGTAATAAGCCAGTCGGTCAGTCAGTCAGTTAAGTGCCATACGTGAAACACGTTTGGGCGATCATGTCTCGAAAGAGACATGACTGACTGGGTAGAAGATTATCCCGCAGTAGGTTGCCATTGCTTTCTGCGGTAGACTGGTTGCCGACCAAGACTATAGAACCCAATCCGTCCTGTTATTTGACTCTCAGCTACAGGGGGAAGAGGTGTATTATATTATTAAGTAGTAATTAATGGGGGGGGTCAGTTTATTACTTCATGACAATATAAAACTGATCCCCCACTTTATGCCCATTAGAAGCCTTAATAATGTTTCCAAATATAACATTCGGTCAGTCAGTTAAGTGCCATACGTGATACACGCTTTGGGCGATCATGTCTCGAAAGAGACATGACTGACTGGGCAGAAGATTATCCCGCAGTAGGTTGCCATTGCTTTCTGCGGTAGACTGGTTGCCGACCAAGGCTATAGAACCCAATCTGTCCTGTTATTTAACCCATAACTGGAAGGAAGAGACGGATTAATACCTTTCCCAAGGGTATTTGTGCGTACTCTGCCGAATTGTAGAATCTCGTCTGGGGAACATTAGAAAATAATTTTTTGCCCGGGCTATATGTGCCACATTTTGTTTAAAGTGGGGAGGCAGCTAAATACTACTCACTGGTGTCTTGCTTCGTAGATTAGTAACGTCTTACTAATCTCTGTCTATCCACTTACTGTACTATCTGTTGAAATAACCCTCTCTTCTTTCCATCTACGGTAGTGTTGGTTGTTCTTTTCTCCTACGTAACAACCTTCTATATTGTAACCCTCCCTTAAGGATACAAGAAAGGTTTAAATGCAATGTCAATTTTTATCTCCTGTCTGGTTAATTCCTGTTCTTTCATTGTTTATCCTATATTTTTCTTTTTCTCATACTTTTTACAAACAATTGTCACTTCTGTATCAGAAGCTTTGAAGACAAAAGGCATATTACACACAACAGTTTATCACTTGCGTTATTTAAACATATGAATGGATTCAGCCAAAATATTGATCTGAAGAACGCCATACATATCAAAAGAGTAACTTACTTAGAATGAAGATTCTGAAGAGTGCCGCTATCGAATGTTATCAAATATATATCCTTGTTTTTTTTTCAATATCTCTATTCATGAAAGAATTACTACTTTCCAAGTATAACTACAAAAATGCTAAAAAATTCTATAAATTTATAAGAAGACGGATAAATGCATGACAACATATTATAACGCATAAACTAATCCTGAGCTAAATTAATTTCAATACTTGTCTGCACATAAAATAATTCTAAAACATCACATAATTTCGTTAATTAGAACGTGGGTAGCAATAATATTTAACTCATCGTTATTTTTTTTAAATAAAATTCACAAAATATCATTCAATTTGAATGATACCTACTTCAAATATTTTAATAAATATTGTCTAACTTAACCCTTTGTTGCATATTTGTTACAATTGTAACTAATTTGTAACAAAGAGTAAAATTGAGAAATATTTCTTACTGCGTTTTATAGCCAATTTTCGATTTTGACTGTTTCAAATAATATTTAACAAGATTTGTTAATATTTAGTAGCATATCCTCTGTTCAACGAACTTCTTGAATGAAGATTTAGGCAGTTTCATCCATTCTTCTTAACAGACTTCTTTCTGTTCCTTGATATTTTTTGTTCTCTTGCGTGTTCTCTCGACTTGAAATTTTTCTATACATTTTCTATTTGATTGAGATCCGGTTACTGGTTAGGCTATTTCAGAACATCAATTTCATTTTCATTGAACCAATGAAGAATTGTTTTAGATCTGTGCTTTGGATAGTTGTCCTATTGGAATACAAAATCTTGGTCAAAATTGTTGCACTTTTTAATCGATAGATTATGATTGTCTTGATTTTGCTGGATTTATTCTTTCTTCGATTACGTTCATTTCTTCTACTCCGTTACACGAGAAACAACCCCAAATCATTGCACTTCCACCCCAATATTTGACTGTTGGGATGGTGTTTACTGGGTTGTATTCAGTTCCTTTTTCGCCATACTTGGGTGCACATGTTTCTCTCGAAAAGCTCAATTTTCGTTTCATCTAAACAAATCACTTTCTTCCAGAATTCATCTAATTCATGTTCATACTTTTTAAAACCTTTCAAACGTTCTTGCATATTTTTAATTTCCAATAATGGAGTTTTCTTTCTTGGCAATTTAGAATATAAGACTGTACGATTCAGCGATCTCTTAATTGTATCTTTACTTACTTCAATATTGACATTTCTCTTTGAGACAATTTTTTTTTTCTTCACATTTCTGGCTATATGTCGTTTAGTATACGCAGACGACCACTCTTCTGAATATTTTCAGTAGTATCATATTTTCCACTTTTGAACGACAACACCAACTGTATACACTATCAAACTTAAATCTTAAGACATTTTTCAATACTCACTACCATTTTTGTGCAGGTTTATAATCTTTTCTCATATATGATTTGACATTTTTTTAGTGAATCAGATTGTTATCATGACGTGCCTATTGAGTAAAGTGCTTGGTAAATACATATATTGAAGACAACCTGTGATAGGTCGATTTACAAACCATATTAAAATAAATGAAAATAGTTTTAAAATACTCTTTTTACTGTATTATTTGTATATGTGTCAAATATTTTTTAACGCAGTCAAATTCGAAAATTGGAAATAAAAATACATAAAAACAATCTTTCTCAATTTTTCTATGTTTACTTAGGCAATGTTCATTAAAATATTTGAAATAAGTATTATTAAAACTGAACAATTTTTTATTGTAAAATTGATAAAAAACTGATGTAGCTACTCTCTCTCTCTCTCTCTCTCTCTCTCTCTCTATATATATATATATATATATATATATATATATATATATATATATTTTAATTCAGATACTTCAATCCAAGGGAAAAAAGCAGGAAGGTAAATTCCAAAAACCCAATCCTAATTAATATTTAAAATTTTATTTTAATATTAAAAAATGATACAGGAAGAGAGCTCCATGTAATAAAAAATTACAGAGCAAATATATATATTAAAAAAGAATTAATTCAAAGATGTTGAATGGCCATTTCGATATGAAGATTAAAAAAGAAAATAAAAATAAAAATAAAAATAAAATTTCTTGTTTATTCAATTTTTTCTTTTCTTGTTTATTTGAATTTTTTCTTTTCTTGTTTATAAATTTTTTTCTTTTCTTGTTTATTTGATTTGATTTTATCTTTTTCTTTTTCTTCTTCTTTTCCTTTATTTTTCCTTTTTATTTTTATTTTTATTTTTATTTTTTAATTTCTTTGCAAATCTATTTAAAAAGAAAAAGTAGACTAATTTTTCTCCAGTTTCTGAAAAGATTTTTCTGTTGCTGAGGTGATGTGTTATCCCCCGTGGAGATCTTCATATCGAAATGGCCATTCAACATGTTTGAATTAATCCTTTTTTAATATATATATATATATATATATATATATATATATATATCCGTATGTGCGCGCAAGATAGAATAGGAAATTATATTACATGTTAATCAACTATACAATCTATAAAATAAACATATGTCTTTATAGGATTCAGTGCTTTTTTATCATTTTCCTCTAATTAAGGCGGGACCGCCACTAGTGCGCAGGGGCTTACATTGAGTGAAAAGACTGGATGCAGGGGATGTCAAAAAAGGGGTAAGAGATGGATGAGATTGAAGGAACTAGATTATGACAACTGACGTTGCATTTAGGAGACTGTAACTATGAGGAAACCAGGTAAATGAAAATGAGTTCAACATGCGGGAAGTTCGAGAAAAGAAATTTTAATGTGGGGGACGTGGTTACAGATAACGATATCATCAGTAATAAAGTGGGACCTGAATGCTAAACTAGCAGCTCACTTAAATTCACATGGTCGAGGCAACAGAGAAAAAGCTCGTCAGAGCAGTTGCATAAAATTATTTATAGAAGAGACAAATGGAATCCACATCACGTCGGTGAGAAAGTGACTGAACATGCATTTGTGTTGTGGGTGTATTTTGAACAAGTTGGCTCAGAAATGAATACCATAGAATTGAAAAAGAAATCACTCTAAAAATGATCACATTTTCCAATTCCAACAAATGATCTGGTGGGATTGTGTCTACAGCCAGACAAAGAATGCTATTAATTTATTGAAACCGTTTCTATTTTAGCAAAAACGTCCGATTTAAATACCATCATCAACAAATATAGCCGGCATGCTTCCCCAGAGGCATGGGGGACTGAACAATTGTTTTCTCGATGCCACTGGAGATTATACCGATAGGGCAAGACAAACAAAACGTTGATTAGCTGAGCAGGACACGGAAATGCAGTCCTGTTTTGTTTATATTCTGGAGCAACTTCCAAAACTGAATCGCGGAGACAGAGCATGAAGTAGTTTTGGTTCCTTTTTTATTTAAGATTTCTAAGGGATATATTTTCCAGTGCACCAAATTACCTCAGTCGGTCGAATCTAGACACATAAACCAAAAAATATAATGTTTATATATATTTATGAATAGAAAGACAGTTATAATGCAATAAAGTAATTCGTGGATTTATTAAGATGTTCGAAAAATAATCTCGTATTTCGCAGCTGTGGATTATGAGTCAACCAATATGGCCAGGAACAAGATTTAATAGTGTTATATATCGAGAAACAACAAACACGCATATATATAAAAATATAAAGTTATATTTTTATTAATGACGGTGAACTGTGTAGAATAGGGAACAGAGAATTGAGAGAGCGCGCTTCTAATGGGTTGACGGGAGTGTAGTCTTATCTGTTGTGTCTCTCTTCACCGGCCGATCTCTGTTGCTCCTCTACTGGCGAATCCGTGTGCCGAGGTCTTTTTATAATCTTCCAGAACCGGGACTTTTTCTTCCGGTTTTGCCTCGCCCACGCACGCCCACGTAATTCACAGAGACACCTGTTCTGTTTGCCTCTGTAGTTATTTCCGCTGCTGCCGGAAATAAGGTCAAACGACATCCGTTCCTTTCAACGACCGGAAACACCCTCGCTTGCATCAGCCTTCCTCGGGTGGGGCCAGATTGTTATATTACATTCCTCGCCCTCCCATTTTCCAAAATGTTCACCTAAGAACATTTTAAGCGCAACACCCTCACACTCCTCCCCATGCCACACAAGCCCGACAATTGTATAAAACATGTGCACGCCAAAACAACAAAACATGTGCATGCCGAAACAAAAAAAACAACAAAAAAATATATAGGGGAGCCTACATCGGCAACCCAACAATGTTCGTGTTCATCGTGAAAATTGTTCTACCAGCTCGATGTTTCATTGTTCTTTTTTTATTTATTTTTTTTTTTTAATATCCATTTTCACAGAATTGGGCAAAGTTCTTAAAAATGTTCATTTTCTTTCTCGACTCTGTCCATACGCGTAGACGCCTCGATGCACGACCACATGATCATAGGCGGTAACCGCGCCCCAGTTTCTAAACTGACATCGAGTAAATGACCTTTGACCAACACCATGCGTGTTTCTGCTCGAGTTTATTGTTACACATGTAACTTCATTTAATTTAATTTAATTTCAAACATACTATGTTTGAACACAGAAAAATGGCCATTATCTGCAGTACATATCATTCATAGTCTGACCGAGAAATGTTCAATAGAAAATGAAGAAAATTACCCTGATTCCAACGTTAATCCGCATGCAATTTACTTGTGGAGGATTAGCGGTTTCATCTATATTAATTTAGTCTAAAAAAATAGACCCGTGACTCGTAGTTCCTTAGTTTGTACAATGTTTTCTATTCCTTGAACTACTTCCTCTGGATTCGAATCCAAGCATATCTGATTTGTTGACATCTCTCTGTTTAACGCAGAGACATTTGAGTGTTGAACACCCGTTGACCCCGGAGTACTATTCACAACGGATAACTCCCTTTCCTTTCCCGAAGCACTGTTGCTTCTTTCACACTTAAAAATCCGCTTCCTAGCTATTATTCCAAGGATTATCATAACGCCGACTATGCCAGCAATGACTCCTATCGTCAACTTCTTCCGGAGTTCTTCATATACTTCACTAAATCTTTCCATATCTATCTGTTCCAAGGTATTTAGTAGTTTGCGGATAGGAATCTCCTCCATATCGCGCAATTCTACCGGCATGGTGTCCACTGAAAAATTGGGAAATTTCTGCGTAATTGGGGACCAAACCATTGAACCAGAGACGTATAATTTACTTTATGCTTTAGATACTGTTAATAATTTTCCACGTTTGTATCTTCCTAACTATTTCACTTAAACTATCGTTAATACTCCCACTGCTTCTTTCCCAATCCTATAGCATATCAGCCAACAAGTCTACAAGACTTTTCAGTTGTTCTTTCTTTTTGTTCCGATCAACTGTGGAATCTGCAGGTCTATCCGTGTCAATATAAATTTTTCAGAAATTAATATATCTTCAAAAGATATTTCCCAAGTCACATAAATGAAAATTCACAGAGGATGTTGAATTGATGGGAACCTGCACAAAAGCATAATTCACAAACATAGAAATGTAAATCATTTTGTAGTGTACAGTCATTGAAAAGAAATCCAAAAAAAAGAAAACCTAACACTGCACAACCCAAAGAAAACATTGTTATCAACAAGTTAATCCAATTATCCACTTTAAAGAGTAGAAGAAACTTCCTTTACATGATTTTACATTTCACTTACTCAATAAAAGTAAGATTAATTAAGCAACATACCAGTAAACTCACTTCACATATATGGTAAAATATTAACAAAAAAAATAAATCATTAACTCAGATGTTTTATACTTACAGATAGGTAAATATCTCAACTTTATTCCTCCCGTCAACCCCAACCTATGCGCTCTCCGCTAGGCGTACTACTCTCTGCATGTAGTCCTGCACCCCCTCCGTTCTACCCTTAATGTGTTCGACACCGAACAATCCACATTTCTCAATTCTAGGGTCAGATCGGCAAAAGTATGCTGTTCCATTTTTTTTTCTAACTAGACTTATTATAAACAAGAGCAAAACACACACACTATCAAATCAAAGAGTCACCTACCTTGGCTGATGTCTATAGTCGTGCGGCTGCTTCTATTTTCGTCTTCTTTTTTCTTTCTATCTGGTAGTTTTAAGTCCGTTGAATTTCAATCGTCGCCGTGGCAACCAGCTCGCATCTAACTGTTTTGTTGTCTCAAAACAGCAAGTCACTAGGGACCAATTATGCGTCTTAATGACTGTGCCGGTTAGAATAGGGAACAGAGAATTGAGAGAGCGCGCTTCTAATGGGTTGACGGGAGTGTAGTCTTATCTGTTGTGTCTCTCTTCACCGGCCGATCTCTGTTGCTCCTCTACTGGCGAATCCGTGTGCCGAGGTCTTTTTATAATCTTCCAGAACCGGGACTTTTTCTTCCGGTTTTGCCTCGCCCACGCACGCCCACGTAATTCTCAGAGACACCTGTTCTGTTTGCCTCTGTAGTTATTTCCGCTGCTGCCGGAAATAAGGTCAAACGACATCCGTTCCTTTCAACGACCGGAAACACCCTCGCTTGCATCAGCCTTCCTCGGATGGGGCCAGATTGTTATATTACAATAGTAAGAAAAGCCTACAAATAAACAAACCGAAGCCTTATAATTAATATCTCCATGTATAAAATTAAAGCAAAAACAAGTAAATTCCAAACAGTTAGATAAAAACGAAACATTAGATAAACGATAACAAATAATATAACAAATATTTAAACACTATTAAACAATTACATATATGTGTGTGCTGGTTGGTTCAGATTATGATCTATCTATCTATCTATCTATCTATCTATCTATCTATCTATCTATCTATCTATCTATCTAGTTCAGTCTATTTCAGTTTCTATCTATCTATCTATCGATCTATCTATCTATCTATCTATCTATCTATCTATCTATCTAGTTCAGTCTATTTCAGTTTCTATCTATCTATCTATCTATCTATCTATCTATCTATCTATCTATCTATCTAAGGAAAGAACTTTTCAGACTATTAAAAAAAGTAGATTTTGAATTAATAGTAGAAACAAATAATAAGTAGACCAATAATTAGACGTGGAATTAAATTTACAAACTGGCAATCTATCTCCATACATGAAAACAAACACAAAGTTAATGTACATAAACAACAGATCCAACCATCCCAAAAGCATAATTAAGCACATTCACAAAGGATTAGAACACAGGCTATCAAAAATCTCGTCAAACAAAACAATATTGGATGAAAAGAAAATAAACTATGAAGATGCACTAAAAAAGCTGTCAATAAGAACACTTTAGTGTACAATTCTCAACCAAACAAACAAAAAACGATGATAGAAAACGAAACATTATCTGGTTCAACCCACCATTTAACTTAGAGGTAAAAACCAAAATAGGAAAAATATTTTTAAGCTGATAGATAAACACTTTCCTAAAAGCCCAGAACTAAACAAGATTTTCAAAACAAATACAATCAAGCAAAGTTATAGCTGTACTAGTAATTTAGAAAGTTCCATAAGAAAATGCCAGAAATTTTAATAGCATCGTACAAAACAAGATCACTAATAAAGAATGCAACTGCAGGATAAAAAACAAACGCTCACTTCAAGGACTTTCTAATACAAAAGAAATCATTTACAAAGCAAAAGTGCATGATTTAAATGGCCAAAACAAAATATATTTGGGATCAACCAAAGACACCTTTAAGACCAGGTGGTTCAATCACAAGTCTACATTTGAAATAGAAAACTTAACAAATTGTACACAATTAGCTAGACCCGTGTGGAAATTGAAATTAAAATATGGAAAAGACCGAGACATAACGTGGAATATAGTAAAAACAACCAAGCCTTACAATGGTGGCAAAATATGTAGACTGTGCCAGGAAGAAAAGTTAGCGATTATGCTATTCCCAAACAAAAATTAATGATTGAACCAAAGAACAGAACTTAAGACTAAGTGCAACCATACCAAAAAATAGCTATTATGTTCATACAACCATGGATATAAATGTTATAATTTCTAGTAATTTTAAAAATTGCGCGTTCAAAAATTCGCCTGTTACCTGAGCATTCAAAAACATCCCCGTTACGTGAGCGTTCTTAAAAATAAACGGTTAACTGTAAAATCAGTTATTGCAAATAGCCTGAAGATACCACATGATAGAACATAGGTTTCGTAATAACTCGTTTACAAATGAAGAATATATATATATATATATATATATATAAACTGATAAATATGCATATTATCCTACGTCGGTGGTACGACTGGGTGTTTTATGCACTACGCAATCATCAGGTGCATATTACAAACTGACCGTTCATGACATTCGAATTTAAGTTGACTCGATCTTCAAAGAAAGTTAAATCTTACATTGTTAGGGTATTGTTTGAAATTTATAAAGAGTATAATGTAAATAGACAAAAATTACATGAAGATAAAAATGACCAAATATAAAAACTGTTTAAAAATATTCCTACAGACTAGAGCATGCGATTAGGCATACATCAAGCACAGCCTGTGCCCATGACAGCACGCGCGCAAGCGCACACGAACACCAAAAATCAGTGTCTCTTCAGGGTGAATGCGATATAGGACTTCTACTTTCCTCTGTCTCTTGTTGCTCTTAACATATTTTCATTTTGGTATATTTCCTAAGCCCCGCTACGCCATCATTTAGTTCAACCCCATCAAATATGTCTCGCACTGTTTTGCCCCGTTTTTTCTTCTCTGTACCCGTCCCGTGAGTTTTAGATTCTCTAAACCCATCTTCCTGATTGCGTCTCACAGAAACCTCAGCCGTCTTTTCCTGGCGCTTAGTAAAAGTTTTTGTCTCTACAACACCTTGCCGTTGCTCACGTGCTCAGTTCATGCTGGTCTCAGCATCCTTCTGTTGAACCACACTTCTGTTGCTCCGAGCCTCTGTTTCATTCTTGAAGACTTCGTTCAACATTCACTGCTATTTAGAAGGACAGATATTACATAGCAATCGAGAAATCTTTTCTGTGTTTCCAATAACTATCGCCCGGTTCACACTTCACCCACATCTATTGAACAGGTGAAGAGGCTCATCCCTTGTTTCCTGTTTCCGGTTTTCTCTTTTCCAATCTCTTCACTCTTATGTAGCCCCCTTCACATCAGTGGCATTACTGCCTTGCTCGGGGTGATATGATTAAAAAAAAAATAAAATAAAATCTTTCTGTCTCTCTGTACTCTAGTTAACTTGTGAAACCTCAGTGTCACACCTTCCATCCTCTGTTAGAACTCTTCCCTGTTATCTAAATTTCTTTAACTGTTTCATTTTAGCTTCCTCAACCTGTAGAGGTCATTTTGAGGTCTACTTTTTGTTGATGACCATGCATTTAGTTTTCTTTAACTTCATGCTCATACATTTCTTCTCGTTTTCTCCCTTCTGTAGGAAGTCCTGCTTTTTCCTTTCCGTGTCTGCTATCACCACTGCGTCATCTGCGTATCTTAAATTGTTCAGATTCTGGCCGCCAATAACGAATACTGGTAAGGATTTTATAGTCACGTATATTTCCATACAGTTGCATTCACTCATTGTACATACATACACACGCAACAATCACGTGATAAACTTGCTTTCCCGCTCCTTTAACGGGATGTATATATAGCAGACACGTGGCACACCCAGACAGTAGCAGCAGAACTACAGTACAACATGCTATTGCGGGGTTCGTGCTCTTCAATATCAAGCAATTCTCTCACACACCCACACTAATTGCAAGAAGCAAGTAGATACCCTTTTATTTCTTTACATAACACTGGTACAAATTATTACATTTGACACAGCTAAGTCTTCCAGCAACAAAGAACTTTGCAACTTACCAAAAAACTTTAACACAATCTTCTGTAGAAAATGAAAGACATTTTAATCATACACACTCAACGTCTGTACAAAGTATGTAAATCTTGTTATTTGTTAATACTCTTTATTTTATAACAAAAAATATTTTCCAATGGCCCGCCAAAAATATTATCATCAATCATGGCGACCAACCAGACAATATCGCTACCTCATCTCCTCAACCAGTTTTCCTGTCATCGTTCTTCGCTGCAGCCAACTCATAATGGGATTGATGCTTCCACAAAGCTTTTCGAATTAGAATTTATGTTCGAAGTCATTCTCATTCAGCACTCATCTCATCGGCACACTCATCTCTTCTCGGTTGCCCAAAGGAAATCAACATGTCGACTCAATGACATTTCGCGCTCATTTTCATTCAACACTTTCTCTGGGACTCATAACGCCATATTTTGAGACGATTGAAACTCAACAATTACAAGCACCATCAAATATATAAACACCGCAGCAACATATTAAGACATTACCGGCCTGCAAGATTTATGAACAATTACCAAAAAGTGCCTTGTTATAATTTTTTCTAATTTCCACCGGGGTATTATAGTCACGTGTATTTCTACCCAGCTACATTTGTGGCACGCTTATATATTTTTTGTTTGGTTTAATATAACCGATACAGAAAAATAAAAATAAGTGGTATTATTAGTTGTACTTTATTATAATCCGCGATGTGAGCTTATGCAAAAAACTATTTTAATACTCTTATGTACTTGTAAAATCCGGGGAATAGAAAAATTGGCTGAAAGTTTGGAAAAGAGAGAAAAACATAATTTTCTTTTTCATATACGAAACGTATTGTTTTGGCCAGATGGAAATTTGACAAAATGGTCGCAGTCATAACAAAATGTCAGGATTTCCTGGATGGGGGTCAGGTAGGGTTAGATCCTCAATAATTATTTCTGGAAATTGAAAACCTGAAAATGATGTAATCGAAAAATAAACCAGAAAGACATTACGTCATGTAAGCTGTTGATATTTAATTCGTCGAGCCATGGCTCCCCGCAAATCGTGTGGGTGGAAAATAATCTCAGTGGTCAAGAGCTTTGAGTCGGCTAGATCCCCCAAGAGGATTGGGGATGGCTATAGAAATCTGAACTCAGCGAGAAAAATCGGAGTTGTTGGCTGGGTAGTTGTTGAAATTGCAATCGAAATGTAACGACAGTGGAAAATGTTCCCAACTGGGGAGCCACGACACACGGTTGGTTGCCTACCACAGAACAACGAAAAGCTTGCACTGCTATGAAGGGAATTTGAAAGATTTTGGGAAGATTTTAAATTGCAGTCAAAACTGGGGAGCCACAACCCAGAGGCTGGTCGCCTATCATAGAACTTATGGCTAAAGAGTTAATGTTGAATGAAGCCTGCCGCCGATTAACTTAAAGAGATAATGTCGAATGAAGCCTGCCGCCGATTCACCTAAAGAGTTAATGTTGAATAATGCGCCTCCGATAGGAATCCCGAAAGAAGGTTATTGTCTTAAAACTTATGTGTAGAATTGAAATTTCTGATTATTCTTGACGAAAAGTTCGCACTGCTATGAAAGGAATTTTTAAGACTTCAGAGAGATTTTCAGGCGACAAGGAAAACAACCCCACACCGCCGCCGTCACGTCGCCGCCATTAGACGCCTCTGATTCCGTTGAGCTTCCATCAGAAATCGAAAGAACTTTGTTGTTTTAAAAGTTACATAGAATTGACAGCTCTGATTATAGAGAATACGTGAAAAGACTTTTATGAAAATTTTAAGAGTTCTGTTTACTTTAAGGAGACATTTTTATTTTGAAGATTGAAAGCTCTGATATTTTGAAAACTCTCTCTCTCTCTCCGTTGTAAACTGGCATTCTGACAACTGTATTATCATTCGGACAACTTTTTTTATCTGCTCCTGTAACTAATAATTATTTTTTATAAAGACTTTCTTCGTAACTCTCCAAGCGTCTTCCACCTTATTCATTTATTTACTTTTTTTGTGTCGTGTTTATTTTGTTTTTAATCACAAGTGTACACAAGTGTCCTTTCTGGTTCTGGTAGAAATACGGCCACTGGATTTGCACAACGCGGCTTTCAGAGATCAAATGACAACGTGGGCAGTGGGTCTGTTGATGCAATAGACGTCTTGAAGACCAGCTTCTGTGACAACATCATCACGACCAGCAGCAGTGGCCCGAAAGCGTCGACATAATTGGTACCGTTTCTATATCATCGCAGCATGATCAGTTTCCAAACCAGCGAGCAACCAAACCAACCAGCCAGCCGGTTGGCCGTGTCACACATTCACTCTTGTACATATATGCACACGCGACAATCACGTGATAATCTTGCTTTCCCGATCTTTTACGGGATGTATATATAGCAGACACATGGTACACCCAGATAGTAGCAGCAGAACCACAGTACACGAAGGAAGGCAGTTCACAGCATACTATTGCGGGGTTCGCGCTCTTCAATATCAAGCAATTCTCTCACACACCTGCACTAATTGCAAGACGCCACTAGATGCCCTTTTATTTCTTTATATAACACTGGTACAAATTATTACATTTGACACAGCTAAGTCTTCAACAAAGAACTTTGCAACTTACCTAAAAACTTTAACACAATCTCCCTGCAGAAAATGAACGACATTTTAATCAGACGCACTCAACGTCTGTACAAAGTATGTACATCTAGTTATTTGTTAATACATTTTATTTTATAACAAATAATGCTTTGATCATTTATTCAATGTTCCATTTGTTAATTTCATGAGTGATTGCAACCGTATAAATTTATTGTTGGAACGCAGAAATTTAGTTATGAAGTTTTTGGAATGGCCTTGTGCCATGTAAAATTCAAACCTAAAATTTCTATGCATATCGAGGCCCTAACAATTCTAGAAGAATTGTTTCACTGTACAAGTTGAATAGATCTGGTGAGAAACACATCGTTGTTTACGCCCATTTCTATTTTTGCATATCTGTTGAATTCATTTCCTGTCCGTATACAGCGGTTCGCTGCTGGTATAGATACGTATATTAAAAAATAGACAAATGCAAGCAGAAAATAGCCCCTGATGAGTGTACGGAAAGTGTGCTGAAAGCAATATTAATCAGCTAAGTGAAATATTTACTCACATTGGATATCGGCTCGGAACGAGAAATCGAGGAGCCGAGTTCAAATTTCAGCCGAATTCATTGCATTCACTTACGCGCAAATACCCTTGGGAAAGGTATTAATCCGTCTATTCCTTCCAGTCATGGGTTAAATAACAGGACAGATTGGGTTCTATAGCCTTGGTCGCCAACCAGTCTACCGCAGAAAGCAATGGCAACCTACTGCGGGATAATCTTCTGCCCAGTCAGTCATGTCTCTTTCGAGACATGATCGCCCAAGCGTGTATCACGTATGGCACTTAACTGACTGAATTATATGTGTGTGTGTGTGTGTGCTTATACATTTGGACAGTATCCTCTTTCTGATAAACGGTTCTCTAGATCAGACAGTTAATTTGCGTACGTGTTACACGATTGTGCAATCATGTCTGTTTCAATACATGACTAAGTAGAAGATTTTCTCACAGTAGTTTGTCATTACCTTCTGCATCAGACTGGTTGCCAATCGAGACTGTAGAACCCAATCTTTCCTGCTATTCAACCTATAGCTGAACAGAGACGAGATGAATAGGTATCTGTGCGTAAGTGAACGAAACATATTCGACAAGAATTCGAACGCGGTTTTCGTTTTTCTCATTCCGAGGTGATATCCATTTACAAATAACCTGTTCTAATATATATTTCATTTTAATTAAATGAGACATACCAGCAACCTACATAACATTTCCAATAAAACAAGCAAGAATCATTGAAAACGATAATTTATTATTCGAAAATGTTCGGAATGAAGAACGATTGGAATACTCTCCATGTTCAAAAATGAAATATCTTGCCCGCACACATGCCACCATGCTAACTCCATGCATGAGTTAATATCAAAACTTCACCCCAATAAGGCTAGCGAAAGTGTTGAAATCCCAGTCATTGTTTTGAAGAAATGTGCCTCTGAACTCTTCTCTGTTCTCTCTAAACTCTATAATTACTGTCTTTTTGTTTCCTTTGTTCCTAGATGCTGCAAGTCCTCTTCTGTGGTTCCTGTATTTAAGAACTCAGGGGAATCATTGGACCCAACCAATCATCGCCGTACCAATTTTCGGAAAAAAGTGTTCAAGGCTATTAATAATGCTGAAATAATTCAACATCCTACTAGCTCATACACTATACTCAGACAGGCTTCCGCTTTGCCAGGTCTACGGCCGATATGCTAACGACCATGACGTAGTATATATACCAGATCCTCGATAAGTCCGGCGAAGTTCGTGCTGTTGCCCTGAAATCTCCAAGGCTTTTGATAGGGCTTGGTACACTGGCCTTCTGCGCAAGCTACAGGGTTATGGTATCAATGCTTGATCTGATTCAATCTTTCTTTTCTAACCGCATAATGAAGGTAGGTAGTCTTGAATGGACATGCCTCCACATCCTACCACACAAACGCCGGCATCACGCAGGGCTCTATCCTAAGCCCGACGCTCTTTCTAATCATCATAAATCATCTCCCTGCGTGATCAAATGCCAAGTAGGCATCTACACATATGACACCCCATTTACTCCCGCATCAGCAAGAAATCTGGCGAGGCGGACAAACATAACCTCACGCAGGTAACTATATATATATAACAAGAGAAAGAGTCAATTCCTCGTAGGAGGCACGATAATAATTACATTGGGCCTATAGCTGAATTCCCTGCTAGGAATGTTGTGTCACTGTGTCGGGCCAGGAAGTTTTTTTCAGCTTGAATCCATTTTGTACATATACTAATCAACCATCCGACCGTGCATAAAATACTGTTGTAAAACCTAGTCAGGAACCCCTGCTGTTCATCTCAGGCTCCAAAGAAGAATCTGTAATGTGATTGGTCCCGACTTGGCAGCTCGACTCTAGCCTTTTTTTCACCAGCGGAATGTGGCTTTCTTCTACAAATATTTTCATAGATTCTGCTCCGTCAAACTTAGGTCACTGGTGCCCTCTCCAAAAGAATTTACTCGTGCAACCAGACTGGCAACAAGGTCACACCGTTTTACATTTAAATGAATCAAATGCAGCCGACAATTCTGTTCCATTAGCTTCTTTTCTGGCACATCCGACTTTTGGAACTCCCTTCCATATCCTTGCATTTCTCCAGGAATTAATGTGCGATGTTAATTCCCATCTCTTATCCACTTGACTCCAGTTCTTTGTACATCACTCCTTATATCTTGTTTCCTTTCTTTCTATATTTGCAACTGTCTTCGCACTTGTTTTCCATCCTTCACTTTCTCTGATATCACGTGGAACTGGTTCGTCTTTCTCTTCATTCTTCTGCCTAAATTTTTACTCTCTTATGTAGCCCCCTGAGAATCAGTGGCGGTACCGCTTTGCTTGGGGTGAAACGATTAAAAAAAAATTAAAAAATATAACAGAATAGAAAACTTAACAGAAGTAGAGGTCCTGCGAAATTAGAATCATTTAACCGTGTAGATTAAATAAAGTGTTTATTTCGAAATTCCCTGAAAGTTACCTGTGATTGGTCGATCGAACCAACGCCTGAAATGTGATAACAACAACAAAGATAAGAACAATAGTCTGCGGGTCAGTTAGTTAAGTGCCATACGTGATACACGCTTGGGCGATCATGTCTCGAAAGAGACATGACTGACTGGGCAGAAGATTATCCCGCAGTAGGTTGCCATTGCTTTCTGCGGCAGACTGGTTGGCGACCAAGGCTATAGAACCCAATCTGTCCTGCTATTAAACCCATAACTAGAAGGAAGAGACGGATTAATACCTTTCCCAAGGGTATTTGCGCGCAAGTGAATAAAATGGATTCAACTGGAATTCGAACTCGGCTCCCCGGCTTCTCGTTCCGAGCCGATATCCACTGTACCACAAAGCGGTTAAATAACGTAAATAATGATAATTTCCCACACCAGAAATTAAGTAAGATATTCCCGTTGGTTTTATCGGTAGCAGATTATGTTTGTTTCTGTCGAAGACAAATGTTGGGTATTATTTATATGTTGGGTAATATTTTTTCATAGTGTTGTGAAATTATTTTTTTTTAAATGGACAAATTTGATCTCCAGAACATCTGATTTCGGGGGATTCTTTTCCAAGTTACATGTGGTGTTACATTAAACGATTTTGATTTACAAGCAAATACAGAAATATAAAATAGTGTCGTTTTTCTTTTTGGTTTTCTTTCTTGCTACTGTCAAGTAAAGGGAAATATGAGAGGTCTGCCCGACACCGTAAAATCAAAGCCAAAATAGACAATGATATGAGAACAATAAGGTTTTCTGAATGAGAAATAATGAAGCAAAAAGTTGCTAAACGATGATGAAAGAGAAATCGCCAAACCTTTTGTTTGACGGTTTCGGCGACAATAGCGGAAGAGGAAAAAAGGGAAAACAAATAAATCGGCCCTGATTAGATGTATTCAAAGGAAAATACTGTGAGAAAAAATAAAAAGATTTTCTAAGGCATAGAATCGGAGAGACAAAAGAGCGTGCTGGATCAATCTTTGAGGAGTAATGAATGTGCATGACTGCAGTTGAAGACTTGAGGGAAACGGACTGGATTGAATGAATAAAAATGAAAAGAAACTAACAAAAAAAGCATGTGTACATATGCTGTAAAGTTTAATATTTGAAACAATATGTGAATTTGTGTTCATACGTAAAAAAGCGTTGAATAGAAAAAGACAGTAAAAATTGAAAAATATACTTCCAGAGTACGGTAGATATATAGGTAAACATATCAGATAGATAGATAGATAGATAGATAGTTAGTGAAATCATTTATGAATATACTGATTTTCGCAGATGCATATATTTGGGCATTTTGACGTGGTGTAAAGCTTGTCTCGTATTGATTATGGTTGAATAGTGAGTTCGAACCTCACTGGCTACTCCTTACGTTCGGTCTTGTATTGCATTTAAGTTACGTTTAGTATAATACTATATAAAAATATACGAGAGTCTAGATAAGTAGTCTAATAAGGATAGTCATAGTTAGGCAGATACATACACAATGTAGATGCGTTTTGTATATATATATATATATATATATATATATATATATATATATATATATACACAAAACGCATCTCACACCCTGATTGAGCACTCTGGAGGAGTGGTAGACTTTGTAAACAGTAGCTACCCCGGCATTTACGCACCGCTCATTCGATAATGAATTGGAGCACGCTAGATATTGGGCGTGTTTATACGCGCTAAAAAAAAAGCCGGCTTTTTTCTACTGGACGCTCGTGGCCTAGGGGTAGAATCGCCGACAGACGCCAATTTGGTCGCGTTTCAATACTGGGTTAGGAATCGATCGGAGTCTAAGCCGTACTAATGAGCTGTAATACAGCGAAACAGATCTGTCTGCGGATGACTATAGTATATATATATATATATATATATACAGTGTTGTCGGGACCGGATAAAAGTAGTCTTATATCCGGGTTTGGTCTATTTTATATACATTACCACAGACTGTAATTTGGGACCAGAGAAAATCGCTCTTATATCCGGGTTATATATATATATATATATATATATATATATATATATGTTCAACTTGTCAACGATTACCGTACTTGATTAACGAGTCGACAGTCATCGTATGCATGTTTTGGTATTCTTGAACGCAATTGGTTTATCAGAATAGAATTTAAACAGAAATATATTTTATTTTGTTATTTACGCATGAAATCATGTTACCGGCCAACAAACACAAATTCATGTATTTCACCACCGAAGATAATTCTCACACAAATATTTAAAAAAAATTATCGACCATCGTTTTAATATACTTAACACGCCCTTATTGAGCACACATACATTTAAATAAACATTTCAATACATACATACACTCACATTAAAAATAAATGTCTATTGCTTTATTACACGTAAAATATCTCTGGCCAGTTAGAATCAGAGCTTAAACATCATTACAGTATACAGTAAATTTTTTATAGATTTTTAAATTGATTTACATTTCTTTAAACAGAACTCTGAAGATTGGGTTAAGACACATTTCCTACATCGTTCTTTATTCATTCTATCATATATATATATATATATATATATATATATATATATATATATATATATATACATTTATTTAGAATTTATGACATATATCACTACAAAATGACCATTTTTTTCGACACTATCTGTGTCTTATCAAGTGATGAAACTTCATCACTTGATAAGACACAGATAATTTCGCAACAAAATGGCAGCTTTTGTAGTGGTATTATAACATATTTATGTTATAAATTCTAAAAGCATATTATTCGCTCTACTTTGTAATGAACACTTTTAAGAATAGTATTTTTTATATGAAATATTAATCCATCCATAACTACCATATACTTATATATATATAATATATATATATATATATATATATATATATATATATGTGTGTGTGTGTGTATGTTAACTTTCAAATGCAAGCCATATATAGATTGGAATTCGACATGATGATAGAATGAAGAACACATGAGATCTTATATCAATCTAACATGTTTCACATTCATTAAATTTTCGCCAGATCTTGTGAGGAACACACGCTTAAGTCATATTACATTGCCATCTTTCTTTGAATCAATTCTTCAAAAATATTACTCATATCTTTCTAATATAAAAATACATTCTTAAAGAGATCAATCATAGATTTGAATGATGTAACATCTCGCTGCGCTGGCTGAACGCACAAAGTTGAAGAGATTAGAGCTCCCACCAGACAGACGCAAATATGCAATTACGAATACACATTACTATTTGATACCCGCTTAGACGTACAGCAATCATCATAAATGTACATACACATATAATTATTGAAATTATTTGTTTGAATATTATCTTAGATCGATACTCGTATTTGAGTAGATAATATGTTTTTAATCAAACAGAATATCTATTTCTACCGGCCTGATTATTTACGATAAATTTTTGTTACCATTTGAACCTGCGACCTCTATCAACATAGGGGAAGTCACCAATGATATCCCTTATGTTGATCTACTCAAATACGAGTATCGATTAAAAATAATGTTCAAAAAAATAATTTCACTACGTCGGTTGTTAAACCATTTCGTTAATCTTCGGCATTTTCCGTAACATATAATTATCTACGGTCTTAATTCGCGTGACACGTATCTGACCAATGAGAAATGACCCAAACAAAATTGAAAATACCACAGTTTCTGCCTTTTTTCCTTCAATCTCTGACGAAGCTTTATTAAAAGTAAAACATTCGATTGATATACGTTTCCTATTTGTTCTAGATTCTCTCTCTTCCTCTCACTCTCTCTTTCCATATATATATATATATATATATATATATATATATAAGGCACTAAAATATATATGATATACATTGTGCATGCACACTTATTTATATTCATATATAGGTAGATATAACTAACTTTTAATATGACTAAAGTATCTTCATACGGTAATTATTTTCGATTCAATGCTTAAATAGTCTTCTAGGGCATGCACGAAATCGGTGGAGGAAATAAGCCAATCTGAATTCGAACCGTGATCAGTGTTCTGAATATCAGTCGAACAATAAACTCTTTCGCATAAGCACATTTCGAACATAGACTTGAGAAGATGATTCTTTTACTACTGGGTTTGAGTCAAGCTTTGTATGACACAAACATATTCATAACGTCTACTGCGTAGCAGTCAATCTGAAATGCCTCCTGACTTGATCCTCCGATTATATTTTCTATCAAACTGTGCCTCCCAACGTTATAATCTGTAATTTCTCTATACGCAAAGCGTTCAGACATCAAATTCACATTATCTTAAAATTCATTCAGACGAAATTAGAGGAATCAAGAAAAATATTATGTCTTTCTACAGGCAGATATGAATATCTATAAGATGAGAGTTGTACTAAAAACACACACACAGCTATGTTTACATACACATAAACCCATATATGTGTGTGTGTCATTACATTATTAATGTTTTTAAATATAACACACATCCACACATATCCACACGTATTTACAAGAGAGTACTGAAAATTCTTCGATATGTCCCACATCTGACTAACAATATTTTTAAAACAAAAATGGATTTTTGAAATTTGTTAGAGCCGGGAATTTTGTCAGGACCACTATATATATATATATATATATATATATATATATATATATATATATATATATATATATATATATCCAGGTAAAGAGGACTAAAGTTTTTACTATTTTGAGTTCCCTGGCATCTACCTTTTATAAAAAGTGTTCAATGGAATGAATATTGTAGAGTATAATTTAATCATATAATTATGTAATTATAAGTTAAAAGGATAATTTTAATTCATAATTATAAATATATATATATATACACAGTTGGGCACTGACTTTAACACGCTGAGGCGACAATCTGTTTTATGCTTTAGCCAAATCATCAAGCCTTGTGCGTCGTATTTTGTCTCGATTATTTATATAGCCTAGCGAAACACAAGGTATCGACTATTTAATTATAGATAGTCGAGTCTAATCACAACGCACATGGCCTGAAGATTATTTTTTAATCGTGAAGCAGTCCGCGCAGTGTATTGACCTCAGTGTATACTATTATATATATATTATATTTCATAAGCACTATCCCTGATATTGAGCACTTTAATTCATACATATAGCATACCTTCAAAAAACGAAGCTGCTCTCTTTTGACTACAACATAGAAACCTTTCTACCTGTCATCTGTATGGATGACATTAGTCTCCCAGAAAGCAACACACAGCATCACCTCGATCTCACTATCTCAGCTTGACATGTGACTACATACAATCTATAGCTATATTTACTGAGGATAGAACCATTTTGCATATCCTATCAATTCGTCCGTGCATTGAATATTGTTGCCACATATGGTTGGGTGCTCCTGCTATTCATCCCTGAGTTTTCGACAAATCCCGAAGGAGGATCTGCAATGTAATCGATCCCTATTTGGCAACTCGACTTCAGTCACTCTGAATGTTTATTGTTTCCCTCTGTCTTTCACAAATATTTTCAGGGTTTCTTTTCTGACAATCTTCTTTCTCTGGTTCCCTGACCACATGAATTTATGCATGCTACTAGATTGGCAAATAGGTCTCACCCTTTTTACAATCAAAATAGTCAAACGTAACTGCTACTTCTTTTCTCTCATTTTATTTTCTCACACTTCCCTCCTTCGGAACTCCCTTACTTGCTTACCTGATAGACACAATCTCGAAAGATTTTAGTAAAACGTGAATTGCCATCTTCTATCTTCTTGATTTCTTTCTTACTCTTACCCTTTCTCTGACTTCCCTGGGACGTGTTTCTTGTTTCGCCTTCTTTCCTTTTTCTCTTACTGTAACCCCCTGCGCACCAGTGGCAATATTGCTTTGTTTAGGGTGAAACGGCTATTATATACGAAAATGTATTGCAACAAAACGAATAATATACTTTTGTAAACAGTTGCATGTTAACTCTTAACAGCATGAAAATCAATAAAAAAATGTAATTTACTCGTACTTATCACTTAATGACAAGATAATTACTTAAGCGAATTAAGTTAAAGGAAGATAATATATGACTACCAGAATTGTCTTCGCACAAGGAATGAGAAAGATATATCACAGTGAGCGTAAAAAAGGGTTCGATTCGAAATTCCTAGCATATGACGTCGTAGAAAAAGCAACAAAGACGAAGACAATAGTCTGAATAATGTAAATAGTGCAAATACTACCCCATCTCAGAAGTATAGAAATATAAATCGATTAACGTCTTCATATGAAGTTTCACACTTTCTGATCACGTATACGTCATCTCTTGACTTTTTTCTCTTCCGACCGCATTTTACTTGATATTTTGAGCTGATGGATCCAGTTTGTTTGGGGTTTTTTTGCCTTGATAACACGACTGACAGTTGAAAGATATCTGCGATTTCTCATTAAGGCTTGCCAGTGTGCTCGTGCAGCGTTACAATTTTTGTATGCTTCTTTGAAGTAAAGTTCATCACAGACAATGGCCGTAGGACAACTAATCGACAGTCAAGACAATCGTGTGTGGGCGTGATAAACATCTGATGCAATCACGGATGACGCAATATTTTTCAAGGCGAAACAAATTCCATCATAGACCTGGAAAATAGATTCTAAAGCAGGTATTTCAATTAATATGCACAAGAGTGCATATATATATATATATATATATATATATATATGTGTGTGTGTGTGTGTGTGTGTGTGTGTGTGTGTGTAAGATAAAATAAAATCGTTTCGCTTTTATTAAAATTAATCAGAGATTGAGACATCGAAATATTTTGCTATTTTTTATTTTTGAGCTGTTTGAATTTCATTGTTTAAGCAGACCTCCTACAATAAAAACTGAACATTTTTCAATCGTTTTACCCCATGCATGGCGGTACTGCCACTGATGCGCAGGGGGTGCTACATAAGAGAGTTAAAGGACAAAAGAAGGACGGGAATACAGGTTTGAAGACAGTTGCAAAGATAAAGAGAAAGAAAAGGATCAAGATACAGGGGTGATGTAGAAAGGACTGGAGTCAAATGGATAAGAATTGGGAATTGACATTGCATGTAAATTCATGGAGGTTGTAGCAGTCAGGGAAGCAACTATACGGAAGGAAGTTCCACAGGCGGGAAGTTCAAGAAAGAAAGCTGCTGGAATAGAATAGACTACTGCATTTGGTAGATTTAACTGCAAAAAGGTGGGACCTTGTTGCCAGTCTGGTTGCTCGAGTAAATTCTTTTAGAGGTACACCAGTGACCTAAGCTTGTCGGAGCAGAAGCCATGAAAAATATTTGTAGAAGAGCACACGCTAGATTTATAAACATTTTCTATTTGTTTTCATCAAAACTGTAAAAGAATACATTAAATATAAGTTTTGACATTATTTCTGTACGAAAATTCAATACTTTATGCACGCTTTCAGTCAGTTAATTGTTATAGGTGAACCACGCTTTGACGATGATGTCTCTTAAGAGACATGGTTGAGTAAGCAGAAGATTTTCCCGGAGTAGGTTGCCAACTAAGGCTCTAGGGAACAATTTATTGTGCCTCTAGCTGGAGTGAGAAGAAATAGATTAATTCCTACTTTCAGGTCACATGAACTAGCCAACGTCTATATCCACTAGGCCATGTGTCCTTAATCGACTGAATTCTGACTGAATATATATATATATATATATATATATATATATATATATATATATTCAGTCAGAATTCAGTCGATTACGCAGACTTGGTTTCACACTTTCAGTAACTTGAGGCGTTTTATATCAACTGATTTTCCAACGTTTTTTAGATCGTATGAAAGAAACTTTCAGAACGCATCAGCGCAATTGTAAAATAAGGCAGGAGCTGGTCAAGAATTGTAAACATTTTCCCCAGGTTTTTATTATCTTAAAATATATTTTCTGGTGTGTTTACATCTAGATCTTTTATTTCGACACCTTTTTCGTTTTAGAAATCATACGATGGCTAACTCTTCTTTTTCTCGTGCAACTACAGGCATCATCTCCTTTGCAAGGTTTATCGTTTTATTAATATGCTTCAAGTTATATAAGTTTCTTTGTCATATTGCCTTTTAATTTCTACACGTGATTGGCTAGTTTGATACAATTTTTAAGGCTGTCCAGCTTGAATGTAGACTTGTGATTGTAACAACGTTTTTGAAAATTTTCTCTAGTAAACCCTATGTATATTTTTCTGTCTGTTTGTATCTTGTACTTTTGCTTTGAAAATAACTCCTTTTGTTTTACAAATTCCGTCAAGCTGGCATCTGTTTTTGTCTCTGCACTTACATTTTTTATTAACGGAATTATGCTGCGCGTAATTTTTAAATTCTTGGCATTTTGCTTCTTTATTTAATTTTCCAAATTGCAAGAGCAGCTGTAACTTAATTTAACTATATTTCTATTGAATATTTGATGTAATTCGAGTTTTAAAGGAGTTAGTTATTAATTCCAAAAATAGTTTCCCTGTTTTGGACTTTATTCTAAAATAAATTTAAGATGAACAGAATAATATTTTGTTATCTCGTATTATTCTTCATTCGCTTATTGATTTTAGGTTTATATTCTAATTTATTTTTCGGCTATTTTCATTTAAAGCCTTTTTATAATCGGTTTTCTGTCATCGAAAAATCGTTTTGTGAGAGAATTTTTAAAAAATAACATCTGTTCCTTTCCTTTAGGGATATCTTTGATTAGATTAACCAGATGGTTAGGTCCACTGTTAACATAACTTAAATTTGATTTGTGTTTTGTATATGACGACTCAGTCAATCAGCTAAGTGGCATACGTGAAACACGCTTGGGCGATCATTATTCTAAAAAGATATGACGGACTAGGCAGAAGAATATCAAGCTGTAGGTTGGCATTACTTTCTGTCGTAGACTGGTTGCCAGCCAAGGGTTTAGAACCCAATCTGTCCTGTTATTTAACCAATAACTGGATATTAATAGTACCCTACAACAGAAAAGCAAATGAGAATATAAGAAAAATACTTTCAAAACTTTTAAGGTCCTCGATTTTGAATTAGATGCCGAAATTAATAAAAACAATTCTTCAATACTTAGGTGTAAAATTTAATCAACAAACTGGCACAAGGACAACCACTGAATATATAAAGATGACAATCAACACGTCATCTCTATATAATCTGTGGTTGGCTTTTTCGACTATTTCGTTGATTTTATTTAGAATATATAAGCCCATTAATTCGGAGACCTCAGTTTCGTCAAACAAACCTTGTGATACTTGTCAAATTTGCATGTTTTTAATCAATGCATCACCGTGTGGAATATATATATATATATATATATATATATATATATATATATATATATATAAACTCTTACCAGTGCTTCTCTCTTTACGTCCCAATCATAAGGTTTCGACTGTGTGCACACAATTGCATATGCCTTCTCCTAAGCTCTCTTAGTGAAATCTCTTAGTGAAATTTATTATTTTTGCTAAGCCCATATGTGAAGTTGAGAACGGAATTTTACGAACCTACCTAGTTTTAAGATTATGGATTTCACTTTTGTTTTCAGCTAATATATGTTTGGTTCGGTAACTTTTGATAAATACAAAGTTTTTGACAAGGGATATATGAAACTTAGAGAAAAACTTCCGAAGAGGTTTCCCATACATAGTCCTTTAGTTTCCGTGTAAATATTGCCGTTATGGTCGTAGAAAGGAACTATAATGGTGAAAGCAAGCTAATACTCTTTTGAGAGTATTAGCATTTATAGATAGTAGTAGGATTGAATTGTGTTTATATAGGGAGTTAATGGTTTCAGCAACAGGGACATTAGTAAAAAAGTTTTCGACGTCGAGTGACACGAGGGAGCCTTGGTTTAGTGTTGTGGATTTAAGAATTTAATGGGATTCATGAAGTGATTTAATGTTATGATTAGTAGAAAGATATGGTTGACTCTACACGCATACGTAAACACTACACATATTCAGTGAC